>CATOUR010000199.1:0-42204 GCA_951848785.1 Callosobruchus maculatus
ACGCACGGCGTGCAGGCCGAGGGGCAGAAGGTGACCGTCCGCCAGGACGGGCGCGACCGGGAAATCACCCTGACGGCGGACGACGAGAGCATCCTGGACGCGGCCCTGCGTCAGGGGGCGGATCTGCCGTACGCCTGCAAGGGCGGCGTGTGCGCCACCTGCAAATGCAAAGTGCTGCGCGGGAAAGTCGATATGGCTACCAACTACAGCCTGGAGCCGGACGAGCTGGCGGCAGGCTACGTCCTGAGCTGTCAGGCGCTGCCGCTGACCGCCGACGTTATTGTCGATTTTGACGCGAAGGGGATGGCATGAACGAACTGATTGTCACCCGCCATGGCCGCGTGATGCAGCTAACGCTCAACCGTCCGGCGGCGCGCAACGCGCTCAACAATGCGCTGCTGACGCTGCTAGCCGGGCAGCTCGAGGCCGCCGCCGCGGACGCGGAAATTTCTGCCTGCGTGATTTACGGCAGCGAACGCTGCTTTGCGGCCGGGGCAGACCTCAACGAAATGGCTGAAAAAGACCTGCCCGCCACCCTGAACGATATCCGTCCCCAGCTGTGGGCGCGGATTAACGCCTTCAACAAGCCGCTGATCGCCGCCGTCAACGGCTTCGCGCTGGGCGCCGGCTGCGAGCTGGCGCTGCTGTGCGACGTGGTGATTGCCGGCGATAACGCCCGCTTTGGCCTGCCGGAGATTTCCCTGGGCATCATGCCGGGCGCGGGCGGCACCCAGCGGCTGATCCGCTGCGTGGGTAAATCGCTGGCCAGCAAAATGGTGCTGACGGGCGAAAGCATTACAGCGGTTCAGGCGCACGGCGCCGGGCTGGTCAGCGACGTCTTCCCGGCCTCGCTGACGCTGGAGTACGCCCTGAAGCAGGCGGCGCTGATGGCGCGCCACTCGCCGCTGGCGCTGCAGGCGGCGAAGCAGGCGCTGCGCCAGTCGCAGGAGGTGCCGCTCCAGGCCGGGCTCGCGCAGGAGCGTCAGCTGTTCACGCTGCTCGCGGCCACCGACGATCGCCGTGAAGGTATCGCTGCCTTCTTACAAAAACGCACCCCAGACTTTAAAGGACGCTAACTGTGGAATTTATTCTGAGCCATGTTGAGCAGGGCGTAATGACCATTACGCTGAACCGCCCCGAGCGCCTGAACAGCTTTAACGACGCAATGCACCAGCAGCTATCCGAGTGCCTGAAGCAGGCTGAGCGCGATGACGCCATCCGCTGCCTGCTGATTACCGGCGCCGGGCGCGGCTTTTGCGCCGGGCAGGATCTTAACGACCGTAACGTTGACCCGAACGGCCCCGCGCCCGATCTGGGCATGTCCGTTGAAACCTTTTACAACCCGCTGGTGCGCCGCCTGGCAAAGCTGCCGAAGCCGGTGATATGTGCGGTGAACGGCGTGGCGGCAGGGGCCGGTGCGACGCTGGCGCTCGGCTGCGACATGGCGATCGCCGCCCGATCGGCCACCTTCGTGATGGCCTTCAGCAGGCTCGGGCTGGTGCCGGACTGCGGCGGCACCTGGTTCCTGCCGCGCGTTGCCGGACGCGCCCGCGCCATGGGGCTGGCGCTGCTGGGGGATAAGCTCAGCGCCGAGCAGGCGCAGGCCTGGGGAATGATCTGGCAGGTGGTGGACGACGAGCAGCTCTCCGCTACCGCGCAGCAGATGGCGCTCCATTTCGCCTCTCAGCCCACGTTCGGGCTGGGGGCTGATCAAGCGGGCGATTAACGCCGCGGAAACCAACACGCTGGACGCTCAGCTCGATCTTGAGCGGGATTACCAACGGCTTGCCGGACGCAGCGACGACTACCGGGAGGGCGTCAGCGCTTTCCTGGCGAAACGCGCTCCGCGCTTTACGGGGAAATAAGATGGCGACGAACATTCACACGGTCGCCGTGATCGGCAGCGGCACCATGGGTGCCGGGATTGCCGAGGTGGCGGCCAGCCACGGTCATCCGGTGCTGGTGTACGACATTGACGCTTCGGCCATCTCCCGCGCCATTGACGGCATTCGCCAGCGCCTGTCCTCTCGCGTTTCGCGCGGAAAACTCTCTGCCGAAGCCGGGGAGCAAATCCTGACCCGCCTGACCCCGGTGACGAACATCAATGCCCTGGCGCAGGCCGATCTGGTGATCGAGGCGGCCTCTGAGCGTCTGGAGGTGAAAAAAGCGCTGTTTAGCCAGCTGGCAGAGGTATGTCCGCCGCAGGCGCTGCTCGCCAGCAACACCTCATCCATCTCCGTTACCGCCATTGCGGCGGAGGTTAGCCATCCCGAGCGCGTCGCCGGGCTGCACTTCTTTAACCCCGCGCCGGTGATGAAGCTGGTGGAGGTGGTCAGCGGGCTGGCAACCTCGGCGGAAGTGGCCGATACCCTCTGCGAGCTGGCGCTGAACTGGGGGAAACAGCCGGTACGCTGCCAGTCCACGCCGGGTTTTATCGTCAACCGCGTGGCGCGTCCTTTCTATTCCGAAGCGTGGCGCGCGCTGGAAGAGCAGGTGGCGGCGCCGGAGGTGATTGACGCCGCCCTGCGGGAGGGCGGTGGCTTCCCGATGGGGCCGCTCGAGCTGACGGACATGATTGGCCAGGACGTCAACTTTGCGGTGACCTGCTCCGTGTTTAACGCCTTCTGGCAGGAGCGCCGGTTTCTGCCGTCGCTGGTGCAGCAGGAGCTGGTGCTTGCCGGGCGTCTGGGCAAAAAAAGCGGGCAGGGTGTCTACCGCTGGCAGGAAGAAAAGCCTGCCGTCAGCTGGCTCGCGCCGGTTAGCGACAGCTTCAGCCCGATGCGCGCCCAGCGAAGAAGTGACGGTGTCACGGAAATCGACGAGCTGCTGCTGATTGAAACGCAGGGTGAAACCGCCCAGTCCCTGGCGCTGCGCCACGGTCGGCCGGTCGTGGTGGTGGACCGCATCGAGCGCGACGTGGCCGTGATTGCCGCAGCGTCTGGCAACCCGCACTCCGCCACGCAGAAGGCGATTCACTGGTTGCAGCACCAGGGGAAGCGGGTGGTGCAGATTGCCGATTACCCCGGCCTGCTGGTCTGGCGCACGGTGGCGATGATTGCCAACGAAGCGCTGGACGCGCTGCAAAAAGGGGTTGCCAGCGAAAAAGACATCGATACCGCCATGCGCTTAGGGGTGAACTACCCCTGCGGCCCGATTGCCTGGGGCGAGCGTCTTGGCTGGCAGCGTCTGTTAGCGCTGCTGGAGAACCTGCAACGTCACTACGGCGAAGAACGCTATCGCCCCTGTTCACTGCTGCGCCAGCGCGCGCTTCTGGAGAGTAGCCATGAGTCATAACGCCTGGCACAACGCCCGTGCCATGTATGAACGGGACGCCTGCGCCCGGGCGCTTGGCATCGACATTATCGAAATGGACGAAGGCTATGCGGTGGTCACGATGACCATCACGCCGCAGATGCTCAACGGCCATCAGACCTGCCACGGCGGCCAGCTGTTCTCGCTGGCCGATACCGCCTTTGCCTACGCCTGCAACAGCCAGGGGCTGGCGGCGGTGGCCTCTGGCTGCTCCATCGACTTTCTGCGTCCGGGCTTCGCCGGGGATAAGCTCACCGCCACCGCGCGGGTAAAGCATCAGGGCAGGCTGACCGGCGTTTACGACATTGAAATTCAAAACCAACAACAGAAAACCGTCGCTCTCTTTCGCGGAAAATCCCACCGCACCGGCGGCAGTGTGACAGGAGAAGCCTGATGCGTGGACGCATTTATTTGTGATGGTGTTCGTACCCCGATCGGTCGATACGGCGGCAGCCTGTCGGGCGTGCGCGCTGATGATTTAGGCGCCGTGCCGCTGCGCGCGCTGCTGGCGCGCTACCCGCAGCTTGACCTCGAGCGGATAGATGACCTGATCTTCGGCTGCGCGAATCAGGCCGGGGAAGATAACCGCAACGTGGCGCGCATGTCGGCGCTGCTCGCCGGGCTCCCGCACGCGGTTTCCGCCACCACCATTAACCGTCTGTGCGGTTCAGGCCTGGACGCGCTTGGCTTTGCGGCGCGCGCCGTCAAGGCCGGAGAGGGCGATTTGCTGATCGCCGGCGGCGTGGAGTCCATGTCCCGCGCGCCTTTCGTGATGGGCAAGGCCACGGCGGCGTTCCAGCGTCAGGCGGAAATCTTCGACACCACCATCGGCTGGCGATTTGTGAATCCGCTCATGCATCAGCAATACGGAACTGACAGCATGCCGGAAACGGCAGAGAATGTAGCTGAATTGTTAAATATCAGCCGTGCCGATCAGGACGCGTTTGCCCTGCGCAGCCAGCAGCGCACCGCGCGGGCTCAGCAGAACGGCGTTCTGGCGCAGGAGATTGTGCCGGTTCAGGTGCCGGGAAAAAAAGGGGCGGTGACGGAGGTGGCGGAGGATGAGCATCCGCGCGCGGAGACCACGCTTGAACAGCTGGCCGCGCTGAAAACCCCGTTTCGTAAGAACGGCGTGATTACGGCGGGGAACGCGTCCGGCGTGAACGACGGCGCGGCGGCGCTGATTGTCGCCAGCGAGCAGATGGCGCTGGCCCAGGGATTAACCCCGCGCACCCGCGTTGTGGCAATGGCAACCGCGGGGGTAGAGCCGCGTCTGATGGGGCTGGGCCCGGTTCCCGCCACCCGCAGGGTGCTGGAGCGCGCCGGGCTCAGTATCGCCGATATGGACGTCATTGAGCTTAACGAAGCCTTTGCCGCACAGGCGCTGGGCGTGCTGCGCCAGCTGGGCCTGCCGGATGACGCTGAGCACGTCAACCCGAACGGCGGGGCGATCGCGCTGGGCCACCCGCTGGGCATGAGCGGTGCCAGACTGGCGCTGGCCGCAGGCAATGAATTGCACCGACGCGGCGGGCGCTACGCGCTGTGTACGATGTGCATCGGTGTGGGTCAGGGCATTGCCATGATCCTTGAGCGTGTTTGAGCGAACAATAATGTGAGTACCCTGCGATGATAAATACAACAAAGCTTGACCCGATCGAAACCGCGTCCGTTGATGAATTACAGGCCCTGCAGACCGCGCGCCTGAAGTGGACGCTGAACCACGCCTACAGCAACGTCCCGATGTACAAACGCAAGTTTGACGCGGCGGGCGTTCACCCTGACGATTTTAACGAGCTGGCGGACCTGCAAAAATTCCCGTGCACCACCAAGCAGGATCTGCGCGACAACTACCCGTTCGATACCTTTGCGGTGCCGATGGAGCAGGTGGTGCGCATCCACGCCTCGTCCGGCACCACCGGGAAGCGACCGTGGTGGGCTATACCCAAAATGACATCGACAACTGGGCCAATATCGTCGCCCGCTCCCTGCGCGCCGCCGGGGGCAGCGCGAAGGATAAAATTCACGTGGCCTACGGTTACGGGCTGTTTACCGGCGGGCTGGGCGCGCACTACGGTGCCGAGCGTCTGGGGGCGACGGTGATCCCGATGTCCGGCGGCCAGACGGAGAAGCAGGCGCAGCTGATCCGCGATTTCCAGCCGGACATGATCATGGTTACGCCGTCCTACTGCCTGAATCTGATCGAAGAGCTGGAGCGCCAGATGGGCGGTGACGCCAGCGCCTGCTCCCTGCGCGTCGGCGTGTTTGGCGCCGAGCCGTGGACGCAGGCGATGCGCCGTGAAATTGAAAAACGGCTGGGCATTACCGCGCTGGACATCTATGGTCTCTCCGAAGTGATGGGCCCGGGGGGTAGCGATGGAGTGCCTCGAAACCGCTGACGGCCCGACCATCTGGGAAGATCACTTCTACCCGGAGATCGTCAACCCGAATGACGGCGCGCCGCTGGCCGACGGCGAACAGGGCGAACTGCTGTTCACTACGCTCACCAAAGAGGCGCTGCCGGTGATCCGCTACCGCACCCGCGATCTGACGCGCCTGCTGCCGGGCACCGCGCGCACCATGCGCAGGATGGACCGCATCAGCGGGCGTAGCGACGACATGCTCATCATTCGCGGCGTTAACGTCTTCCCGTCACAGCTGGAAGAGGAGATCGTCAAGTTTGAACACCTTTCGCCGCACTATCAGCTGGAGGTGAACCGTCGCGGGCATCTTGATTCTCTTTCGGTGAAGGTTGAGCTAAAGCAGAGCAGCTTAACGTTAACGCACGAGCAGCGCTGTCAGGTCTGCCACCAGCTGCGCCACCGTATTAAGTCGATGGTGGGGATCTCAACCGATGTGATGATTGTGAACTGCGGCAGTATTCCCCGCTCGGAGGGTAAAGCCTGCCGGGTGTTTGATTTGCGTAAAGTGGCCGCCAACGGTTGAATTTCCCTCACCCCAGCCCTCTCCCAAAGGGCTGAGGGTGTACTACGTTCCCTCTCCCTTTGGGAGAGGGTTAGGGTGAGGGTCGATCCCAAACTCCTGTGCTATGATTCATCCAGGAAAAAAATCACAACAGAATGAATCATATGAATAAACTTGACGCCTTTATCCAGCACGCGGTCAGCTCCGTTCCCATCAGCGGGACCTCGCTTATCGCTTCCCTTTACGGTGATGCGCTTTCCCATCGCGGGGGCGAAATCTGGCTCGGCAGCCTGGCGGCCCTGCTGGAGGGGATGGGGTTCGGCGAACGCTTTGTGCGCACCGCGCTGTTCCGCCTCAATAAAGAGGGCTGGCTGGACGTGTCGCGCATTGGACGACGCAGCTTTTACCGCCTCAGCGACAAGGGGTTACGCCTGACGCGGCGCGCGGAGAACAAAATTTATCGCGCGGAGCTGCCGGCGTGGGACGGCAAATGGCTGCTGCTGCTCTCCGAGGGGCTGGATAAAGCCACCCTCGCGGACGTGAAAAAACAGCTCATCTGGCAGGGATTCGGCACGCTGGCACCAAGCCTGATGGCCTCGCCGTCGCAGAACCTGGCGGACGTGCAGTCCCTGCTGCACGACGCGGGCGTGGCGGAAAACGTCATCTTCTTTGAGGCCCATTCGCCGCTGGCCCTGTCGCGCGCGGCATTGCGATCCCGCGTGGAGGAGTGCTGGCAGCTTACCGAACAAAACGCGATGTACGAGACGTTTATCGACTCGTTTCGTCCGCTGCTGCCGCTGCTGAAGGAAGCGTCGCCGGGGGATCTGACCCCGGAGCGCTGCTTCCAGATCCAGCTGCTGCTGATTCATTTTTATCGTCGCGTGGTGCTAAAGGATCCGCTGTTGCCCGAGGAGCTACTGCCCGCGCACTGGGCGGGGCAAAGCGCGTGGCAGCTTTGCATCAATATTTACCAGCGCGTGGCGGCGGGCGCTCTGGCGTTCGTCAGCGAGAAGGGGGAAACCTCGGTGGGCGAACTGCCCGCACCCGGCACGCTTTATCACCAGCGCTTTGGTGGTCTGAATATCACGTAAGGAGATGCTATGCCCGTTTATCAAATTGATGGCCTGACGCCGGTGGTGCCTGAAGAGAGCTACGTTCATCCGACGGCGGTGCTGATCGGCGACGTGATCCTCGGTAAAGGCGTTTACGTTGGCCCCAACGCCAGCCTGCGCGGTGATTTTGGCCGTATCGTGGTGAAGGATGGCGCCAACATTCAGGATAACTGCGTGATGCACGGGTTCCCGGAGCAGGACACCGTGGTGGAAGAGGACGGGCATATCGGCCATAGCGCCATTCTTCACGGCTGTATCATCCGCCGCAACGCGCTGGTGGGGATGAATGCGGTGGTCATGGACGGGGCGACAATTGGGGAAAACAGCATCGTCGGCGCAGCGGCGTTTGTGAAGGCTAAAGCGGAGATGCCCGCTAATCATCTGATTATCGGCAGCCCGGCAAAGGCCATCCGTGAGCTGAGCGCCCAGGAGATGGAGTGGAAAAAGCAGGGCACGCGGGAGTATCAGGTGCTGGTGGAACGCTGCAAGCGAACCCTGCATCAGGTTGAGCCGCTGCGCGAAGAGGAGCCCGGACGCCGGCGGCTGGTTTTCGATGAGAATTTACGGCCAAAGTCGTCAGGCCGGGATAATTAACCCTTTCTCGCGTACGTGATAATACACCGGCATGAGGAAGCGCTAACGCGCGATAAATAATCCCGCAGCGGGATAGTGTATATTTGAACGAATCTGACCTGCATTCACACAGGTATTTTGTTACCCTGACGCAGATCATGCCTCTCATTCAGAGCGGTCAATGCGTTTATGGAAGACACTATATGAGTGAAAACGACACTATCCCAAAGCAGTCCAAAAGCCAGATTAACAAAGCGGTATTTTACACATCTGCTTTGTTAATTTTCCTTCTTGTCGCCTTTGCCGCGATTTTCCCCGACGTTGCCGATAAAAACTTTAAGTTACTGCAACAGCAAATATTCACTAACGCCAGCTGGTTTTACATTCTTGCCGTCGCGCTGATTTTGATGAGCGTGACGTTCCTCGGCCTGTCCCGCTACGGCGATATTAAACTCGGGCCCGACCATGCTCAGCCTGACTTCAGCTACCACTCCTGGTTCGCGATGCTGTTCTCGGCGGGGATGGGGATCGGCCTCATGTTCTTCGGCGTGGCGGAACCGGTGATGCACTATCTTTCTCCGCCGGTGGGGACGCCTGAAACGGTTGCTGCGGCCAAAGAGGCCATGCGGCTGACATTCTTCCACTGGGGGCTGCACGCCTGGGCTATCTACGCCATCGTTGCGTTGATTCTGGCGTTCTTCAGCTACCGCCACGGCCTGCCCTTGACGCTTCGTTCGGCGCTGTATCCGATTATCGGCGACCGTATTTACGGCCCGATAGGCCATGCGGTGGATATCTTCGCGGTGATCGGCACCGTATTTGGCGTGGCGACCTCGTTAGGCTATGGCGTATTGCAGGTCAATGCCGGGCTGAACCACCTGTTTGGCGTGCCCATCAACGATACCGTGCAAGTGATCCTGATCGTCCTGATTACCGGGCTGGCGACCGTTTCCGTGGTATCCGGCCTGGATAAAGGCATTCGTATTTTATCTGAGCTAAACCTGGGGCTGGCGGTGCTGCTGCTGGTGCTGGTGCTGTGCCTCGGGCCAACCGTGCTGCTGCTGAAATCGTTTGTGGAAAATACCGGCGGCTACCTGTCCGAGCTGGTGAGCAAAACGTTTAACCTGTACGCCTATGAACCGAAGTCCAGCAACTGGCTGGGGGGCTGGACGCTGCTGTACTGGGGCTGGTGGCTGTCGTGGTCGCCGTTTGTCGGGATGTTCATCGCCCGCGTGTCCCGCGGCAGAACCATCCGCGAGTTTGTCACCGGCGTGCTGTTCGTCCCGGCAGGCTTTACCCTGATGTGGATGACGGTGTTCGGCAACAGCGCCATTTACCTCATCATGAATAAGGGGGCGTCCGATCTGGCAAATACCGTCCAGCAGGACGTGGCGCTGGCGCTGTTTAATTTCCTTGAGCATTTCCCGTTCTCGTCGGTGCTGTCATTTATCGCCATGGCGATGGTCATCGTCTTCTTTGTGACCTCCGCTGACTCCGGGGCGATGGTGGTGGATACCCTCGCGTCCGGCGGCGAGGCCAATACCCCCGTCTGGCAGCGCATCTTCTGGGCCGCGCTGATGGGCGTTGTGGCAATCGCGCTGCTGCTCGCGGGTGGACTGAGCGCGCTGCAAACCGTGACCATCGCCAGCGCGCTACCGTTCTCGATGATCCTGCTGGTGTCGATCTATGGCCTGCTGAAGGCGCTCCGACGCGATTTGACCAAGCGCGAGAGCCTGAGCATGGCCACTATCGCGCCGACGGCGGCCCGCAACCCCATTCCGTGGCAGCGACGTCTGCGCAACATCGCCTACCTGCCTAAGCGCTCTCTGGTGAAGCGCTTTATGGAAGAGGTGATCAGGCCGGCCATGGTGCTGGTTCAGGAGGAGCTGAATAAGCAGGGAACGCAAAGCCACATCAGCGACGCGTCTGACGAGCGTATTCGTCTTGAGGTGGATTTAGGCAACGAGCTGAACTTTATTTATGAAGTCAGGCTGCGCGGCTATAACTCCCCAACCTTCGCGCTGGCGGCGATGGACAACGATGAAAACCAGGCGGAGCAACACCGGTACTACCGGGCAGAAATCTACCTCAAGGAAGGCGGGCAAAATTACGATGTCATGGGCTGGAACCAGGAGCAGTTAATTAACGATATTCTGGACCAGTACGAAAAACATCTGCACTTCCTGCACCTGGTGCGTTAATCGGCCAGCATGAGCATGCCCTGAGGCATTTGCTTCAGGGTACGCTAATAGTCTTCCGGCAGCGGCCTGTCGATCGACACCAGCTTTCCGCGCTTCATGGTGATATAGCCCCCGGCTTTAAGATCCGCCAGCACGCGAAACACGTGGGTTCTCGACAGGTTAGTGCGCTTGATGATAAACAGCGCCAGGCCCTCATTCTCGCCCGTGTGGGTATTCTGCCGGTAGAGATAGCGATACAGCATCGGCTTGATGGTCTGGTAGCTGGTGACCTGCCTGCGTTCGTTATGCAGATCGATAGTAAAAATCGACATGAAGGTCAGAATGGTGGCCAGCTCCTGAACGCGCTCTGGCCCGCCGTGCAAAAATAGCCGATCGAAATCGGCACAGGGAATTTTTACCAGCTTAACCTTCGCGCTGCTGCGATATTCAAACTTCGCTAACGGGCAATACCGTTCCATAAGCCCTATCGGCATATATTCAATAGTATTGCCAATATTCAAACCATCTTCCGGCATTAATATCGTCAGTGAACCTTCGGTACAGAAATAAATATAGCCAGGTTCGACGGTTAGCTTTTTATTTGCGCCAACGGTTAACGCTTCTCCCGTGGAAAGGATTTGGGGAAAAAAGCCCCCAATATTGAGCTGCTGATAATAGGTATGTATATCCTGAAAATTCACGCCAGGCCTCGTTTCGCAACGTCTGTCTTCGTAGCGAGTATAGCAGCAGTAGCGTCCGGATGACGAGATAACCTTATACCAGTCCCATATGGGACTATCATGGGAAAGTATTCTGATTAGAATGGTCTGCAATGAGTTCGCATTAAAATTATCCGCCAGCAGTAAATATCGCAGGCGGTGCTAATAATCTATGAGGCCATTTAATGAAATTAACGATAATCGCGAAGCAGCTGGCGCTGGCCGGTGTATTCACATCGCTTTCGCTTTCTGCCTGGGCTGAAGCGCAGCCGCAGAATGCCACGCCCGTTACCCGCGAGGCGAATAACGCCCTGTATAACACGCTGCCGTTTGCCGATAAGACTGATTTTGAAAACGCGCATAAAGGATTTATCGCCCCGTTACCGCAGAACATGATCAAAGGGGAGAAAGGAAACGTTATCTGGGATCCCGCGAAATATGATTTCGTGAAGGAGGGTGAAAAAGCTCCGGACACGGTAAACCCGAGCCTGTGGCGCCAGTCGCAGCTGATTAACATCGGCGGCCTGTTTAAGGTGACCGACGGCGTGTATCAGATCCGCAACCTCGATCTCTCCAACATGACCATCATCGAAGGCGAGAAGGGGATCACCGTTATCGACCCGCTGCTAAGCGCCGAGCCGGCGAAGGAAGCGCTCGATCTCTACTACGCTAACCGTGGCAAAAAGCCGGTGGTGGCGGTGGTGATCACCCACAGCCACGTTGACCATTATGGCGGCCTGCGCGGCGTGGTTGACGAAGCTGACGTGAAGTCCGGTAAGGTGAAGATTTACGCGCCGGATGGCTTTATGAAAGAAGCCGTTTCCGAGAACATCATGGCCGGGAACGCGATGAGCCGCCGCGCGAGCTACATGTACGGCAACCTGCTTAAGCCGGACGCGAAGGGTCAGGTCGGTGCGGGGCTTGGGACGACCACCTCCGCAGGTACGGTAACCCTGATCCCACCAACCAACTACATTACCCATACCGGGCAGCAGGAAACGATCGACGGCCTGACCTATGACTTTATGATGGCCCCGGGCTCTGAGGCGCCGTCGGAGATGCTGTGGTACGTCAAAGAGAAGAAAATGATCGAAGCGGCAGAGGATGTGACCCACACCCTGCACAATACCTACTCCCTGCGCGGGGCGAAAATCCGCGATCCGCTGGCCTGGTCTAAGTACATTAACGCCGCGATTGAGCGCTGGGGCGCGGACGCGGAAGTGATTATTGCCCAGCACCACTGGCCGACCTGGGGCAACGAGAATATCGTCAGGCTGATGAAAGGCCAGCGCGATATGTACCGCTACATCAACGACCAGACCCTGCGTATGGCCAATAAGGGCCTGACCCGCGATGAGATTGCCGCCGAATTTAAGCTGCCGGAATCGCTGGAGAAACAGTGGGCCAGCCGGGGGTATTACGGCTCCGTCAGCCACGACGTTAAGGCCACCTACGTGTTTTATCTCGGCTGGTTCGACGGCAACCCGGCTACCCTCGACGAGCTGCCGCCTGAACAGGCTGCGAAGAAGTTCGTGCAGTACATGGGCGGCGCTGATGCCATCATGCAGAAGGCCAAAGCTGATTATCAGCAGGGCAATTACCGCTGGGTGGCGCAGGTGGTCAGCAAAGTGGTATTTGCCGATCCAAACAACCAGGCCGCGCGCAACCTCGAAGCCGACGCGCTGGAGCAGCTGGGCTACCAGGCCGAAGCGGGCACA
Source organism: Callosobruchus maculatus (assembly GCA_951848785.1). Classification (NCBI taxonomy): domain Eukaryota; kingdom Metazoa; phylum Arthropoda; class Insecta; order Coleoptera; family Chrysomelidae; genus Callosobruchus; species Callosobruchus maculatus. The sequence goes on from CATOUR010000199.1 coordinate 12,537, forward strand.
TGGCGTAACTTCTATCTGACCGGCGCGCAGGAGCTGCGTAACGGCGTTAAAAAGCTGCCAACGCCAAACACCGCCAGCCCGGATACCGTGCGCGCGATGACGCCGGAGATGTTCTTCGACTATCTGGGCGTGCACATCAACGGCGTGCGGGCCGGTAACGCGAAAGCGGTCTTTAATGTCGATCTCGGCAAAGATGGCGGCAAATACAAGCTGGAGCTGGAAAACGGCGTGCTGAACCATACCGCCAATGCCCAGGCGAAGGATGCTGATGCCACCATCACGCTCGATCGCGCCACGCTGAACAAGATCATCCTGAAAGAAGCGTCGCTGAAGCAGGCGATGGACAGCGGTGAGGTGAAGGTGAGCGGGAACGGCGCGAAGCTAGAAGAGATGCTGAGCTACATGGACAAGTTTGACTTCTGGTTCAATATTGTTACGCCGTAACCCGGCATTTCTCCCGTCCTGACGATGGCGCCTTATCTGCAATAAGGCGCCATTTTTTTTATTCACGCATCGCCAGCGCGCTGGCGCTCGCCGGATCGAATAACGAGATACTCTCAATCTGGTCCAGCATGATCACCTTCCTAAAATCCATTGCGCTTTTTGGGTCTGAATCCAGCGTGACGTCATGCTCGGCGTACCACCTGCTGTAGTTGTGCTCAATGCACAGCTGCATATTTTTCCCGTCACGATAGCCGCTCAGCATGGGAATAAGCACGATGTTGGCCGTTTTTTCATATTCCAGGGTTGCGGTGTGGATCATACCGATATAAATCCGCCGCGATTTCAGCGTGACGTGCGCCAGTTCACCTTCTTCCATGCACTGGTAGAGCAGCTGTTCGATCCCGCTCGACTGCGCGAGCCGCTTGTAGAGCTTTTTCCGGCCTTCGCCGTCCAGCCGGGCGCTGCCTGCCCAGTTCGAGCGGTAGAGGCAAAACAGGATCGCAAAGGTAAGCATCACCACCACCGGCGCCTGTATACCTAAAAAGCTCCAGTTCATGAAGTCAATTTGCCAGTCGGCGTATTTAGCGGACGTAAAATGGAACGTGTTGTCGGCGGCGGAGAGGGCGAACAGCAGCAGCCAGAGCAGGCCGGTGGCGATCACCCCCTGCAGGACGAAAATGCAGCCATACAGCGCAACCAGAAAATAGACGTCCCAGCCGAATGAACGCTTAATTTTGAACCGTGTAGAGAGATCGCGGCTGGTGTACCAGTAGCCGCACACCATCAGAACCATAAATATTGCCGTTCCCATTTCAGGCCCTCTTTAGCGCGTTGACATGGCGCAGAAAGTCCTGCCGTACCTCGTTGCTTTTGTAGTTAACCGAGGCGTTTCCATCCTGATCGATAATGATGCGGTCGCCATCCTCGACGGCTTCGATAATTTCCTGGTGACTCATGACCTGCAATAAAGATTCCGGGCTGGAAAAGAGCGCCATCAGTAAATTTTTCACCGCGTGACATCCTTATGAATTAAAAGGATAAGTCTGGAAGATAAAAGCAACATTTGCCTTAAGGTTATCCCTAAAAAAATAACGGCGCGGCGGCGCCAGTCGACTTTCGAGTCAAAATCGCAATGCGGAGCTTCTCTATAAGTTAATGAAATAAAACAGATATAAAAAATATATCTGCACAAACTTGGACAAATAACGTTAATTGTGTAAGTTTAATTTATGCGATATCGCTACGTTGTTTACAGCCAGGATGTGACCCATGAGCACGTTACCGTCCGTCATCAGTCGGTTTGTTGATTACTACGCCGCGCTGGACACCCAGCCACCTTCCGCGCTGGCGGAAATTTACCGTTCCGATGCCACCCTTATCGATCCCTTTGGCGAACACAGCGGGCTGTTCGCGCTTCAGCGTTACTTCACTCATCTGCTGGCTAACGTCCAGCAGTGCCGCTTCACCGTCGATGCGCCGCTGCAGCAGGGGGATCGCTTTGTTGTGACCTGGGTTATGCACTGGTCGCATCCGCGTATCGCCCGGGGAGCCGTGCTGCAGCTGCCGGGCTGCTCCGTGGTGGACATGCTGGACGATCGCATTATTCGCCAGCGGGATTATTACGATGCCGGAGAGATGATCTATGAGCATCTTCCGGTGCTTGGCTGGGCCGTGCGCGGCGTTAAGCGGAGGGTGAGATCGTGAAAACGGTTCTGATTACCGGCGCAAGCTCGGGCATTGGGGCGGGGCTGGCCGCCTCCTTCGCCAGCGACGGCTACCGGGTGATTGCCTGCGGGCGCGATGCGCAACGTCTGGCCTCCCTGCACCAGCACAGCCCCAACGTCACGGTGCGCCAGTTCGATATGACGGACAGGGACGCCTGTCGCCAGGCGCTGGCGGACTGTGCCGCCGACGTGGTGATTCTGTGCGCCGGCACCTGCGAATATCTCGATCGTGGCGTGGTGGACGCGGAGCTGGTGGAGCGGGTGATGACCACCAATTTCATGGGGCCGGTAAACTGCCTCGCGGCGCTGCAGCCGCAGCTGGTGGCCGGAAACCGCGTGGTGCTGGTCAGTTCGATGGCGCACTGGCTGCACTTCCCGCGAGCCGAAGCCTATGGCGCTTCCAAGGCGGCGCTAACCTGGTTTGCCGACACGCTGCGTCTCGACTGGGAGCCAAAAGGGATTGCCGTCACGGTCGTTTCACCCGGTTTCGTTGACACGCCGCTGACCCGTAAAAACGATTTTCCGATGCCGGGCCGGGTAAGCGTGGAGGAGGCCGTCGCCGCCATCCGCCGCGGGCTGGCGAAGGAAAAAGAAAGTATCGCGTTTCCCGCCGGGTTTAGCCTGGCGCTGCGGCTGCTCGCCGGGCTGCCTGTCGTTGTTCAGCGCGCGCTGCTGCGCAGGATGGTGAGATCATGAAGATTGCGATTATCGGCAGCGGCATCGCCGGCCTCACCTGCGCCTGGCGCCTCGCCGGGCATCATCAGGTCACGCTGTTTGAAGCGCAGGCCACCCCGGGCGGCCATACCGCGACGGTGGACGTCGACACCCCGCAGGGCACGTACGCCATCGACACCGGATTTATTGTCTACAACGACCGCACCTATCCGCGCTTTATGGGCCTGCTCAGCGAGCTGGGCATCAGCGGGCAAAAAACGCAGATGAGCTTTTCGGTGCACAATCCGCAGAGCGGGCTGGAGTATAACGGCCACACCCTGACGTCGCTGTTCGCCCAGCGCCGTAACCTGGTGAACCCCGGCTTCTGGATGCTGCTGAAGGAGATTGTGCGCTTCAACTGGCTGGCTAAACGGGCGCTCCAGGCCGACGTGGATGCGTCCGCCACCCTGGAGACGTTTCTGAGCCAGCACCGCTTTACGCCGTTTTTCGCGCGCCACTACATTCTGCCGATGGGGGCGGCTATCTGGTCCTCGTCACTACAGGAGATGAAGCGCTTCCCGCTGCCGCTCTTTTTGCGCTTTTTCGAAAACCACGGTCTGCTGGACATTACCCATCGTCCGCAGTGGTACGTGGTGCCGGGCGGATCCAGAGAGTATATCCGCGCGATGATGGACAGGCTCGGCAACCGCCTGACGCTGCGCCTCAACGCGCCGGTCCAGCGGGTTATTCGCCACGATCGGGGCGTCGACGTTGAGCTGGAGGAGGAAACATGCGCCTTTGACCAGGTGATTTTTGCCTGCCACTCCGCCCAGGCGCTGGCGCTGCTTGCCAGCCCAACCCAGGCTGAACGCGAGGTGCTGGGGGATATCGGCTGGCAGCGCAACGAGGTGGTGCTTCACAGCGATCCGCGCTGGCTGCCGGTGCGCGAGCGCGCGTGGGCCAGCTGGAACTATCGCCTGAGCGAACAGGATCGGGCCAGCGCCTGCGTCACCTACAACATGAATATTTTGCAGGGGTTGCCCGCCGGTAGCCCGCTGTTTTGCGTCACCCTTAACCCGGAAACGCCGGTGGAAGAGCGCTTTGTGCTGCGCCGCTTCGTCTACGAACATCCGCTGTTTAACCCGAAAAGCTGGCATGCCCAGGCCCGGCGCGGCGAGATAAACGGCCGCCAGCGGAGCTGGTTCTGCGGCGCCTACTGGTACAACGGCTTCCACGAAGACGGCGTGCGCAGCGCGCTGGACGTGGTGAACGCCATCGCGGCCGGGGAGGGCGGGTGAGATGAACAGCTGCCTGTACCACGGCGCCCTGCGCCACCGCCGCCTTACGCCGAAAGCGCACCATTTTACCTACAGCGTGTTTATGGCCTGGCTCGATCTCGATGAGCTGGAGATGCTGCCCTCCGTCGGCGTGCGGCGAAACCGCTTTGCCCCGGCGGCGTTCTGTGATGCGGATTACCCGCTGGGCACGCCGCTGAAAGAGCGCGTCCTCGAGCGTCTGGAAAACCTGACCGGCGAGCGCCCGGCGGGGCGGGTCATGCTCCTGACGCAGCTGCGCTATTTCGGCCTGCATTTTAACCCGGTCAATTTCTACTACTGCTATGACGGCGAAGGCACCCTGCGCTGGGTGCTCGCCGAAGTGCGTAACACGCCGTGGAATGAACGGCATTACTACGCGGTGGAGGGGCAGGACACCCGGCCGACGGCGAAAGCGTTTCACGTCTCGCCCTTTAACCCAATGGAGATGGTCTACCACTGGCGCTTTAACAGCCCGGACCACGCGCTGCGCATGCATATTGAAAATCATCAGGAGGCAAAGGTGTTTGACGCCACGCTGACGCTTCGCCGCGAGCCGCTCACGCGCCCGGCGCTGCGCGCGATGCTGGTGCGCATCCCGCTGATGACCCTCAAAACCGTTTTCGCTATCTACTGGCAGGCGCTAAGGCTGTGGCTGAAGCGCGTGCCGCTGCATAACCATCCCCTCAGCAGGAGTGAACGATCATGACCGATCCCGTCTTTGCGCTTGAACCCGATATCCCGCGCAACGCTCGCGTCGCGCGCTGGTTGCTTTTTCGCCTGCTGAGCGGCCTGCGCGGGGGCTCGCTGACCCTCCGTGAGGGCGCGCAGACCTTCCGCTTCGGCGACACCTCCGCCGCGCTCCACGCTGATGTTCAGGTTCTCTCTCCGGGCCTGTACTGGCGCATCTTAACGGGCGGCAGCCTCGCCGCGGCGGAAGCGTGGATGGACGGCGACTGGGAGACGGCTCACCTCACGCCCCTGCTGGAGCTGATTGCGCTCAACGGCCAGATCCTCGGGCAGCTTGAAAAAGGGTTCCGCCTGTTCGGAAAGCCGGTAGAGCGGCTGCGCCACTGGACGCGGCGCAACTCCCGCGCTCAGGCGCGCGACAATATTGCCGCCCATTACGATCTCGGCAATAGCTTTTACGCCCATTTCCTCGATGAACAGCTCCTGTACTCCAGCGCGCTATTTACCGCTGAGGATCAGGATCTGACCGCGGCCCAGCAGGCGAAAATGGCGAGGCTGTGCGAGCAGCTGGCGCTCGGCCCGAACGATCGTCTGCTGGAGATTGGTACCGGCTGGGGGGCGATGGCGGAATACGCCGCCCGCCATTACGGCTGCCGGGTCACCACCACCACGCTGTCTCAGGAGCAGTACCGCTGGGCCACGGCGCGGATCGCCCGGGCCGGCCTGCAGGATCGCGTTGAGGTGCTGCTCTGCGACTACCGCGATCTGACCGGCGTCTACGACAAGCTGGTGTCGATTGAGATGATTGAAGCCGTCGGGCAACGCTACCTGCCGACGTTTTTCCGCACCTGCCAGGCGCGCCTGCGTCCGGGCGGGCGTATGGCGATTCAGGCCATCACCATTCAGGATCAGCGCTACCGCGACTACAGCAAAAGCGTCGATTTTATCCAGCGCTACATTTTCCCCGGCGGCTTTTTGCCCAGCATTACCGCCATGAATGACCTGATGACCCGCCATACCGATTTTGTGGTGCGTAACCTCTTCGACATGGGGCCGGACTACGCCCGCACGCTGGCCCACTGGCGTCAGCGCTTCATTCACGCCTGGCACGAGATAGAGAAGCTCGGGTTTGATGACCGTTTCCGCCGGATGTGGCTGTACTACTTTGGCTACTGTGAGGCCGGGTTTAACGCCCGCAACATCAGCGTGGTGCAGCTGACCGCGGAACGCGTATGAAACGCTACGGGCAGGTCTTTCTGCTGGCCATCGGGTTTGATCTCTACTGGACCCTGGTGGTGCTGTTTCGCGAGCAGGGGCAGGTTATCTGGATCGCGCTGGCGGCGATTGCCTGGCTGATGCTACCCCCTTCGCACCGGATTTATGCCCTCGGGCTGGCGGCGGCGGGGGCGCTGCTGGACGCCGTCTGGGCGCTGACCGGGCTGATTGCCTTTACCGGCACGTCGCTGATGCCGCTATGGATGGTGGCGCTGTGGCTAATGTTTGCCTGCGTCTGGACGCAGCTGACCCGCACGACCACGCTGCCGGGCTGGCTGCTGACGGCGCTGGCGACCGTGGGTGGGCCGGTGGCTTACCTGATCGGCGAGCGGCTGGGGGCCATTACGTTCCTGGAGCCGACCTTTATCGTCGTCAGCTGGACGATCCCGGGCTGGCTGGTACTGATGCTGTTTTTCCACCTGCTGATGGGGAGGCAACAATGAGACATCTGTTACTCGCGCTCGCGCTAACCGTTATGGCCGGTAACGCGCAGGCGGCTGACTGGCTGAGCTGGCGCAAGGTGGGCGACGCCACGCTCACCTGGGGGCCGTTTACCGTGTATACCTCCCGGCTGCTGACGCCCGACGGGCGCTACGCGGGGATAGACAGCGATAACGCGCTGATTATCACCTATGCCCGGGATATCGGTCGCGACGAACTGGTTGACGCGACCCGCGACCAGTGGCAGGCGCAGGGCATCCTGCAGCGGGAGCCGCAGAGTGAAGCCTGGCTGCGCATGCTGTACACGCTCTGGCCGGACGTCACCGCCGGCGCGCAGCTCGCGTTTGTGGTGAGCGGCGGCCAGGGACAGTTCTGGTATCGCAGCCCGACGTCGCAGACGGGTTTTACGCCGCTGGGGCCGCGACAGTCGGCGGCGTTCAGCTCGCGTTTTCTGGCGATCTGGCTCGATCCCCGCACCGAATATCCTGAACTGCGGCAACGGTTAATCGGAGGTCCAAAATGAAACGTATTCTGTTAATGGCGCTTGCCCTGACGATGCTGGTGGCCGGGTGCAGCACGGAGGTGAAAGAGTATCGTCAGCAGCAGCCGACGCTGGATATTTTTACCTACTTCCAGGGGAAAACCGAGGCGTGGGGGATGGTTCAGGACCGCAGCGGGAAGCAGATCCGCCGTTTTCACGTCGAGATCGCCGGGGATGTTATCGGCGATACGCTGACGCTGAACGAGCATTTTGTCTACGACGACGGCGAGAAGCAGCAGCGCGTGTGGCACATCCGCCGGGTCGGCAGCGATCGCTACGAGGGCACGGCAGGGGATATTGAGGGCGTCGCTACCGGCCAGACGGCGGGCAACGCCCTGAACTGGCGCTACAGCATGAACGTGAAGGCGGACGGCAAAACCTGGCTGCTGCACTTTGACGACTGGATGTACCTGCAGGACAGCACGCATCTGTTTAATAAAACCGAGATGAAGAAATTTGGCGTCACCGTCGCCACGGTGACGCTGTTCTTTACCCGCAAGGAGTAAGGTTAATCGCCTTCGGGCCGCGGCTTGCGGCTGGAGTAAATAAAGCACAGCGCAATACCCAGGCAGACGACGGCCCCCAGGCGGCTCATGGAAAACGGAATGGCCGCATTGTTAAGCCAGCCGAAGTTGTCGATCAGCATACTCATGGTCAGCTGGCCCAGAATCACCGCCACCGTCGCGACGGCGGTGCCGATACGCTGCACGGCGAGGACCATAATCACGATATAGGGCACGCCGCACAGCGCGCCCAGAAGCTGCCATTTGGGCACGTCCATCAGGCCGACCGCCTGTTTCGGCTCAAAGAAGAAGATGAGCAGGGCGGTCACCAGTGCCCCGACGGAAAACGTCAGAAACGCGCTTTTGAAAACCCCCACGCTGCTGCCTAATTGCCCGTTGATGGCGGCCTGAACGCTCAGCGTCGCGCCGCCGATAACGGCCAGAATAATCATAATTACCGTCATAACCTTACCCCTGCGCCACGAGAATAAGCGCGGCGATAATAAACGCCAGCGCGATAATGCGTTTCGTATCGATCCTGCGGTGCGGCGTGCCCAGCAGGCCAAAGTGGTCGATTATCAGGCTCTTAAATACCTGACCGGCCAGAATGCCTATCATCGTCATGGCAATGCCGATTGCCGGCGTGGCAATGGTCAGAATGACGACGTAAACCGGGCCGAGCACCCCGCCGAGCAGATGCCAGGACGGCTGCGCAAAGAACGAGGGGCTGTTTCGCGGGCTGAAAAACAGCATCAGCAAAAACGTCAGCCCGGCCCCCACGCTGAATATGCTGAATGTGGCCCACAGATCGCCGACTTCAGCACCCAGCGGCCCCAGCAGCCCGGCCTCCACGGATAGCCCCATACCGCCGGCAATCACCAGTAAAATCAAAATAACGTGCATAACGCCTCTTCTCCTTTTTTCAGGCGGAGAAGAGTACGTCTGATAATCATTGAGAAAAATGCCATAATGCAGGAAACACCTGTGCAGGATATGCATTAATGATTGATGCCGGAAATATCAGCATTCGCGCGCTGCTGATTTTTATCGACGTGTATGACGCGCAGAATTTTTCCGTGGTCGCGAGGCGGGAGGGGATCTCCGCGTCGCAGGTTTCACGCGTGATCCACCAGCTTGAGGATGCCCTCGGGCAGCAGCTTTTCTACCGCAACACGCGGGCGATTATCCCCACCGAGAGCGGGCATCTTTTTGTTCGCTATGCGCGGGCGATGGCGGGGAATCTGGAGGACGCGCGACGCGAGCTGGATGAACGCGCGCGCGAGCCGTCGGGCACGCTGCGCATCAATGGACCGGTCTTTTTCGGGCAAAGGCACATTGCGCCGGGGCTGCCCGCGCTTTCAGCACGTTATCCCCGCCTTTCCGTCGAGCTGACCCTCACCGACGATTTTATCGATCCTCACCGCGACGCCGCAGACGTTATCTTCCGCATCGGCGCGCTCACGGACTCCTCGTTTCACGCGCGGATATTCGGGCAGCAGTTCTATCACCTCGCGGCCTCGCCGGACTATCTGCGAAAGCACGGCGCGCCTGAAGGGCCGGACGATCTCAGCCGCCACCGCTGCCTGGTCTACCGCGGCTCGTCCGGGCCAAACCGCTGGCTGATCCGCAGGCCGGGCGAGGCGTGGGTTCACTATCCCATCGCACCGCTGATGGCCTCGAATAATGCGGAAACGCTGCTTATTGCCGCACTGGGCGGCATGGGGATTGTGCTTTTTCCGGACTGGATGGTGAGCGAAAGGCTGAAAAGCGGCGAGCTGGTGGCGCTGCTGCCGGAGATGGAGTGTTCCATTAACGCGGAGCCACTGACGATTGCGGCGATTTACCCGAACGCGCGGCACCCGCCCCTGAACGTCAGGGCGGTTATCGATCACTATATTGAACGGTTCGGCACGCCGCTCTACTGGCAGGTCTAGCGGGCAAGCTCGCGGCGGACGATCTCTGCCCCGGCGCTCAGCGCGTTGAGCTTACCGTTAGCGACCTGGCGGGAAAGGGGAGCCATGCCGCAGTTGGTTGACGGATAAAGCTTGTCCGCATCGACAAACTGCAGCGCCTTGCGCAGCGTATCGGCGACCTCTTCCGGCGTTTCGACGGTAGTCGTTGCCACATCGATTGCCCCCACCATCACTTTTTTACCGCGGATCAGCTCCAGCAGATCCATCGGCACGCGGGAGTTGTGGCACTCCAGCGAGATGATGTCGATTTTCGAGGTCTGCAACTTAGGAAACGCCTCTTCATACTGGCGCCACTCGGAGCCGAGCGTTTTTTTCCAGTCGGTATTGGCCTTGATGCCGTACCCGTAGCAGATATGCACCGCGGTTTCGCATTTCAGCCCTTCCACGGCGCGTTCCAGCGCGGCGATACCCCAGTCGTTCACCTCGTTGAAAAAAACGTTAAAGGCAGGCTCATCGAACTGAATAATGTCGACGCCGGCCGCTTCCAGCTCGTGGGCTTCCTGATTGAGAATTTTAGCGAACTCCCAGGCCAGCTTTTCGCGGCTTTTGTAGTGGGCGTCGTAGAGCGTGTCGATCATGGTCATCGGGCCGGGCAGCGCCCATTTGATCGGCCTGTCCGTGAGCTGGCGCAGGTATTTCGCGTCGTCAACGAACACCGGCTTCTGCCGCGCGACCGCATCGACCACCGTCGGCACGCTCGCATCGTAGCGGTTGCGGATCCGCACCGTCTGGCGGTTTTCAAAATCCACGCCGCTCAGGTGCTCAATAAAGGTGGTAACGAAGTGCTGGCGGGTTTGCTCGCCGTCGCTGACGATATCGATTCCCGCGCGAAGCTGTTCATCCAGGGACAGGCGCAGCGCGTCCTGTTTACCTGCCAGCAATTCCTCGTCCTGCAGTTTCCACGGCGACCAGAGCGTTTCCGGCTGCGCGAGCCAGGTGGGTTTCGGCAGGCTGCCAGCCGTTGAAGTCGGGAGCAATGTTTTCATAATAAGTAACCTTTTATCCGTAATATTAAAGCGTGAAGTTATGAGACCACTGCTCAAGAAGGGTTTTATAGGGTTTGATAAACCGCTCTTCGGTATATTTTCCCTGCTCAATGGCCAGCCGGCTGCGCTCTACGCGGTCATAAACGATTTTCGTTAACGAGTGATCCTGCTGGTTCAAATCAGGCTGATAACACTGTCCCGCGGCGGAATTGGCATTATAAATTTCCGGGCGATAGATCTTCTGGAACGTCTCCATGGTGCTGATGGTGCCGATCAGCTCGAGGTTGGTGTAATCGCGCAGCAAATCGCCGGTGAAGAAGAAGGCAAAGGGCGCGACGCTGTTTTCAGGCATGAAGTAGCGGACGCTGAGGCCCATTCTGGCGAAATACTGCTCCGTCAGCGATTCGCCGTCCGGCTGGTACTCAAAGCCCAGCACCGGGTGGTGGTTGCCGGTACGACGATAGGTGTCTTTGCTGGAAACGCTCAGGCAGATTACCGGCGCTTTTTTAAAGTTCGTCCGATACGCCGCAGAGTGGATAAAGCTTTTAAAGATATTGCCGTGCAGCTCGCCAAAATTGTCGGGGAGGCTAAAACGGGATCGATCTTTATTATGCTCCAGCAGCAGGACGCTGAAGTCATAGTCGCGGACGTAGGAGGAGAAGTTATTTCCCACGATGCCTTCGATGCGCTCGCTGGTTTTTTTATCCACGATCGTCGTTTGCAGAATTTCGATGGCCGGGAAGGTAAAATCGCCGCCGATATTCATATCGACAGAAATTATCTCCAGCTCGACGGCGTAGCGGTCGGCTTTTGGGTTATCCCAGCGCGCCAGCGCGTTGAAGCGATTGTTGATCATCACCAGCGTATTGCGCAGGTTTTCCTGACGCTTCTCGCCGCGGGCCAGGTTGGCAAAGTTGGTGGTGGTACGCGTATTTTCAGACGGGTTATAATTTTCATCGAAGCAACTGCGCTTAAGGGTAAATGTGAAAGCCTGGCTCATTTGGTTATGCATCCTAAGTTCATGTTGCCGGAACGTTATCAATGCATAATTTATGCCTGAGCCGCTGGCGCAGGGGAAGTGACTTAATTTCACCGCAACATGAGGGTTCTTCATGAACGGCTCAATTCAGGTATAATCCTCCGACATTTCTAAACGGTTTAAACGATCATGACAAAACTCACCCTGCAGGAGCAGATGCTGAAAGCGGGCTTAGTCAGCAGCAAAAAGATGGCGAAAGTTCAGCGCACGGCGAAAAAATCCCGCGTCCAGGCTCGCGAGGCGAGAGAGGCCGTAGAAGAGAACAAGAAAGCGCAGCTCGAGCGCGACAGGCAGCTGAGCGAGCAGCAGAAGCAGGCCGTGCTGGCGAAAGAGTTTAAAGCGCAGGTGAAGCAGCTGATTGAGATGAACCGCATCACCGTGGCGAAAGGCAACATTACCTTTAACTTTACCGACGGCAGCCTGATTAAAAAAATCGACGTTGATAAGCAGACGCAGGCTCAGCTGATCAACGGTCGTCTGGCGATTGCCCGACTGGTGATTAACGCCAGCGGCGACTGCGAATACGCGATTATTCCGGCCGTGGTGGCGGATAAAATTGCCCAGCGCGATGCCGACAGCATTGTGTTAAACAGCGCGCTGAGTCAGGAAGAGCAGGACGAAGACGATCCGTATGCGGATTTCAAAGTCCCTGACGATTTAATGTGGTAAACGCCGCTCAGAACGGCGCGGCGTGACGGGCGCGGATCGTCTCGCCGCTCGCCGGATGAATAAAATTCAGCTCGCTGGCGTGCAGCATCAGCCGTGGCGTCGCCCCGGTGCCCGGCAGCGTCAGACCCCCATACAAATCGCAGCCTAAAATCGGATGGCCCAGCTGCTGGCAGTGAAGGCGCAGCTGGTGGGTTCGCCCGGTTTCAGGCGACAGTTCGACCCGCGTCACCGGCACCTCCCTATACTGATACAGACGTTCCACCACCCGATAGCGCGAGCGGGCGGGTTTGCCGTTGACGGCACAGATCGACATCAGCGGAAACAGCGCCGGATCTCTGGCGATGGGCGCATCGACGATCCCGTTATTCTGCTCCACGTGCCCGCAAAGCAGGGCGCTGTAAACCTTGGTGACGGCGCGCTGGCTGAACTGGTGGCACAGGGCGGCGTTAACGGCTTTATTCAGGGCAATCACCATCAGGCCAGACGTGCCGAAATCGAGACGGTGCACCAGCGTGCAGCCGGGGAAGTCCTGGACCAGACGATAGTGCACGGAGTCGCGGTTCTGCGGATTTTTACCCGACAGGCTAAGCAGCCCGGAAGGTTTGTTAATCAGCAAAAGATGGTCGTCCTGCCAGAGGATCTCAACCTCGTCGTGACACGGCGGAGCAATAAAAGTATCGATAATGACAGACATCAGGCTGTCCGGCTGGAAAGGGGGAGCGGATGATAACGAACTTTCAGGGAAAGAAAAACCCTCCCACCGGGCGGTGAGAGGGGAGGATCTTACGCTGCGACCAGGCTGTCGATAGCGGCTTTCGCGTCGGTCTGCGCTTTGGTTGCCACTTCCGGGCCGTAAGCGATACCTTCCGCGAACACGAAGTTCACGTCGGTAATGCCGATGAAGCCCAGGAAAAGCGTCATATACGGCGTGACCAGGTCAGTTGGGGTATCTTTATGAATACCGCCGCGGCTGGTCAGCACGATGGCACGTTTACCTTTCACCAGGCCTTCCGGGCCGTTCTCGGTGTAACGGAAGGTTACGCCAGCGCGCGCCACCAGGTCGAAGTAGTTCTTCAGCTGGGTAGGAATGTTGAAGTTGTACATTGGAGCGTTGAACACGATAACGTCGTGCGCCTTCAGCTCGGCAATCAGCTCGTCAGACAGGGCCAGGGCTTCCTGCTGACGCGGGGAGAGCGGCGCATCGCTCGGACGCAGCGCACCAACCAGTTCGCCATCCAGCACGGGAATCGGGTTTGCCGCCAGGTCGCGGACGGTGATTTCGTCACCGGTATGCTGTTCACGCCATTGTTCAACGAAATAGTCGGACAGCTGACCAGACTGTGAGTACCCTGCCAGAATACTGGATTTCAACACTAATACTTTGCTCATGGGTGATTCCTGTTTTGTATTTGACTGAAGGGGGTTGCCCCGTTGCTTGTTGACACTTTATTCACAATCCTGCCACAGGGATAGCGCAATATATCGAAGCCTATGTTCGAATTTTTTGAATAAGGCGCGAAAAGCGCTGATGTGGTACGCTATAGCAATCATTAAAAAGAAATTTTACACGGCAGAGCACTGCACATTAACGCTATGACAGAACAACAAAAGTTAACCTTCCCGATGCTGATGCAGCAGCTTGAATCGCTGATGCTGCGCGATAAACAGCGGTTTGCGCGCCGCCTGCACGGCGTTAAGAAGGTTAAAAATCCTGATGCACAACAGGCCATTTACCAGGAGATGGCGAAAGAGATTGAACAGGCGGCAGGGAAAGTTGTGCTGCGTGAAGCCGCGCGCCCGGAGATTACCTATCCGGAAAATCTGCCCGTCAGCCAGAAAAAGCAGGACATCCTCAACGCCGTGCGCGACCACCAGGTGGTGATCGTCGCGGGCGAAACCGGGTCGGGGAAAACGACCCAGCTGCCGAAAATCTGCATGGAGCTGGGCCGCGGGGTGAAGGGGCTGATTGGCCACACCCAGCCGCGTCGTCTGGCGGCGCGTACCGTGGCCAACCGTATTGCTGAAGAGCTGCAAACGGAGCCGGGCGGCTGCATCGGTTATAAGGTGCGCTTCAGCGACCACGTGAGCGATAACACCATGGTCAAGCTGATGACCGACGGTATCCTGCTGGCGGAAATCCAGCAGGATCGCCTGCTGATGCAGTATGACACCATCATCATCGATGAGGCGCACGAGCGCAGCCTGAACATTGACTTCCTGCTCGGCTACCTGAAGGAGCTGCTGCCGCGTCGTCCGGATCTGAAAATCATCATCACCTCCGCGACCATTGACCCGGAGCGTTTCTCAAAACACTTCAACAATGCGCCGATTATTGAAGTGTCGGGCCGTACCTATCCGGTGGAAGTGCGCTATCGGCCGATTGTGGAGGCGGCGGACGATACCGAACGCGACCAGCTGCAGGCTATTTTTGACGCCGTAGACGAGCTGGGCAACGAAAGCGCGGGCGATATTCTGATCTTCATGAGCGGCGAGCGCGAGATACGCGATACCGCCGACGCGCTCAGCAAGCGCGACCTGCGCCACACGGAGATCCTGCCGCTCTACGCGCGCCTGTCGAACAGCGAGCAGAACCGCGTGTTCCAGCCCCACGGCGGACGCCGCATCGTGCTGGCAACCAACGTGGCGGAAACCTCGCTGACCGTACCGGGCATTAAATATGTTATCGATCCGGGCACGGCGCGCATCAGCCGCTACAGTTACCGTACCAAGGTTCAGCGCCTGCCGATCGAGCCGGTTTCCCAGGCGTCGGCTAACCAGCGTAAAGGCCGCTGCGGCCGCGTGTCCGAGGGGATCTGCATTCGTCTCTACTCGGAAGACGATTTCCTGTCGCGCCCGGAGTTTACCGACCCTGAGATCCTGCGCACCAACCTGGCGTCCGTCATCCTGCAGATGACCGCCCTGGGCCTCGGCGACATCGGCGCCTTCCCGTTTGTGGAAGCGCCGGACAAGCGCAACATTCAGGACGGGGTGCGCCTGCTGGAAGAGCTGGGCGCAATTACCACCAATGAACAGGCGAGCGTGTATAAGCTGACGCCGCTTGGCCGCCAGCTCAGCCAGCTGCCGGTGGATCCGCGCCTGGCGCGCATGGTGCTGGAAGCGCAGAAGCACGGCTGCGTGCGCGAGGCGATGATCGTTACGTCTGCGCTCTCCATTCAGGATCCGCGCGAGCGTCCGATGGACAAGCAGCAGGCGTCGGATGAAAAGCACCGGCGCTTCCACGACAAAGAGTCTGATTTCCTCGCCTTCGTCAACCTGTGGAATTACATCGGGGAGCAGCAGAAGGCGCTCTCGTCTAACCAGTTCCGCCGCCAGTGCCGGGTGGATTTCCTTAACTACCTGCGCGTGCGCGAGTGGCAGGATATCTACACCCAGCTGCGCCAGGTGGTGAAGGAGCTGGGGATTCCGGTTAACAGTGAGCCGGCAGAATACCGCGAAATTCATATCGCGCTGCTGACCGGCCTGCTGTCCCATATCGGGATGAAGGACGCGGATAAGCAGGAATATACCGGCGCACGCAACGCGCGCTTCTCCATCTTCCCCGGTTCCGGCCTGTTCAAGAAGCCGCCGAAATGGACCATGGTCGCGGAGCTGGTGGAAACCAGCCGCCTGTGGGGACGCATTGCCGCGCGTATCGATCCGGAGTGGGTTGAGCCGGTGGCGCAGCACCTGCTGAAGCGTTCGTACAGTGAACCGCACTGGGAGCGCGGGCAGGGCGCGGTCATGGCGACGGAAAAAGTGACCGTCTATGGTCTGCCTGTCGTCGCCGCGCGTAAGGTGAACTACAGCCAGATTGACCCGGCGCTGAGCCGCGAGCTGTTTATCCGCCACGCGCTGGTGGAGGGGGACTGGCAGACGCGTCACGCGTTCTTCCGTGAAAACCTGAAGCTGCGCGCCGAGGTGGAAGAGCTGGAGCACAAGTCCCGCCGCCGCGACATTCTGGTGGACGACGAAACGCTGTTTGAGTTTTACGACCAGCGCATCAGCCACGACGTGGTTTCCGCGCGCCATTTCGACAGCTGGTGGAAAAAGGCCAGCAAAGAGACGCCGGACCTGCTCAACTTTGAAAAGAGCATGCTGATCAAAGAGGGCGCGGAGTCGGTCAGCAAGCTCGACTATCCGAACTTCTGGCATCAGGGCAACCTCAAGCTGCGCCTGACCTATCAGTTTGAGCCGGGCGCGGACGCGGACGGCGTCACGGTGCATATTCCGCTGCCGCTGCTGAACCAGGTGGAAGAGAGCGGGTTTGAGTGGCAGATCCCCGGCCTGCGCCGCGAGCTGGTGATTGCCCTGATTAAATCCCTGCCCAAGCCGGTGCGGCGCAACTTTGTGCCCGCGCCGAACTACGCTGAAGCGTTTTTAGGCCGCGTCACGCCGCTGGAGCTGCCGCTGCTGGACGCGCTCGAGCGCGAGTTTCGACGCATGACCGGCACCACCATTGACCGCGACGACTGGAACTGGGATCAGGTGCCCGATCACCTGAAAATCAGTTTCCGCGTGGTGGACGATAAAAACAAAAAGCTGCTGGAAGGCCGTTCTCTGACGGAGCTGAAGGAGGCGTTAAAAGGCAAGGTTCAGGAAACGCTATCCGCCGTGGCGGACGACGGCATCGAGCAGAGCGGGCTGCATATCTGGAGCTTCGGCCAATTGCCGGAAAGCTATGAGCAGAAGCGCGGCAACTACAGGGTGAAGGCCTGGCCTGCGCTGGTGGACGAGCGCGACAGCGTGGCGATTAAGCTTTTTGACAATCCGCAGGAACAGCAGCAGATGATGTGGCGCGGACTGCGTCGCCTGCTGCTGCTCAACATCCCGTCACCGATTAAGTATCTGCACGAGAAGCTGCCGAACAAAGCCAAGCTGGGGCTGTACTTTAACCCGTACGGCAAGGTGCTGGATCTGATCGACGACTGTATTTCCTGCGGCGTGGATAAGCTTATCCACGAGGCGGGCGGCCCGGTCTGGACGGAGGAGGGTTTTGCTCGGCTGCATGACAAGGTGCGCGCGGAGCTGAACGATACCGTGGTGGAGATAGCTAAACAGGTTGAGCAGATCCTCACCGCCGTGTTCAATATCAACAAGCGCCTTAAGGGGCGCGTGGATATGACCATGGCGCTGGGGCTGTCGGACGTGAAGGCGCAGATGGCGGGGCTGGTCTATCGCGGCTTTGTCACCGGCAACGGCTTTAAGCGTCTGGGCGATACGCTGCGTTATTTACAGGCGATTGAAAAACGTCTGGAGAAAATGGCGGTGGATCCGCACCGCGACCGCGCGCAGATGCTGAAGGTGGAAAGCGTGCAGCAGGCGTGGCAGCAGTGGCTCAACAAACTGCCTCCGGCGCGCCGCGATGACGAAGACGTGCAGGAGATCCGCTGGATGATCGAGGAGCTGCGCGTGAGCTTCTTTGCTCAACAGCTCGGTACGCCGTATCCGATTTCGGATAAGCGTATTTTGCAGGCAATGGAGCAGATCACCGCTTAAAACCGAGTTTCACCTTCTCCCTGTGGGTTGAGGAATCCCCGGTCATTTTTTCACCCTAAGCGATGAATTTTGTTTCAGGGTAATTAATGACTTACAGCGATGACCTGGTCCGGCTGTAAATCGCTGAGGCGTTTCATGCAGGCCAGGGCGGTGGCGACTAAGCCGCCCTGGCACGTTCACCGGTGGAGTCGTTACAGAGTAGCAAGGAACATAAAGTGAACGGAATGACCACCGGAGCTATATGTTCCCCCTCACCCCAGCCCTCTCCCCTAAGGGGAGAGGGAGCACCACAAATTAATGCGAGCACTGAACAATCCCCTCGCCCCTCCGGGGAGAGGGTTAGGGTGAGGGGATCGGCGTTGCGCAAACCCCATTCATGCATTCTTCCACCCGCCGCCCAGCGCTTTATACAAATCAATCTGCGCCAGCAGCAGGTTATTTTTCACCTGCACCACGTTTGTTTGCACTGAGAACAGCGTGCGCTGCGCGTCCAGCACGTCCAGATAGGACGAGTACCCGTTGCGATAGCGGTTTTGCGCAATCCGCAGCGTCTCCTGCGCCACCTCCTGCTGGGCCAGCAGTTCGGCCAGCTGTTCCTGATAGCGCGTAATAGCGTCAAGGCTGTTGTTCACCTCCGCGAAGGCGTTGCGAACGATTTTCTCGTAGCCGTACAGCGCCTGGTTACGCTGCGACTGGGAAATATCCACCTGCGCGTTCAGCGCCTGGCGGTTCAGCAGCGGGGCGAGAACGCTGCCGCCCACGCTCCAGAGCTGGAGCGGATTGTCCAGCAGCCCTGAGAGGGTGCGATCCTGAACCGATCCGGTTGCCGTCAGGTTGATCGACGGCAGCAGGCTGGCGCGTGACGCGGCAAGCGTCGCATCGGCCGCAACCAGCTGGCGCTCGGCCTGAACGATGTCAGGACGTCGGTTAAGCAGCGACGACGGCAGCTGTGAAGGCAGCCTGAGCGGGGTGAGCGTACTGAAGCTCTCGCTACGCGCCACCTCGCCCGGGTTGCTGCCCAGCAGCAGGCTAAGCGCGTTTTCCTGCTGCGCAATCTGGTGCTGGAGAAGCGGAACCTGCGCCCGGGTGGCGCGCAGCTCGGAATCGGACTGCATCAGCTCCAGGCGCGAGCTGTAGCCCGTTTCGAACTGCCGCCTGGCAAGGTTAAAAGCTTCCTCCCGGGACTTCAGGGTGGAGCGGGTAACGCGCAGCTGTTCATCCAGCGACAGCAGGGTGACATACCCGGAGGCCACCGATGACGCAACGGTTAGATCCGCAGCCGCGGCGGCCGCCTTTTGCGCCTCCAGCGACGCTTCGGCGGCGCTGGCGGTGCTGCGGTTTACGCCCCAGATATCAACGTCGTAGCTGGCGGTCAGGCTGCCTTTGTACAACGCGCCGTATACCGGAAGCCCCGTCGCGGCGGACTGCGACCGGGCGCGCGTGCCCGAGAGGCCCGCATCCAGGGAGGGAAACAGGCTGCCGTCGGCGGCGTACACCCGCGCCTGGTATTCGTTAATCCGCTCGCGGGCAATGAGCACGTCGCTGTTGTTCCTGAGCGCCCGCTCAACGTAGCGGTTCAGATTGTTGTCGTGGAAATTCCGCCACCAGAGCTGCTCCGCCGGGCTGCTCGGCCCCGACGCGGCGCGCCACTGCTCAGGAATGTGCAGTGACGATGTGGCTGGCTCAACGTCTACCGACTGGCAACCCGCCAGCATCACCATCATCAGCAGGCCAGCTATCGGACGAAGCGTCATGGTTTCGCCTCCCGCGTGTCAATGGTCACCTGCACCGACATGCCCGGACGCAGCAGCCGGTAATCCTCCGGTTCGCCGAGCACCTCAATGCGCACCGGAATACGCTGGGCGATTTTGACGAAATTCCCGGTAGCGTTATCCGGGGTGATGGCGCTGAACTCGACGCCCGTCGCCGGGGAAATGCTCTCCACGCGGCCCTGATACGCCTTGTTGTTTAACGCATCGACGGTAAATTTAACCGGCTGACCGACGCGCAGCTCCGCAAGCTGCGTCTCCTTAATATTGGCAATCACCCAGTGCTGCGGGGGAACCAGGGTGGTGAGATGGGTTCCGGCGGTCACGTACGCCCCCAGGCGCACCGCGATCTGCCCAAGCTGACCGTCCCGCGGCGCGACGATGCGGGTATTTTGCAGGTCAATCTGCGCCAGCTCCAGCGCGGCTTTGGCGTTTTCAACATCCGCTTCCAGCGCAGCGCGGTTCACGATTACCGTCTGCAAATCCTGACGCGACATCTCAAGCGTTGCTTTCGCCTGGTCGATGTTGGCGCTGCCCTGCGCGGCACTCGCCAGCGCCGCATCGCGCTCGCGAATGGAGAGGGAGCCGTCCGCGGTCAGTTCCTTAACGCGCTTTAAATCCGCCTGGTTTTTCAGGCTCTGCGCGCGGGCATTTTTCAGCGCCGCCTCGTTACTGACGATCGCCGCTTCCGCGCTTTTTCGCTGTTGCAGGTTGTTATTCAGCGCCGCAACCTTCATTGCCAGCTGCGCCTCGGCCTGATGCACGCGCTGCCGATAGATGCGGTCATCAATTTGCAGCAGCAGCTCGCCTTTTTTAACCTGCGCGAAATCCTGCACGCGTACCTCGGTGATATAGCCATTCACCTGCGGGCTGATAAACGTCGTCTGGCCGCGCACGTAGGCGTTATCGGTAAACTGCACGTGGCGGGTGAACGGCGGCAGCTGCCACGCGTACAGGATCGCCAGCACCCCGACTATACCGATGGCGGCGGCGGTGAAAACGGAAACCACGCGCACGTTTTTGCGGGTGTTGGCCTGCTCTTTGGCGGCGTCCTGCTGACTCATAACTTCTCCTGAAAAATAATCATTGCTTATTGCCAGTGGCGTGCTTAAGGGCCATACGGGCGGTGATGCGCAGGCGCAGCAAGCGCCATAAAATCCAGACCAGCGTGGCAGTAGCAATGCTCGCCGTCAGTAGATAAGTATCGTTGTAAGCCAGAATGTTTGCCTCAAGGGCGGTCACCGTCTGAAGCTGGGTAATGGCCTGGGTGCCCAGCAGGGCGCTGTCACCAATCAGGCTTTTGTACATCTGGGTGTAAAGCTGAATACGTTCGTTCACCAGCGGGTTTAGGGTGGTGAGCTGGTCGGCCAGCAGGCTGGAATGGTACTTTTCGCGCCAGGTCTGGAAGGTGCCGAGAATAGCGGAACCCAGCAGGCCCCCGAGGTTCTGGCTCATGCCGAACATTACCGAGAAGCTGACCAGGTTACGCGGATCGGCAATCACGCCGCCGATGGCGGCCAGCATGGCCGGGGCGAGGAAGAAGGCGCTGCCGAAGCCCAGCAGGAACTGACTGAGGATCAGCTGGTCCGGGCGGGTCAGGTTGTTGGACTGGCTGTCCAGCAGCGAGGCGACAATCATCAGCGCCAGGGACGTTATAATCGGCCAGGCCAGCCTGGTGGGCTTAATCGTCAGGCAACTGGTGACGATACCGCAGACGATCCCGGCGAAGATAGCCCACGCCAGATGCGTCATCTGCTCGTTCTGCAGGCCCACGTACTGCAGCCAGCCTATGACGCCGGTGTTCTGTTCCGCCAGCACGATGCGGATCAGCAGCATAATCAGCCCCAGGCGCACGATGCTGCCGCTGGACAGCCAGCGGGTGTTCAGCAGCGGGTTACTGCGGTTATGCTCAAACGTGATGGCGGAGACGATCAGCACCAGCGAGAGCGCCAGCGCCCAGCCGATCCACGGCGCTTCAAACCACCAGTCGAGACGTCCCAAAGAGAGCACCGCGCAGAGCAGGGCCATTCCGGGGGCCATTAAGAAGAAGGTAATAAAATCTTTTTTCTCAAATACCTTACGGCGGTCGCCGGGGGGCAGCTTCAGGGCTATCACGCAGGCCAGGGAGATCAGCGCCAGACCCAGTTCAAAGAAATAGAGCCCGCGCCACTCGTCCAGCTGTAGTAGCTCTGTCGAAAAAAGGCGCGCCAGAGGGATGGCGAGAGAAGAACCGGTGATGCCGATGGTCAGCGCCTTTAGCCGGTGCTTCGCGGGCCAGGCCTGGATTTGGTAATAAATGCCGAGCGAGCTCAGCGCGGCGGCCACCATCCCGTGCGCGGCGCGGACCATAAGCGCGGAGCTTAGGTCGTTCACGAACAGGTGGAAGAACGTCACCAGCACGTACAGCACCAGAAAACCTTCCGTAAAGGCGCGCAGACCGTACTGCTGGCGGAACTTCACCAGCAGCAGGTTAATGGAGATGTTGGTCATTACGTAGACCGCCGGCAGCCAGGCTATCTCCGTAGACCAGGCGCCAAACGTACCCTGCAAATTTTGCAGGTTGGCGGTGACCAGCGCATTGCCCAGGGCTCCGGTCAGGCATACCAGCAGGCCAACGACGCCATAGGCAATCCGTTTGGGCGTGCTGTGTTCCGGCGTGGAAGGCGAACCCAGCAGGGCGGGTTTCTCATGTGGCTGCCACTCGCGAGGAGCATAAGGGTCGCGTTCGGGCAGGCGCATAGCGGGGTTTACCTTTGAAAAAATGAATGGTGAGCGGGCTAATGATTCTAAAGCTGACGCAAATAATAATTCAAGTGAATATGATTATGATGAATTTATCAAATTCTGCGGGCGGGGATAATAAAAAGCGGCCCGCAAACGGAGCCGCCTAACGTTTATTGCTTTTCAGGCTGCGCCTGAATGGAAGGGGTGCTCTTCAGGCGGCTGGCAAAGAAAATGGCGATCAGCGAAATCGCGACCGTCACGCCCAGATACCATGCCACCGGCACCCAGTCGCCGTCATATTTCGCCAGCAGGCCGGTGGCAATCAGCGGTGCGGTTCCCCCCGCGAGGGCTGCACCTAGCTGATAGCCCAGCGTGATGCCGGTGTAGCGGACGTTAGCGCTGAAAATCTCCGAACAGAGCGTGCCGAGAACTGCCGTTACCGGCGCCCACAGCACGCCGAAGGCGATAACGGTGGCGAGCACGATGCCCCAGGTGGTGCCGGTATTCAGCAGCATAAACCATGGAACGATAAACAGGCCGAGCACAAAAACGCTGACCGCGTACATGCGCTGGCGACCGATTTTATCGGAGAGCAGGCCCATCAGGGGGATCATGATGGTCGCTACCAGCGCGCCGAGCGTCACGGCTTCCAGTGCCTGGGATTTCTGATAGGCGAGCGTGGTGGTGGCATAGCTTACGACGAAGGTGGAGAAAATATAAAACGGGGCAGTTTCCACCACCTTCAACCCGGCGGCAATCAGTACTTCCCGCCAGTGGTGTTTTACCGTGTCGCGCAGCGGTGTTTTTGCCACCTGACCGGATTTTTTCACCTTCTGGAAATCTGGCGTTTCGTCGATATCTTTGCGGATCCACAGTCCTAACAAGACCAGCACGGAGCTGAGCAGGAAGGGAATGCGCCAGCCCCAGGAGAGGAAATCTTCTTCGCTGAACAGCGTCATCAGCGAGACGATAAAGGTCGCCATCAGCATACCAATGGTTACGCCCGCCTGTGGAATACTGCCGAAGAAGCCTTTGCGTTTCTCCGGCGCATATTCGTATGCCAGCAGCAGCGCGCCGCCCCATTCACCACCAATACCCATTCCCTGGATAATGCGCATCAGGATGAGCAGGGCGGGCGCCCACATGCCGATCGTGTCGTAGGTAGGCAGCAGACCGATCGTAACGGTTGCACCTCCCATCAGTGAAAGGGTGAGCACCAGCGTTTTTTTACGCCCGATACGATCCCCGATGTGGGCAAAAAGGACACCCCCGACAGGGCGGATAAAGAAGGTCAACGAGAATGAGAGATACGACAGGATCAGTCCTATGACCGGGTCGACCATCGGAAAGAAAATCTTGTTAAATACCAGCGCAGCTGCCGTGCCGTAGAGGAAATAGTCAAACCATTCAATAGAACTTCCCGTAAGACTGGCGATTAAAACCTTTTTATTTTTACGTAAAACCGCAGCTGTGCTCTCATGCTGTGTCATCATTCAACGCTCCGCCACATAGATGATAAGGAAGGTGTCACCCGGCGCGCTTCAGGTGCAACCTGTAAGGTTAAAAGGTTGTCAAATTGTTAAGCAACTTAGGGTTGGATGTTGCTTTTAGCAAGCGGGAGCGGGTTCACACTGGTCAGATCACGGTGAAATAAGCAGCGGCGGGTGCTTCTACAGTGTAATAACGTGGCACGATCGTTGGTGTGGTCGATAATTAAAAGCATAAAGGAGAGGTGCAACCTGAATGTTTTTGGATGTTTCTGGTTATTTCAAAATAATGACAAAAATGCAGGCTGTAGGGCGTTTCGGCTTTCAGAGTGATCTCCTTTTCAGCCAGGATGCATTCGGTACTCTGGTTATTCATGCTGTAAGGAGGTAACGATGACACTGGCACTTTTTCCCTGTCTGCCCGGCTCGACGCTCAACGCCGTCAATACCGTCGGGAAGTGGCTGGCGCAGGATGACTATCAGGCCAGCCAGCCCGCTAATCTGGTGATTCTGGCGGGTAACGCGGTGATACCCGCGATTGATGCTGCCTGTAAAATCGCGGCTGAACAGCGTGCTCCCCTGATCGTCAGCGGCGGCATCGGGCACTCAACCACTTTCCTGTACGCCGCGATTGCGAAACATCCTCGCTATAACCGGCTGCCCACCACCGGCCGCCCGGAAGCTGCCATCCTGGCCGATATCGCGCGTGAGTTCTGGAACATTCCGGCTGAAAACATTGTTATTGAAGATCAGTCTACCAACTGCGGCGAGAATGCCCGCTTTAGCCGGGAGCTTATCAGGCATCGAGGCCTTAACGACGCGCGGATACTGGTGGTACAGGACCCGACCATGCAGCGGCGCACGATGGCCACCTTTGCCCGCGTTTTCCGTGATGAACCGGTTTCGCCCGCGTGGTTAAGCCACCCTGGCCTCACGCCCGTCCTGCAAAACAGCGACGACGGTCTGGCGTTTGTTGGCTCGGGCGAAGGGCTGTGGCCGGTCGAGCGCTATCTGTCGCTGGTGCTGGGAGAGCTTCCGCGCCTGCGGGACGACGTTAACGGCTACGGCCCGGCGGGGCGCGACTTTATCAACCATGTCGACATCCCGGCAGAGGTGGAGGACGCGTGGGAAATTTTGCGCAATGACGCGATCCTCACCGACGCGCTGGTCAGCCGCTCGCTGCTGTAATGTTCTGCCCGTTTGCGCCATCTTTTACGCAAACGGGCATCTTATGTTGCTGGTTTGTGACTTTTAATAACCGGCTGACCCGATTCTTTTATGAGATATCTCACAAAAACAGCCAGCCAGGGTAGGCAACTGCGCCGGTAATTATAGTTTTTAACAATGCATTTACTTGTTAAAAACAGCGTAATTACAGGAGCAGGTCATGACAGTACCCGTACAACATCCTATGTATATCGATGGACAGTTTGTTGCCTGGCAGGGTGACGCCTGGATTGACGTGATCAATCCCGCCACCGAGGAGGTCATATCCCGCATTCCCGACGGCGGCGCGGAAGATGCCCGTAAAGCCATTGACGCGGCTGAGCGCGCACAGGCCGGCTGGGAGGCGCTGCCGGCCATTGAGCGGGCAGGCTGGCTGCGTAAAATCTCCGCCGGGATCCGCGAACGGGCGGATGAAATCGCGGCGCTGATTGTGGCAGAAGGCGGGAAAATCCAGCAGCTGGCGGCGGTGGAAGTTAACTTTACCGCTGACTATATCGATTATATGGCCGAGTGGGCGCGTCGCTATGAAGGCGAAATCATCCAGAGCGACCGCCCGGGCGAGAACATTCTGGTCTTTAAACGCGCGCTGGGCGTCACCACCGGTATCCTGCCGTGGAACTTCCCGTTCTTCCTGATTGCCCGCAAGCTTGCGCCCGCGCTGCTGACCGGCAACACCATCGTGATTAAGCCGAGCGAATTTACCCCGAATAACGCCATTGCGTTCGCCAAAATCGTCGACGAGATCGGCCTGCCGAAAGGCGTGTTCAACCTTGTGCTGGGCCGCGGCGAAACCGTCGGCCAGGAGCTGGCGGGCAATCCTAAAGTGGCGTTGGTCAGCATGACCGGAAGCGTCGGTGCGGGTGAGAAAATCATGGCGGCGGCTGCGAAAAACATCACCAAAGTGGGGCTTGAGCTCGGCGGTAAAGCGCCGGCCATCGTGATGGATGATGCAGACCTGGAGCTGGCCGTTAAGGCCATCGTAGACTCGCGCGTCATAAACTCCGGGCAGGTGTGTAACTGTGCAGAGCGCGTTTACGTGCAGAAGGGAATTTACGACCGCTTTGTCAACCGCCTGGGGGAGGCGATGAAGGCCGTGCAGTTTGGCGATCCGGCTGAACGTACCGATATTGCGATGGGGCCGCTGATTAACGCCGCCGCGCTGGAGAGGGTCGAGCAGAAGGTGGCGCGCGCGGTGCAGGAGGGGGCAAGAGTCGTTCTCGGCGGGAAGGCTGTGCAGGGAAGAGGATATTTTTATCCTCCAACCCTGTTGCTCGACGTGCGCCAGGAGATGACAATTATGCACGAGGAAACCTTCGGTCCGGTGCTGCCCGTGGCGGTATTTGAAACGCTGGAGGAGGCGCTGAACATGGCTAATGACAGCGACTACGGGTTAACGTCTTCCATATATACCCGGGATCTGAACGTGGCGATGAAGGCCATCAGGGGGCTGAAGTTTGGCGAGACCTACATCAACCGCGAGAACTTTGAAGCGATGCAGGGCTTCCACGCGGGCTGGCGCAAGTCCGGCATCGGTGGGGCGGACGGCAAGCACGGTCTGAATGAATACCTGCAAACACAGGTCGTCTACCTGCAGGCGTAAAAAAAAAGCCGGGCCAGCGCAACCCGCTGACCCGGCATGAATAACGCGTATTTGTTTACAGATAAACCAGGGTCATGGTGTTCTGACCGTCCAGCGCGGTATCGTCGGTGATGGCCAGCGTTGAGGTATCCCAAATCACCAGATTGGTGACGAAGTTAAAGTTCACATTCGTAATCGCCATTGGGGTAGTCGAGCCCGTTTCGGCAAACGCGATAGTCTGGAACGCATCGCTGCGAGGGATGCCCGTTTTTTTCCATTTGGTTGAAGCCCAGTCGTGGTTATTCCCGATACTGTCTGCAGCCTTGCCGTCTACGCTTATGCCCGTCATCCACATACCGTAGTTACCGATTTTCACGCCCTGAGCCGTTTTGCCTACGCCATAGGTATAATATTTGGTCGTCTGGTTCAAATTACCGGCGATATCAACCGGCAGCTGAGCATTGCTGTCGCCGCGGTTGTCGGTGATAGTGAAGCCCAGTTTAGTCGGCGCGGTGCAGCTAATGGTCACCGGGATCTGTTTTTGACCGATTTTGTTATTCGCACTTTCAGATAACTCACCCATGCGAATATAACCGTAATCAATAACGCCGCCGTTACCGAGTTCCGCCGTGCAGGCCGCGTTGGTTAAAGTGCCTGCAACTTTAATAACGGCAGTGTTTGCTGCGAAAGCTGAAGAAGTAATAAGGGCGATGGTTGTAGCCAGAATGACTTTTTTCATCCTTGATTTCCTTTGCGTGATTGTAATATTTGCGGGGCAGATAAGAGAACGCAGCGATGGCGTCCTTACCATTCTGGCGGAAATAATATTTATTATTCGGTTTTGGGTATATTTATTAAAACTGAATGCATTTTGTAGCAAAAATAAAATGCGAATGCGTTGAAAATGAATGAAATGTTTTTAATTGGTGGTATGAATATAATTTCGTTGAAAGTACCGGTTCAGGCACGCGCTGAACCGGTATAGTTCAATGTGTAATTAAAGGTACACCAGCGTCATCGTCGCCTGGCCGTCGAGAGGGGTGTCGTCGGTAATGGCCAGCGCTGCGGTATCGCGGATAGTCAGGTTAGTAACAAAGTTAAAGTTAGCCGTGGTAATAGCAATCGGCGCCTCGGTTCCGGTTGCCGCAAAGGAGATAGTATTAAACGCGTCGCTGCGCGGGATCCCGGTTTTACGCCACTTAGACGCTTCCCAGTCGTGGTTATTGGCCACCGGATCTACCGTGTTGCCATCCGCCGTAACATCCGTCATCCACATGCCGTAGTTACCGATTTTAACGCCTTCGGTCGTGGTGCCCACGCCGTAGGTATAGTACTTGGTAGACTGGTTCAGGTTACCACCAATATCCAGCGGAAGCTGCGCATTGCTGTCGCCGCGGTTATCAAGAATGGTAAAGCCAACTTTGGTTGGCGCCGTACAGGTAATGGTTACCGGAACCTGCTTCATGCCAATTTTGTTATTTTCCGTTGCGGATAATTCGCCGAGACGAATGTAACCGTAATCGATAACACCCCCATTGCCAATGGAAGGCGAGCAGGCAGCATTCGTCAGGGTGCCCTGTACTTTTAATACCGCGGTTGGTTCTGCGAAAGCTGAGGCGCTAGCCAGCGCGATTAATGAAGCTAAAATGACTTTTTTCATTGTTGTTCCTTAACAATATAAAGGTGGGCGTTTAACGTGACAGGCGTAATTGCATGTCTTGCAATTATATTATTGGGGTGGCCTATAAAATTAAAGCAACTATATTTTAAAGTTGATTTTAGAAGTTCTAATGATAATTGGTGGTCAATACAAAATTTAAGTGAATAATATTACCCGAGAAAATTAATGACAACGTAAAAGCTATTTTCGCGTGTCGCGTTGGACGGACAGGATCGCGCTTAGTTATGGCAATGACCCTGGTGCCTATGCGTCTGACCGTTGAAGAGGCGTCATGCGAGGGGAGCGGCCGGGTAAACATACAGAAAAGTTAATGAATTTTTAAGGAAAGGAGATTATGTTGGCGCGGTAACTGTGTTTAATCGGGAAAGTACATGCGCACAAAATATACAAGCCTGCAAATCGGCATTCACTGGCTGGTGTTTCTGCTGGTCATCGTCGCCTACTGCGCCATGGAGTTCAGGGGGTTCTTCCCGCGCACCGCGCGTCCGACGATCAATATGATCCATGTCTCCTGCGGCATCAGTATCCTGGTGCTGATGGTGGCGCGTCTGCTGGTTCGCCTCAGGTTCCCCGCGCCACCGATTCAACCGAAGCCAAAAGCAATGGTCACGGGACTGTCTCACCTGGGGCATCTGGTGATTTATCTGCTGTTTATTGCGCTGCCGTTGATTGGCCTTGTGATGATGTACAGCCGAGGGAATGACTGGTTTGCCTTCGGCATGGTGATGCCGCATGCGGCGGAGTCAAATTTTGACCTGGTAGATACGCTCAAGACGTGGCACGTCACGCTGGCGAATCTGGGCTATTTCGTGATTGGCCTGCACGCGTTTGCCGCGCTGCTGCATCACTATTTCTGGAAGGATAATACGCTTCTGCGCATGATGCCGAAAAAGCGCCAGTGAATGAAATGCCCTGCATACCGCAGGGCATTTTTTTGCGCTTTACTGAAGCTGCGCAATCTCCTGCGCGGTTAATTCCAGCGCCTGCGTTGAGCCGGTTTCGGAAGACTTCACCGCCGCTTCCAGCACCGCCATCACCGCCAGCGCCTCTACCGGGCGCACCGGATTTTCGATTTCACCGTTCAGCGCATCGCGCACGTTAATGTAGTACTGACGCTGATCGCCGTCGGGCGTGCGCAGGGTACTGGCTTCACCCTGAGCGTTAAACAGCACCATATCGTCGCTGTCCTTGCCCCAGCTTTCGCTTCCCGGGATAACGCCCGCCAGCAGCTGCGCTTCCTGCCGATCGATACGCGCCTTCACCACGCTGGCTTTGTCACCGTGTACGGTAAAGCGCGAAACGCCGCCGGCCACCAGCATGCTGCAATGAAGCACCACCCTGTGTTCCGGGTAATTGAGCACCACGTGCGCCCAGTCGTTAATTTCCGCGCCGTCGCGCAGGGTGGCGATATTGCCCTGAACGGACAGCGGCAGACCCAAACAGCTGCAGCGCA
>CATOUR010000201.1:0-521578 GCA_951848785.1 Callosobruchus maculatus
TTTGAATGTAATCCGTTTTATTCAGTATTACAGTTATGCTACCTTTATCAGCTTTCGTTATTAATAAATTAGGATGTTGTTTTAAAAAAATTCTTGTGTCTCGCATATCTTTAAGAAGTCTTCTGTCAATCTTAAAATATTTGGAATTCTGTGACGTAGTGCTATTAGTTATTATGTTCACTACCTTATTTCTTTTCTCAATTCTTTCACTATCATCTCGGATGGCTTGCAGGACGTATTCAACATCAACAATTAATTGTTCAATTGGGTGATCTATAGCTCTGTAAGGCAAATTGTATTTGTCACCTAAGCTTAAAAAGTATTGCACATTTTGTGGAATGTCACAGTCACTTTTATTGATTATCCACGCCCCATTTACTTCAGATGGACCACCAAATTGTTTGTAAAGTAGTGCCTTAGCTTTCTTTATTTGGCTACTCTTAATTTTATTAAAGAGTCTTGTGTAAAATATGGTTTGATTAGTAGAAAAATCATCAAAGATGTTATCTGGTATAAGATTTTTCAGCCTTTCTGTATACATATGAATTTGTGACGTTAGGTCATTGGCTTTCCAATAAGAGAATTTTATTTCTAAATTCAAAATCTGTTTTTGAAATCTATTCAAAGCGTTATGGCAAGCGTTTACAAAAGGTGAGTCGTTAAGTAATAAATTATTCAAACATTTCGTGTAATTTAAAATGTGTGAAGGCAAGATAGAGTTACGCCTACAAAAACACAAAAATTTTGAGTGGTTACGTTGGTGTGCCAATTTCCTGTTCGCTGTAGCCCAATTTTTCATCACCATCATTGCCTCTTCTCCAAAGCTGTTAGCAATGTCTTCTAAATAACCCATTTTTTATCTAACTCTTTACGTCAAGTGATCCTACGCCAAACAGTTTGTAAACGATTTTGACCTACTGTGATGAACTTCAGTTACTTTTTGTAGGATAAGGTCATGCATACAAAAACTCCTTATTTTTCTATTTGCGACGTTTCGACTTATATTAAGTCATCTTCAGGCAACTAAAAACAATTGATGGTGTGCTATTGATACACAATTACACAGACTTACTTAAACTTAAACAACAGTTATATACAGAAGGAACCTACCAATGACTTTTAATTTTTTTTTTAATAAAAAAAAAAATTTTAAATAAAAAATTAGATGGATGCCACTTGCTGAAACGCTCGAGTGATTCGATTTATGTTAAAAATACTATAAGACATGCATAAATATGTCAGATACAAGAAAAGTTGACTTACCAGAGAATCGAAGTTTTTATAGTTATTAGGAAAAAAATCATAAGAATTTGACTAGATAAACAACTGGATTAATAAAACACTGCCAACGATATTAAAATATAACGCCACAAGACACGTACAGTAAAAACGAATAAAATTATAACAAACAGGAACAGAGTGAAAACAGCAATGTGCCTAGACAAACCAAGGACGGGTAGGTGGATGATCTGGTAAAAGATACTAAGCGTTTTTCCGTCTAAAGCATAATATTTTCATGTGTTTTTCAGCCAAAACCCACAGGCGGAGTACGGAAAATAGATAATAGATAATGCAAGCCATCCGAGATGATAGTGAAAGAATTGAGAAAAGAAATAAGGTAGTGAACATAATAACTAATAGCACTACGTCACAGAATTCCAAATATTTTAAGATTGACAGAAGACTTCTTAAAGATATGCGAGACACAAGAATTTTTTTAAAACAACATCCTAATTTATTAATAACGAAAGCTGATAAAGGTAGCATAACTGTAATACTGAATAAAACGGATTACATTCAAAAAGCGACACAGATGTTAAGTGACACTGAGACTTATTGTCTTCTATCTAGTGATCCTACAAATAGAGTTCAAAATAGGACGAATGCATTAATTGATAAAATGAAAAATAATGGAATTATTGATAACCGTTGTGCTAGCAATCTCAAATGCCACAATGGCATTTTTCCTAAAATGTATTTTTTACCGAAAGTTCATAAAGAAGGTATTCCACTTAGACCAATAGTGAGTTTTGTAAATTCGCCAACTTATAAGTTATCTAAGTGGATGAGCGATATCTTGAAAAATGCTTTTGATCATGATGATTACCACGTGAAGGACTCTTTTCAATTTGCTAACTTTATCAGATCACAACAAGCTGTCCCTAACAATTACATATTAGTATCATTAGATGTTCAATCCTTGTTCACAAACATACCTACTGATTTAGTTGTCCAAATAATAACTGAAAAATGGGACATCATCTCAGCTTTCACTAATCTATCTTTGGATGCCTTTTTGGATGTATTCAATTTTTGCATTGAGTCCAATTATTTTAATTTTAATGGCTCCTTCTATAAACAAACCTTTGGTCTTGGAATGGGTGATTGTATGTCACCAATTTGTGCAGATCTAGTTATGTCCAAGCTTCAGTCACACTGTTTGAGCCTTATAAGTTTTCAGATCCCCTTCTTTAAACGATATGTAGATGATATAGTTACAGCTATTCCTTGTGACAAAGTGGATGATATTTTAAATATAAGTTATGATGCGGCTATGAAGATAGAAGACACCGAGTCAGCACCTTCAAGCGGCGCCTTGCACTTTCCAGAATTGTAATATTATATTTTTGCAGAGTTCACATTAGTTCAAGCTACCATTGTATTTTACATTTTTATTCAGTCTTTGTCCACACTTGAAACTGTCATCACCTGTTTTTGGAAATAAAATATTTTTTAAAAAGGGACTTTACGGTTTCCGAATTATAAGTGGCGCAGCCAGTGACGGATGTTAAGGGTAGCCTACGGCTTATAGGACACCCTTTCGGTTCGATTAATAACGTCCGAAAAGAACCAAAGTCTCGCGATCGGTAATTCGGCGGTCTCGAGCGTACTACAGAAGGAATTCCAGCTTGGTGGATTGAGTAGCTAAGCGAGAAGACCAAGGACCAAGGGAACATTGGACCTGGACGAACTCTAAACCTGCGGCTTACAGGGGATGGACCTTCTAGTGGTAACAGTGCTGTAAGTACCTTATGTCTGTTAGAGGGCTAGAAAATATTCATTCAGAAAGCAGCGATAGTGACAGTGCGG
Organism: Callosobruchus maculatus; assembly: GCA_951848785.1. Classification (NCBI taxonomy): domain Eukaryota; kingdom Metazoa; phylum Arthropoda; class Insecta; order Coleoptera; family Chrysomelidae; genus Callosobruchus; species Callosobruchus maculatus. Next base: position 3,091 of record CATOUR010000201.1, read on the forward strand.
ATTCTGACTCACAAACTCCTAGAATAAATATTCAATTTTCGGCACCAATTTTAAGACCACCCATTTTAAATTTAGAAAGTATTATCGAAAATCAATCAGATTTCACAATGGCTACTTCTGGTAATTCAAACAATGTACCTGTACTGAAAATTGAGTACTTGAACATGATTCCCGATTTTCATGGTGGACCAGAACTACTCCCCAGATTCTTAGAAATATCAGAAAAATTGGTTACAAAATTTTATAATGTGCATAATACAGATGATTTTCAAAATGAATATTTAATGTCGAGTTTGCTTGCGAAAATCAAAGGAGAAGCTGCTCTTAGTATTTCTTCATGTCATATAAGGACATGGCAAGATCTGAAAGATGCTCTTCTCAATGCATATGCGGATAAGCGTGATCTTTTTACTCTTAATATAGAAATGGCCGAACTTAGGCAAAATCAGAACGAAAACCCATTTGAATTTTACAATAGGATTCAGAAAATATTGAATTTACAAATTTCATATTGTGTATCGCATTTGCCAGAACAGGAAGCTATTATTATAAGTAATTATTGTAGAAACTTGGCTTTAAGGGTATTATTGAGAGGTTTAAGGGAACCTATCGGATCTTTGATGCGTACAAAGAATCCAAGCGATTTAAATAAGGCTTTACATATGCTCACAAACGACTTCCAATTAGAGGGTGTACAGCACAATCAATTTAAGCACAAATTTCCTCAGAAACAGCATACTAAGCATAATCATTTCACTAATAGCCATTTTAAGAGGAATCCACAAAATTTTCAAAATTTTCAACAAAATCAGGTTAGGCCACCTTTGCCCATAGCCAATTTTCCTCATAATCAAAATTCTTATAACCAAAATAATCCAAGACAATTTCGACAACCCAATGTATTCAAGCCAAACCCACGTCGGAACCTTCCTCAACCTACACCTATGTCGGTCTCAACACAAAATACGTTTAGGCCTCGACAGAATCAATCTTTTAACGGAAATTCGAATAATAATTATTTCAAGAATCAGAATAATTCAAGACCTAATTTTGTAGTCGAAGAATTATACAATATAGATCAGGAACCTCAAATTGAACATCCTGATGATAGCAATTATTCCAATCAACATTCAAGTAATTCTGATCAATTTTTTCGTCAAGAAGCCTCGGAAAAGTAGTGCCTCAGTATGAGCTTATGAATACCAATTCTGATAGTGAACTGCCATATATCGTATTTCCTAGAATTAATTTGAAAGTATTAATAGATACAGGTAGTACCAAATCTTTTATACGTCCCGAAATTGCGGATAAGTATTTCAAGAATGCGATTAAGAAGGACCCGTTTCAAATTTCCACGGTTCATGGAAGTTCAACGGAAAATTTCAGTACCACAATACCTTCTGTTGATATGTTTAATACTAAACGAAATGATTTATTGAAGTTCTATCTATTTAATTTCCACAAATATTTTGATTGTTTGATAGGAGTAGATAATTTAAAGCTACTTCAAGCTTTTATTGATTTGAAGGAAGAAGTGATGGTTCTTCCAGACTGTAAGGTCAAAATATGTTTTCACAAAACATTACCTACCTCAAATTTCATTATTGTGGAACCTAGAACTGAGCAAGTTATTGAAGTTCAAACAGATATTGCCAATGGTGACGTAATTATTCCTTATACTAGAATCAATAATTTAGAAATACCTGAGTGTATTGCTACGGTAAAAAATGGAAAGGCCATTTGCACCATTTTGAATCCTAATGATTCAAAAATCAAAATTAGTAACCTAGAACCATTGAAAGTAGGTCCATTCGCGGATTACGAGTTGGCTACTACAATCAATGATAGTAATCTTCATAATTACAATACAGATCCTGTGAAATTTGATTTTTCAAAAATCCGAACGGATCATATGAACGCTGAAGAGAGAAATGTCATTTTGAAGTTAATTGCAGAATACTCAGATATTTTTTATCAAGAAGGAGATAAGTTAACCTTTACTAGTAAAATAAAACATAAGATTAGGACAAAAGATGAGATACCGGTGTATACAAAATCTTATCGGTACCCTGAAGTGCATAGACAGGAAGTTCAAAACCAAATTCAAAAAATGCTAGATCAAAACATAATTCGTCCAAGTACAAGTGCGTATAGCAGCCCAATTTGGGTCATTGCAAAAAAATTGGATGCCTCTGGGCAAAGAAAATGGCGTGTTGTAATTGACTATAGAAAACTTAACGAAAAAACAATCGGAGATCGATACCCTCTTCCTAATATTACTGATTTGTTAGATAAATTAGGGAAGTGTCAATATTTCACAACTCTCGATTTAGCTTCCGGGTTTCATCAAGTTGAAATGGCTGAAGAAGACATCGAGAAAACAGCTTTTAATACGGAAAACGGTCATTGGGAATTTTTGAGAATGCCATTTGGGTTAAAAAATGCGCCCGCTACTTTTCAAAGGGTTATGGACAATATCTTAAGGGGGATCCAAAACGAGAAATGCCTAGTATATCTTGACGACGTCATTATTTACAGTGTCAGTTTACAGGAACATGAGCAAAGATTAAGGGAAGTTTTTGAACGTTTAAGGGAGTCAAATTTCAAAATCCAGTTAGACAAGTCAGAATTTTTGAGAAAAGAAGTGGCATATTTGGGACATATAGTAACCAAGGACGGTGTTAAGCCGAATCCCGACAAAATTATGGCTATTCAAAGATATCCGTTACCAAAAACTGCCAAACAAATCAAGGGATTTTTAGGACTATTGGGATATTACAGAAAATTTATTAAAGATTTCGCTAAATTGACAAAACCTTTGACCCAGTGTTTGAAAAAAGATGCTACGATTAATTATAATGATCCAGAGTACATACAATGTTTTGATATGTGTAGAAATTTACTAATGAACGAGCCTATCTTACAATACCCAAATTTTAGTGAACCATTTATTTTGACCACTGATGCTAGCAATTTTGCTATTGGGGCTGTTCTTTCACAGGGAAAAATTGGATCAGATTTGCCAATTGCATACGCGAGTAGAACCTTGACCTCATCTGAAGTAAATTACAGTACCACGGAAAAAGAGGTCCTTGCAATTGTGTACGGTTGCAAAGTTTTTCGCCCTTATCTCTATGGTCGATCTTTTACGATCGTAACTGATCATAAACCGCTTCAATGGCTTTTCAATCATAAAGAACCAAATTCGAAGTTGATTAGGTGGAGATTATCTTTAGAGCAGTACGAGTACAATATTGTCTATAAGAAAGGAAAATTGAATAAAAACGCGGATGCTCTATCTAGAATTGAATTGAATGCTAACGAAACTAAAAATATATCAGACAAACCAGCAATTTTTGATTTTATGGACCAGTTCAATGACCAATTTGCATCTACCTCCGGCATGCAAACACGTAATCAAAATTTAGATAATCAGTCAATGATTGTTGAAGCTAGTGATCGTCAAAATGATGTGAATATTGATGATTCATCTAATCATACCATTCACTCTAGTCATGAGAATCCAATTATAGGTATTCCGATAATTGATACTCCAGTCAATTATGGTAAAAATCAAATAATCATATCACAGGTAAATTTCTCACCTGCTAAGCCATCTATTATAAAATTATTCAAAGACAAGCAGAGAATACATATTCAGCTTTCGAAAGAAAATTACGAGCAAGAAATAGTTAAGTTTGTTAAGGAATATATTGCTCCTAAGGTAAAATATCATATTTATTTTGAAGACCCTATTTATGAACAGTTCTGTACAGTTCTACAAAGATATTTCAAAAATTCGGAAATCAATATGGTCAAATGTACGAAAAAGCTGATTGATATAACAGACAATGATGAAGTCGAATCTATTATTAGAAATCATCACGAAGGAAAAACCAATCACAGAGGTATTGAGGAAACTGAAAAGCGAATCAAAGCGAACTATTATTTTCCCAAACTATATAATACTATCAGGGATTTCATTAATCAATGCGAAACATGTCTCATCACAAAGTATGAGAGACATCCTCTTAAATTGCAATACAACATAACTCCTACAGGCACAAGACCATTTCAAATTTTACACATAGACAGCATCACATTGGAAAATTGTAAATTTTTGACAATTATCGATTCATTCTCGAGATATGCTCAAGCATATAGATTGAATTCAGCGCAGGCTATAGAAATAGCAAATAAATTGATCAAATATTTTGCACACCATTGTATACCTGACCAAATAATATCAGACAATGGTTTAGAATTTAAAAATTCAGTTATCAAAGAACTTTTGGCTACACACAAAATCAATATTCATTTCATTAGTTCTCAGCACCCCGAATCTAATGGAATTATTGAAAGATTTCACTCTACATTAATAGAGCACATTAGATTGTTGAATAATCAAGATATTTTCAAAAAGGAGCCTATTGAAATTAAAGTGGACTATGCAATTTTAGCGTATAATAACACGATTCACTCTGTTACAAATTTGAAACCTTATGAGATTATTACAGGACATTTAGGCACAGAATCACCTTTTAATATCGAGATAGAAAATCAATTAGTTAATAACTATGTTCAAAATCACAAGGAAAGAATGAGAATATTATATGAAAAACTAAATTCCGATTTACAGAAAAATAAGGAAAAATTAATAAGTAAGTTGAACGAAGACCGAGAACCTTTGCCAACTATTTCAGAAAAAGTTTACGTTAAGAATAAACAAAAACAGAGCAAAACACGGAATAAGTATAAGCCAGAAAGTATTTCTAAGATTGATAGTGAACTCAAAACTGCCAAAATTAAGCCTACTCATGGAAATACCACAGAAAAAATTCATCTGTCAAACATTAAAAGGCCACGTAAGATTTCTAAGACTAAGAAATCCTTTACAGGTTCTTCACCAGCACACAAGCCATCCAAATAAAGGATATCAGCCAAAATTTGGGAATACTTCCGATTAATTTAGGTCCAGCCAAACTTCAAATTTCGGAACATACTTTAGTACACTATTATAGGTTAAGAGAATTATATGATACGTATAATAATTTGAATAATCAATACAATAATCTTAAGTTGAAATATTATAATAATATTATATACATTAGGGAACTGAAGTATTATGATAGAATAATCAATTTTACACAGAAATCTATTTCGGAAAAAATCGAAAATATTCGTATTCATAGTGCTGCCAATGATAGATCACGTAGAGGGTTATTCAACGGTATTGGTAGCGTAGTAAAATTTCTCACAGGTAATTTAGATGCAAGTGATGGAGAACAAATTCACAGGATTATCAGTCATATGCAAAATAACGAGAAAAGCATTGAAAACCAGATGAAAATGCAATATTCAGTCAGTCATAAGCTAATTGAGAATTTTAACCTCACTATCCAAAATATTCAACATAACGAAATTTTGTTAAAGTCAAAAATATTGCAGCTGAACGAAATAACGCAGGCAGGCGCTACATCTCAAAATATTCTTTTTGCTAAAGATACATGTCATTCACTTTTACTACTTTATAATTTTATTTTCAACACTTTACAAGATATCGAGAATTCTGTGACATTTTGCAAGATGGGAGTTATGCATCCAAGTATCATTAGACCAGCTGATCTATATAATGAATTGTCCAAATTATCTTCCTATTACAAAAACATGCTTCCATATGAGGTGAAATTCGAGAATATTTTAGAATTTGAATCAATCATTAAGGTACATTGCAAGATTGATTTCCATCAAATAATTTACTTTTTATCGATTCCAATTGAATCAGGTACTATATTTGATTTTTATTATCTTCACCCTATTCCTTCAAAATATGGGTCAGAATTTGTTTCGGTTTTTCCAAATTCTAAATATTTATTAAAATCAATTGACAATGAGTCAATAAAACCTCTAACTGGCATGTGTACGAGAGGCAACATGTACCATTGTCCACGTCAAGCCCAAGCCAATATAAATATGTCCTGCGAGTCAAGTATACTGAAAAATGAAAACGCAAGAAACTGCCACTTCACAAAAGTAACAGTTAAGGAAAACCATATTGATATCATATCAGAAATTAATCAATATCTAGCTGTCTTTCCAATTCAAGAGAAGCTAGAATTCCAATGTCAAAACCACATAGAAACAAGAATCTTATCAGGAATATTTTTGCTCGCACAAGATGATTGCAAAATTTTATTCAGAGGTGAACCGCTCACATTTTTGAGCAAAAGCTTTGGCCAGCCTTTAGTCATGGAAACGCCAAATTTTACTTTGATTTCTGAGAACCAGAAACCAAAATTTGAAATTGAATTGAAGAATTTGAAAATGAAAGATATTCCTATTCAATCATTCAGCCCAATCGTAAATGACGAAGCAGATTTCACTACACCCAGTGCCTGGACTATTATTTTGTACATTTTTGGCACAATTTTGGGCATATTCGCTATTTATTGGAAATTCAAGAAGAATGCAGGGAAGAATCCTACTCCCGTTCCAAGGAAGACACCTGTTACGAATCCTGAAGAAGAACTCGAGCTATCTTCCAGAAAACCGAACCTTCCAGGGGAAGCTTCATTCTAGGGGTGGAGGAGTTATGATGCGGCTATGAAGATAGAAGACACCGAGTCAGCACCTTCAAGCGGCGCCTTGCACTTTCCAGAATTGTAATATTATATTTTTGCAGAGTTCACATTAGTTCAAGCTACCATTGTATTTTACATTTTTATTCAGTCTTTGTCCACACTTGAAACTGTCATCACCTGTTTTTGGAAATAAAATATTTTTTAAAAAGGGACTTTACGGTTTCCGAATTATAAGTTATATTTAATTCCTTTCACACTAAATTACAGTTTACTATAGAGGTGGAACAGAATAATGCTATCTCTTTTCTAGACACTAAAATCATACGTTCGACTGATAATTACCTAAAAGTAGACTGGTATCAGAAGCCAACCTTTTCTGGTAGATTTATAAGTTTCCATTCATTTCACAGTTTCAGACAAAAAGTTAACATCATTAAAAATCTTAAGCATAGGGCCCTGACCATAGCAGATGCTGAATTCCATACAATTGCCTTAAACAAAATTAGGTCTTTTCTTTGGCGTAACAATTTCCCTATGTCGCTTATTAATAAGATCCTTAATCAGAACACAACTGTTGATAATTTAAATAAGCCATCCACTACTAGTACCAGATACTACAAAATTCCATATGTAAGGCACTTATCTGAGAAAATAAGACAAATTTTGAGTTCTGACAGTATAAAAATTGCCTTCAGCAATGAAAATACAATAGGGAAAATGTTTTTCACTACAAAAAAAGAAAAAACACCTTTTGATTTAATATCTAACGTCGTATACAAGATCCCTTGTAAGGATTGCAACAATTGCTACATAGGACAGACAGGCCGATACATAAAAACTAGAATAGCTGAACATAGAAGAGATGAATGTAGGGTGAATAGCATTTCTGCTCCCACCGCTCTAGTACAACATGTGAAAAATGAAAATCATCACTTTGACTTTGAAAAAACATCAATTTTGAGTAATCAACAGATGTTATCTAAAAGACTAATCAGCGAGATGATCCACATTCAAAAACACAAATCAGTAAACTACAGACAGGATATCAACGCCTTAAGCAATGTGTATCATAATTTGATCAAAAAATTGCCTAATAGATGAACCAAAGCCTAACTCTACATCATATTATCTATTTTCCGTACTCCGCCTATGGGTTTTGGCTGTAAAACACATGAAAATATTATGCTTTAGACGGAAAAACGCTTAGTATCTTTTACCAGATCATCCACCTACCCGTCCTTGGTTTGTCTAGGCACATTGCTGTTTTCATTCTGTTCCTGTTTGTTATAATTTTATTCGTTTTTACTGTACGTGTCTTGTGGCGTTATATTTTAATATCGTTGGCAGTGTTTTATTAATCCAGTTGTTTATCTAGTCAAATTCTTATGATTTTTTTCCTAATAACTATAAAAACTTCGATTCTCTGGTAAGTCAACTTTTCTTGTATCTGACATATTTATGCATGTCTTATAGTATTTTTAACATAAATCGAATCACTCGAGCGTTTCAGCAAGTGGCATCCATCTAATTTTTTATTTAAAAATTTTTTTTTTATTAAAAAAAAAAAAATTAAAAGTCATTGGTAGGTTCCTTCTGTATATAACTGTTGTTTAAGTTTAAGTAAGTCTGTGTAATTGTGTATCAATAGCCTACACCATCAATTGTTTTTAGTTGCCTGAAGATGACTTAATATAAGTCGAAACGTCGCAAATAGAAAAATAAGGAGTTTTTGTATGCATGACCTTATCCTACAAAAAGTAACTGAAGAAATCAATAATTTTGACAGGTGTATGTTCTTGAAAGGGCTGCTCTGATTGGTCAAAGACTTTGTTAAAATGCGCATGTTGATAAAATCGGGCCGAAGCGTATTAGTTATGGATATTGAACATTTTCTACATTACTTAAAATAGTACTCGTCTGTCCATATAACTGTGTAAATAAATATTTTTAAGCTAGACGCAGCATTGCTTGGCAAAACGCTGATGGTGATAAAAAACTGCTTCCGTGCAACTTAGTATAACAGGCAAAAGCAACATTCTTATAAACTAAAGAAGTTTCGTTCAAACTTCCTCCTATTTTTAAAAAAACATTTTAAAAATTCAACTTTGCGACTTGTCATGACTTGGACTAAATTTTAAATTCATACCATAAAGATAGCTTAATTAAATTCACAGAATAAACCATCCATAATATTAGCAAGTTTTAAAAGAGGTTTGGTTGGACTTTGTTTTGACAGCTTTTTAACGTACATGCGCCAAAAACTAAAATAGTTAAATCAAAATAATATTTGTACCAATTTTGGGCATCACGTAATTTGTTATGATGCATTATGCAATGGTATGAAATCTTATGACAAATCTTTATGGGTTTGCAAGGCAAATCGAGCTAAAAAGGAATAAGTAGGTGTTTTAATAATGTCTATATCTGCGACCCATCATAACAAAATATGAAAAAATTCAGAACTCGAAAATTACAAAAAAATTACATAACATATAATGGGGGTGATTAAGATACTTCTAGGTGTGCTGTGTCTCTGGACTTTCGCTTGACACTATTTTTTGGGACACTCTGTATGAAATGCGCACATACTCGTTTACCACAACTACATCAGGGAGAAATAGCTGCCACATTAATAAAGAAATATATAAACTAGTGGCGGCTCGCCTTAAGGAGCCAAGGAGCCATGGCACCACCACAATGAATCGAGTACCTAACCGTTTTATGCTACTTTTAAATATTATATTACATCCTATTTTTTTAAATTATTTAGTAAAAAATAAACATTCACAAAAATCAAATATGTATATTATCCCAATTTTTCGCCAAAGACGCCCAGACTATTGCTGTGAAAGCACGGCGCGCCGCGGCGTGCGGTGTCGGAGCCAAACTGCCAGCGGCCCCAATCACCGACAATTCTGCTATATACATCTAGCCGAAAGGTTAAACGAGGTCATATTAACGCTATGCACAGAGCGCGATTTTATAGGAAAAGGAGCCAGGTAACTGCTGGCTCACCAAGACTAGATCTTGTTCTCGTTGTCGGTTGGGAATATTCGGATTAATTTCTGCTGTCGTTTTTATTTTAATAATATTTAGTGGTGACTCGTAATAAGTTAAGGACTATTGCCAAAGTAAATAGTAATTAGCGATTTTTTTTAAAGCCGGTTTCTACATACTCGATTGAGGAAAAATTGAAATCAAGGAATTGGGAAGACCGCTTCTCCATCTAGATATTCAAAAAATGCAAAATATGTCTAGTTTGTCGAATGTTAAAAGCCGTTTCCCATGACTTTTGTTTGGTGGCGATCCTACCTGGACGAAGAATGGAGTAACCGATTTAGTGCATATCTATGGGAAAATTAAAACGCATGAAAATTCCAGGGTGCATGTAAATCAGAGCTGTCACAAGTACTAGTAAATAGTATTTCAAATACCAATTACCAATTACCAGAGTCGCATGCGTCAAAGTACAAATACCAAGTAATTTTATTTTTGAAAGTACTTCAAGTATCAAATACTTTAATTTGGTACTTGATTTTTCAAATAAAGTAATTCAAATACGATACTAATATTTCAAGTACTTAAAAAAGTAATTCAAATACCATACTAATACTTGAATTACTTGATATAGTATTTCAAATACGGCGATGGATATTTCAAGTATTTCATAATTATTGTTGAGTAATAAAAAGTACCTTATGAATGGAAAAACAGTATACATTTCAATAAAAATAGAAACTGTTTGATTCTTGCATACATTCATTCAAGAACTCGTGAAAAGTATAACAGAAATACCAAGCAATGACAACAATTCAAATTCATTCATCAAGGGAATCCAAATGTCAATCCAAATGTGTTAGATTTTAAATATAATTAACTCGTTCGATTTTGCGGTGTTTTAGAACTAGCATTACGTAGTCATCATGAAACAGAGGAATCGGTAACCAAAGGAGTATTCCGAGAACTAATAAATTTTAGTTCTCAGTTAGATAGGGATTTAAAAGATCATTTTAGCAAAGCGACAGTATTTCAAGGAACCTCTAAAGCAATTCAAAATGAGTTGTTGGACTGTATGCTTAAAGTTTACCATGAAGAGGTGACTAGAGAATTAAATAAAGCTAACTTTGTTGCCATCATTCCTGACGAAACAACAAAAAGTTTTTAAATAACATTGGCAATTTTAACAAACAAGTGATTGACTCTTTTGCAAAAAATAATGAAAGACGATTAGATTTTACATACCGGGCAATTTAAAAGTTTTGTTTTTGTACATAGGTTATATTCAGACGAAATTTTGGCTAAGTATTTTTACTGTTGTTTTATTATATTTTTTACGGTGCCGAGAAATTTAGGTTATTTTTTATATTTTGGCTCCACCGGTTTCGTGAGTCACGAGCCGCCACTGATCACCAGTCGTAATAGCTAGATTACGAACACGACATACAGTACATACACCACTAGCGCATTAGTTACGTTTTACTAAATACAAGGGCACCTGGATGTGAGAAATGTAGATGCCAACTTTCAGTCAAACATACTTTATTTGAATGCCTGCCTGTGCACCTGCCAAGCAACAACTCAGGATTCCAACCGACTTAACAGAAAGCCTTCAAGGACCTCATATTAAAAACGTAATCATGCACCTAAAAAGCATAGGATTATATTGGAAACTATGATTGAGACTCGTAGCTAAAGAGAAATAGTTGCACCTATACTATGGTTGCAGATAAACACTGAAGACAGGCGCAGTGGCCAAAACCGCGCGAATGAGGAAAAAACATAACGCCAAATGATACAATATTTTGTAGGCATATCTGTTCTCTATAAAACTCTACTACTTTCACTTGTCTTTCTTACTTTGTGATTATAGAAATAGGCTTAGAGCGACGTGGCGCTCGTTTTGAAAACACACGTAATTAATTCAAGCTGTTCACATGGACGCGCGCACGACAAATTGTACGCGCGTACGACGCCACTAGACGCAGAGAATCTCAATACGCGCGTCGGTCAGCGGCGACGCGCGTATTGAAATACTAGACGCTCCCATTGCCTGTTCAGTTGGCACGCGTCTTTTCCAGCGTTCAGTCGACATATCTGGTGTCTCTCTGCAAGAATTTATTTCTCACGTATACTTTTGAAATGGAATCAGAAGAATTCAACATAGATGTTTCCATTGATGAAATTGAGAAGAGGCCTACGATTTGGGACATGCATTCCAAATTACATTCAAAAAGACGGCAAAAAAGAGCGCCTGGGAGAAGGTGGTCTTAATGTTTTGCAAATCCGATGATAAACATTTAGGTTCGTGATTTCGCAGGCTGGGATACAGTGTAACGTATAAACTTGTAGAAAGTCTATTCCTTAAAATTGGGTGAACCCAGTGTGTCCTTTCCCTCCCACGTCGTTTCCTTTCTTCCTATATGCTAACCAAACACAAACAGCTTCTCCCACATCCATTCTCGTTAATAACAACAAATACACTGACACTCGATTGCCTAGTTTCACTCGTTGTACGAAGTCCTACGCGCGTCATCTGAACACAGACGCAACAAACGTGTGCCACGTCGACGCGCGTCATCTGAACTAAGCCATACAGAACGAACTATGATTCATAACCGCCATTCATCAAGGTTGTCGTAGAAAATTAGGTACATATATAATTTCCATCATCTTATTTCTAATTATTCTGTGATTCATATTGAAAAGAATAATATTTATAGACCCTTATCGATGTATAAAGCTTACAACGATTATTTCCTATTAAATTTCGGACAATACATATTGTGTGTGAATTTTAAATATATATAATTATACTTTCTCAATTCGAACATAAATAAAACCGCCGATAATTACCAAGTGATTCATATACAATCTAACGGACATTAGATGAAACTGTTATTAAAATATTTCAAACAAAGCAATCAATGAACATAGCGGATGCATGATTTGACTATATTATATAATAGTTCCAGTAAAATTCGAAAACAACGGAAACATTATGATTGATGCATGCCCCGTGTAAAAAACTTATGGCAAATACATATACTTATATCTATAAATCTCATTACGAAAATAGAAATCTTTCTATGAACTGAAATCATATGCAAATATTCATCGAATGATAGCTATACGTATACCATTATTGCAATCAAAACAGTAACTTTTATGATTTACCGCATTCATCTATCAAACATTTTGCGTAAGCCGTCAGGATTTAAAAATCGAATGATTGAATCATCATCAGAGATTATTAGAAGCTTACCTTTGGAGGCATGCAAATTTACTCATAAGTAGATAAATTTGTCAGCCAAGTCTTCAAGAATATACCTAAACATTTTGAAGCTTTTCTGCAATTCATACATTCAACTGAAATTTTCAACATGTGTAAAGGGCTTTCTAAACGGGCAGCACTTTTGCAGTATGTGGCTATAATGTTGGCAACTACAGCCCGGTCATCACGACAATATTTTATTGCAGAATATGGCTCGGCAACATATATCCTGCCAATATGTTCTGCAATAGTATGGCAAACGCTTGCACTCGTCAAGTAATATAGCATAGTCTAGTCTTTAAAGGTAACGTTACTTGCTGGTAATTTTCTCAAAACCTACTAGCCACAATTTTTGATATCTTTTAACTGTCCTATATGCTTTTCTTGGGATACAAAAAGCTCTCAGAGTAAACCAAGTGATGAAAAGAAAGGAGGGAAGTAGTCAGCCCGTACAGTGTAGTGTCGTTTGTTTCCATGAGTTAGTAGTATATTCAAACTCAAATAAATATAATTGGACATTTTGACAGTAATTTACGTGCATGGAATATCAATCAACTTGATCATTTTTTCTGTTTTCAGTATCGCGCATCTTGTGCATCAGTGTGATAGCAACGATCTTCCCTGCCGAAACGATCTTAGTGCTGATCGGCCATTGGTTTGTGATGACCATGTGGCTGTCTCTAACTAGCAGTAAGAACAACTTTTGTGACCACAACGCCCTCTACAATTTTCTCTTCTACTCGATCTTCGGCGCCGTGTACGTGTTCACGCACGTGGTGCTGGTAGAGGGGCCGACCTTCACGAAATACCTCATATTCTATAGCATCCTTTTCGCCGAAAACACTATAGCTAACGTAGTTTGGATTGTGACGGCGGACGAGACGTTGAAGTCAATGATATACTATCTTCCAATAATCTTTTTAAATGTGATTCCGTTCATTTTCGGTATATTTTTCATGTTGCTTTATTACAAGGTATTCCATCCCAGTACGGGGTATAACAGGCAGCCACAGCCGAATCTGAATCATAGTTAATTTATTTTTTAGTAATTTATTTGTTTTATGCGAGTTTTTCTTCCTGAAGTGGTTGATGCGTTTATATTATTGATGAAAGTTGTCTTCTACGACTGCCCAAATTATCTTAGATCCAGCGTTTTAAGTAATTTATTCATATCTGCTGAACAATATGACTGGACCCTTTGACGCAGCATCAACAAACACTACATACAATCTTAACCACTGGCCAAACTGATTTTTGAACAGTTTAAAATCTATGTTCAGGAAAATTGTATATATATTCATTCAATTGTTCGTTCATTGTTCTGACGCTGTTTTGAAAGTGCCCCGTTTTATAACGTTCATTTATAAGGAAAGTCCATGAAGTTACTTTAAGCGATGGTTCGCGGTTTGTACCTCCATATGGTTTATTCAGAAACACTTAAACACGCGAAAATTGTGTCGTAAACGCAAAAAAAATTTATATCACTAAAGCCCATGTCATTCATTCTGTCAACTATATTTGTAACATTTTAAACAATTATATAGATTTTATGAGAGATTTTAATTACCCTTTAACTAAATACGATTTAAACAGTTTTGATGATCTTGATTGTAAGGAATACAACACTGATTCATTCATTTTTCGAATATTGGCAGTATTTGCGCAGTCGCAGAATAATTACTTTTGTACCTTCTGAAAAAATCATTTTACAGACGCTTACATTGTACGTATACAATTGCGAAGTGGACGCTTTCTACTCAAGGTTTTTTTTCAATCCAGTAAAAATACATAACTGGTTCATATTCCTATTAAAATGACATTATTTTACTCAGTTATTGAAGTTAGACATAATAGGATCACGTTTCAAATGAAAAAAAATCACTTTACATCTTAAAATAAGCACGCTGCCAAGAAAACTTTGTTGCCCAATTTATAGTTGATTGCGGGAAGTATCGTATTTCAGTGGCAGTTGTAGGAAAAAAAACTATCATGCATAATAGAAATAGAGAACAATGAACCATGAACCCTCTGGTAAATGCCTTTTACAATACATCAATATAATCGATAGTAACACAGACGACTCATATGGATGTATTTATATTTGAAAAACACAAACAAGCCTTGTATTTCAGCTTCAGATATCGATCACTTTTGATATGATCTATTTTTATAATAAATCCTCCGTGGACTTTGTAATTGTTTACAATAATAACAATAGTGATAACGTTCCTACTAAATTTTCCAACTGCAAGATATCAAAACAGTTGTGATAGGAGCTGTAATATACTTTATGTAATATGGTTTTCTTGTTATATTAGGATGGGTGTGAAATTTTATGAAATCTTGATAATAATGGCAGTAGTATTCAAATAAAAATCTAGCCTTCAAAAAACTAAACGCCAAAGTAACGTCTGAAGGCACATTATTCTGTAACAGTTGTTTGTAAAATCCTGAGGCGTTATAGGGTTAAAGTAACAATAATGTATCAATACCCTGGAATTAAGATGGTTTATCTAGTATAAGATAATGATATATCTCCCAACAGAGTAACTCCATGACTCAAAGATAATAAATAATATTACATAAGTTGAGGGGATAATTATATCAAAATCGGGAAGTTTGGGCGTCAGTCCGTCAGTACTCGAGGATAATAGTTATAAGAGAAAAGTAAAGGAATCAGCCTATACAGGGTGGTCCAATAAGCGCGCGGTGCTCCCTAGCGGCCATACCGTTTAAATAAGAGGAAAATGTTCTAAATAAAAAACGTTTCTTTTCAAATGCTTTACATTTAGAAAATAATTTCAAAGATGGCGGACTTCCGGATATGCCGGAAATAGGCATCAACTTCCTTATTTTAAATGGAACACCCTGTATATTATCACGTTTTTGAATTGAGCATCAATTTTTAGGTCCAGTTTGTTAACCATTGCTTATGTCTACGAAGCGTATTTTCGGAGTTATTCAGCAATTTTTACAAAATTTGACGTTTGTAGTACTTTACAAGAAACGTTAATATCTCGGAAACTAAACGCGATAGAAAGATGCGGTTTTCGGTTTTGAGAGAAGCAAGGAACGTATTTGTGTTTCAGTGAGATCATTGTTTCAAAAGAACATTAAATCAATAGACTAGAAATTTTCAAATATGAAAAGTTAGAAACGTTAAAAACTTTTATTTTTCAAATGGGATGGTATCATAAGTTTCACATCGGTGGATGCAAAATTAAATTCTCTTTCACTTTTGTCTAGGCGCATATGGTGCTATTTTTGATGGTTTTTAAGATATTTACGGTTTTGTAATTATTGCGTAGGAATTAGAAAAATCGTAGGTGGCGTGGCTCGCAGACGAAACAACTGGCAGGAAACCTTTCATCCGAAGTGTTTCGACCTCTAATACTAAAATGTGCTTTTGCTCGATCTAACTGTAACCACATTATTCTTAAAAACTCCAGTGGTGAATTTTTCAACAGGTTTTCCAAATTTTCATGTAGAAAATTTTGGACAACATTAGTTTATTATGCGGTTTCCAATAATACCACCCCAAATGCTTAGACTTCATGCTGGGTGTCAACAAACTCCTCAAAATTTGGATTTACGTGGGCGTAAAATATGAGAGAAGGAAACATGTAGTAGTAATACATGAAGATAGTGAGTTCGACATTCTCGCAATTGTAGTTAAAGATCCGCATAGCAGTGCTACAGCAGAAATTAGTCGCTACTTGGGCATTGGTCAAACATCTGTGAACATGATCTTAACGGAGTACATATAGCATCTTTATCACGTGCAGATAAATCAAGCAGTTGATAGACAAGACTTTGAAAACTGGATGAATTTCTGTAACTGGAGTCACGCTCGAATCCAAGAAGATGCACTCCTTTCGAAAAGTGTGTTGTTTACGAATGAAGCTACATTTCTTATGAAATTCTTTCATTTTCCTTTTTATGAAATGTAGCTACAGCGTTATCATTAACGGCCATGTAAACTGGCATAATTTACATTTCTATACCGACGTAAATACAAATTTTGAGAGGTTTGTTGACAACCAGCATCGAGTCTAAGCATTTGGGGTGGTATTATTGGAAACCGCATATTAAACTAAGGTTTTCTAAAATTTTCTAAATGAAAATCTGGAAAACCTGTTGGAAAATTTACCACTGGAATTTTTAAGAATAATGTGGTTATAGGTAGATGGAGCGAAAGCACATTTTAGTATTAGAAACCGAAACACTTTGGACGAAAGGTTTGCTGCCATTTGTTTCGTCTGCGAGTCACGCCACCTACGATTTTTCTAATTCCTACGCCATAATTACAAAACCGTAAATATCTTGCAAACCACGAAAGATAGAACCACATGTGCCTAGATAAAAGTGAAAGAGAATTTAATTTCGCATCCACCGATGTGAAACTTATGATACCATCCCATTTGAAAAATAAAAGTTTTTAACGTTTTTAATTCTTCAAATTTGAAAATTGCTAGTCTATTGAACTAATGTTCTTTTGAAATAACGATCTTAATGAAACACAAACACGTTCCTAGCTTGTTTCAAAACCGAAAACCGCATCTTTATATCGCGTTTAGTTTCCGAGATATTAACGTTTCTTGTAAAGTACTACAAACGTCAAATTTTGTAAAAATTGCTGAATAACTCCGAAAATACGCTTCGTAGACATAAACAATGGTTAACAAACTGGACCTAAAAATCGATGCTGAATTCAAAAATGTAATAATATACAGGGTGTTCCATTTAAAATAAGGAAGTTGATGCCTACTTCCGGTATAACCGGAAGTCCGCCATCTTTGAAATTATTTTCTAAATGTAGAGCATTTGAAAAGAAACGTTTTTTATTTAAAACATTTTCGTCTAATTTAAATGGTATGGCCGCTAGGGAGCACCGCGCCCTTAGTGGACCACCCTGTATATATATATATATATATTTGGACCATGATTCTAGTTCTGTGTTCAGGGTGCTTGAATAAAAAATAGCAAATGTTTTCAAATTAGAAGAACATACATCTTATGGCTGTTTCTTAGATCCCAATAAGACACGTTTTTGTCATGTTGCCTTGGGGCAACATCGTTGTTCTGATGCACCCATACATTTTTGCTTTTTTTTCAATCATGCCGATGCAACTCTTTGAGATTTCATAATCGACGGCTTGTATAGCAAGTTAGTTTCCAAAACAGCTGTCATCATGGGGCAGCTAATAACCAATCAATAAATGTCATTTATTCCAAATTATTTTTTTCAAGCATATTTGTACTATGAGAAAGGTTTCAGAGACAGCTCAAACTATAGAAATCTGTTTTATTCCTAACGGATGTATTGTTATCTTACTGGCAAATAAGCCACTTTGAATCGGAGGGACAATCGCGGGATATGATTCAGAAGTTACAGTCAAAAAGGTCAAAAGTGGCCTAAGTGCCAGGTCCTACTCACCATCGTTACAACTTGGCTACTCCATTAGTTAAATGTATTTTTGGAATGGAAGCATAACTGAAGAAAGCTAAAACTACATTCGATATATTACTTAAATTACTTGCGTCATAATAATTTCACATCCATTTACAACATGTCAATTTGTCTTGTCTACACCAATCTGTAACAATAGCTGCCTTTATATGAAAATATCTGTGGTAAAACCTATACAAGCATACTATAATAATTATAGCATATAGTAAGCGTACTATTTATGTGGTACACTGTTAATTTAATTTATAGGAAAATATTTATATTATGCCGGAAAAGCAAATTCAAATTCAATATGTAGTGTGGTGAAGCAGGTGATTTGGATTTTGTTAAATGTAATTGAATAATTGTATTTTAACAGTATAAGAAGAGAAATATTTTGAATATGGCTACGTCCGAAGTATAATATTTATTCAAAAATAACAATTTTTTTATATCTCTTCTCCAATAATGGATCTTGAAGATCATACTGATTTAGAATCTTTCAAGCCAAAATAATTTTAGGTTACTATTGCAATTATGACAAAACAACCCGCCCGGGAAATAACTACCATGGTTTTTATAATCATAGATTGATAAAACTAAATAATCTACTCAAATGTAGTTTATTCGAAAATATATGCTAAACATGAAATACATTATCCAATAAAATGAAGCTAGCTCCATATCCACTACATTTTGGAACTGAGTGTTGTATTTTCATAGTTTCATTAAATAATTTGCTTGAAGATGCTAAGCATTGTGTGATTTATTTATGCAACACTTTTATTTTTGTGATATTTAGTGTTTAGATTTTCATCTTTTTATATGTTTCCGTTACGAGTAAGGTGGATATATTTAGGAAAGGTAACATAAAGCGATCTTTAAAAATCTGAAGTGTTTTACATTGCATACATACATACATAGTTAAAAAATGCTTCCTTGAAAGAATTCATGTTTCAAAAATAGTTTGTGTTTAAACAGGTTGATATACAGTTTTCAAGCTATCCACATTCTTCGCAATTTTCTGTGTAAGGCTTCGTTTTTGAAGATCAGTTTACTGTTATAATTCCAAAAATATGCACCCGTAGTTAAACACTACCTAATACTTGAAGAGGAACGCTTGAAATTAGGCAAATTTTATATTTAAAAATAAAATCGAACAATGATTGGCTTTGCATTAGGTTGCTAGTTGAACAGGATAGATATATCAGATTTTTTTGTTATTTTATATATTTTTTCAAACCTACAATACTTGTTTTTGAAGCTGTACATAACATTTGTCTTCCGCAAACTAGAATAGTAGTAGTAGTGTAAAAATGATGAACATAGTGATGTTTTATAGTGTTCCTTAGTATTTATTTGATGTTCATTAACGTGTTGAAAGTATTTTTGAGGTAACTTATAAAAAAATAATTTATCTATTTTTTTCTGCAGACTAATAAATTATCAGGCCATCAGATTTAGTAGTAAACTAAGCAACAATCTTAAAAACAGTTTTTTGTTTTATGTATTTATCAAAAATGCTTTCTGAATATATCTATCCTGTTTTTAATGTTTTATTAGTAAAATATTTATTTTAATGACATCTGTACTACTAGTCTTTATCAATGGTCTCGCTCTAAAACCATATGTATTCAATTTTATATAGATATATTTTTATTTTTGACAAGGTATGAAAAGTCTATCATAGTCTAGCGGATGGTGGTTATGAACTTTTTAATAAATTTGTACTCGGATCTCAGATTATTTTCATTGAGTTTATTTGTTCCACATATCGATACTATTTTTCGTTGATTATACGAGAGATGAGTTAAATCGATTTTGAAAAATCATTGATATGATAGATTGACTGAGTACTTCCCATGGATTGGAGTGAACTTGTACCAGAGTTTGAAAACATCTAATTTTTTTCTACACTTCTAAAAATTCCCAACACATGTTTTATCCCAGCGAGCTAATATTTTAGAAACAAAAGTTCTTCCGTAAGTACTTGAAGCCTGTCTATTATTTTGTGAATCGTAGTTTTTTATATATCTTTTATTAAAAGCAAATTTCTGAGAGGTAAAAATGTTTACCGTGTATATATACTGATACGAATTTATACTATTATACCAAGCTGCGGGAGCTACTAGTCATATCTACTTTGTTTCAAATATTTTAAAACAAATAATCTAATCAGATCTAATATAAAAAGACATTTCATTAATATACGGATTATGGCATTGATTCTGTATGAAGACATATTTATTGAGGTGAAGTTATGCAAGTATAGGTCTCTGCTTGAAGATATAACGTTGCATAATACATATTAAGATGTAAACTTCAATGGTCAGCATGCTCAGAGTAATAAAAAATTATGCATATAACTATCTTCTGGTGTGAAGTAGTGCATTATTTATATTTTGTCTTGGACAACAAAAACAATCTAAGAGTCACAAAAGCAAATTTACGATCATTTTTAATTATTAGCTTAATCTTTATGTCCAAGACAAATATTTTTTTGGGGACATCCCAATTACTGCTAGACTGTATTATTTTTTAACCCGTTTCCTACGCATATGTATGGTGATCGCAAATATGTTAATATTCACGTTTTGTATATTGCAAACACCTATTTAATAGGAATTTTCTGATTGAAATCATATTGATCCTATTTGGAAGGGATATGGTCTCGTTCTAAAGTAATACTAGTGATCAGTGATATAACGAAACTTTTTTTGGGAGACATGGATTTAATAATTCAGCCTACAACAAAATTAGACAACTTAAAGCGTTCCCTTAATATCCCGAAAAAATAAAAATAGGTCTTTAGCCTAAACTCTGCCAACTTACTTCTTCTCCAAGCTAAAGATGCTAAGTATTCAGTAAAAATATACAACTTCCATGTTCTTCATAGTCTTACGTTGTTAATATTTCGTTTCAGTAACGTGATATTTTTTAAGACAGCCACTTTTAATGTAGGTATCGCATGTATTATTACTGACACCTTTGGGCAACAATATTTTTTGTGTCATTTCTTACTACTAAAAATTTTTTTGTTACTAAAGAAATAAATTCATCATATTTCACTGGCAATCTATGAAAACACATCTTTGAAAACAGACTTGTAACTTTGGAAAATTTTTACACTTTGATAAACGCCGCGAAACCTAAGCAAAGTCTTTCAAACATACGAAAAATGATGTAACAAACCCGCAACATGTAAATATGGATTCAGAGAAGCCTCATAAGTGTTTGCTGTTGTATGCAAAATGTCCTGCTTGCACACTCACAGTAGATGAAGTCGATTCCCTAATTTAAAAAAGCTATAGGTACTTCAAATTTTTTTAAGTTGGCTGATTCGTGGTGGCGATAAGGTATAGACTTTGATGAAAACTCTATTTTAAACAAAGCAGATTTAACTTAAATGCAATAATTATTATATATATATATATATATATATTTGTGATCATATTGATATATTGACTAGTACTAGTTTGAAAATATGGTTTATGGAGCCCTATTTATTTGTAATTGTTTCAATTTTGTAATAACACTTTCATAAATTTAGGTCCCGACCGGTTTTCGATATCGAATAAAAGTGGGATAAGAAATTATGCAACAGATTATCAGATATAGCAAAACACTTGTGCCTTCATTTTGTACACCTATTATATTTAGAACCATTGTTTTGTATGCTCAAAAAAAGCTATATACATACGTAACTGAAATAAAATTTATATACATCAAAAATGACGTTTTTATATGTACAAATCATAATATTTTCAGTAAATGGGACCATCTTCTAAGGCATCATCTTCATCCTCATAGTTTTCTCCATTATCAAAATAGTTATTAGCGTAGTCTGTTCCCTCGTCCATCTCTTCATCTTCCTCTATTTCATCAATCTGCTCCATTTCTTCATCGTCATCATCATTTTTAGGTTTTTCTTCTATATCCTCAGATTTTTGTTCCAATTTTTCTAATAATTCCAACCTACAAAGAGAAAAGAATTGAATATTTGAAAACAACGCTTTTGCATAAACAGGAAGTTGCAAAAACATGTTGTGGGATATCATGGCAGCTGTCGATTAATGCGTTGACGAAGATAATCTAAACCGCCTATATCATTGTTTGGCCAATAACAGGCAACATTTGAACAATAATTGCAATGAATTTTCGTATGTTTTTGTATTCTATTTGAACACGTTAAGATACATAAGGATTCTAATTTTCTCGAAAACGAATCGAGCCGATTTTAAAAATTGGGGTGGTTGGGGGGTGGGGGGTTGAAAAACTGAAAAATTGGTTGTATTCATAACCTAGCGACATAAATCACCTTTTTAGGTCCATCCGAGCATTGCCTTTCCTATTACCGAAACTAAAGAACTTAGAATTATCTGTATACATACGAGTATTTATTAATTTTGTTCAGTTTGTATTTTGTAACGTGGAAACTATCAAATTGATTCTAATGAAATTTTAACACAGCATTATTACCGTGGTGAGGATGGAAAACGTGTATGGTTGTTAGAGATCGTGTCAGTGGCAGCGTAGCAATAATCAAAAAACTAAACATAGATAAACAGCTCAAACTTCGTTTTTAGATGTTTTAGGGGTTCTCGATCATTTTCTATCATTTTTGCAAAATGAACTGCCAGAACTGTTAGAGGACGTTCCCTTACGAGTACGCCAACACATGTTGGTTACGATTGGTATTTACCATTTAAAAAATTTTGTATTCGAATCTCCCGCGTTTTGACTTGCGAGTTTGAAGTCTGACGGTTGACGCGGAAGAAAGAGTCGAGTCGTACTTCAACTACCGAGGTGAACGGACGTGTGCGTGATATCCGTCACCCCGTGTGTAGAGGGTACCTCCAATAAGGGCGACCACAGCCTTACATCGCTCAGCTAACTAGGAACCTGGATAGATCAACGCAGTACCCAGCTGGGGAAGACATCCGACGCCAACCAACAAGGGGTGAGTCAACCGATGCATGATTAACCTTCAATTCTCGTGAGTCATTTGCGGGTATTTGCCAATTTAGTTGGTCCTTCACAATTGGCTACAATTACTTTATTGATCGAATTGTAACCATTTTTTGGCCCTCCGAGCACGGATAAATAAATCGCGCTATAGTAAAATAGTCTACGTAAAATCTAAATTGGTACGTATCCTTGACAAAAAACGGAGTTTTTTTTGTGACATCGGAATTTGTTAGTGTTGCGCGCTGTTTGTAAAAATTGGTTATATTCGAAAACAAGCAACTTTTGGTGTATTGTGTTGGTAATACATATCTGGGGAGTTTTCTGGGCATTTGAAATTGACATTTTGCGAATTGCGTGAGCGCGAAAGTGTTTTGATTCAGTTGGTTACATTCGGTTGGGGGTTCGAAAACCGGCGTTTCGACAATTTGGTGTAGTCGACGGAGATTTCGAAAAAGAATAACAACTGAAAATTTTGTGATTTGTGTGTGGTTGCCGTATTGTTTGTGTAAAGAAGTTGTGTTTACTAGCAGATTGATTCTAAATTTGATTATTTTGGTCTTGTGTTTACATTGAATCGTTACCTGATACCTGAACATGCCTAATGCAAATGTTGTGAAGTTGCAACGGCAACGCGCGCTAGTTTTAAAATCTATTAAAAATGTTCTTGAGGCGGCCAAGAAGGCTCGTGATAATGGCGAGTATCGGACGGAGTTTTTTCTCAGGTATGGAGAGCTGGATGGGTATGTAACGAGGTTTGAGAATTTGCAATATGAAATAATAGCCTTGGTAGATGAGTCTGCCTTAGAGGAGGAGGAAGCAGTTCATACAATGTTTGATGATATGAGATATTCAATAAGGGGCATTCATAAAGATCTTTCTGATGAGATGATGGCTCGTAGTGAGCATGAAACATCTGCAGTGGTCGTAAGAGAAAATTGTTTGAGGCTTCCCAAAATTGAAATACCGAAGTTTGATGGTGACCTTACAAGGTGGCCTACGTTCATCGACTTATTCAATACTCTTATTCATAGAAATAATTCGCTGTCAAAAATAGAAAAGTTTCAGTTCTTGATTTCTTATTTAGAAAAAGAGGCAGGTCTAATAGTAAGGAATGTGCCCATTACTGAGGATAATTATGAAATAGCCTATAATGCATTAATGAGTCGATATCAGAATGAACGTGTTTTATTGAGCAATTATTGGTTTTCAATTTATAATGCTTCTCCCTCTAGGCATGATTCTGCAGTTGAACTTCGAAAATTGTTGTCAATATTTTCTGAAAATTTGGTGGCTTTAGAGATGAGTAACTTGAACCTATGGGATTTTACCAAATTCAATCTATTGTTGCAGAAATTACCTTCTTCCCTTAAAACGCGATTTGAACTAGAACATAATGGGAATAATGTTCCGGGGTTTGACATGCTTTTTGGATTTGTTGAGAAAACCTGTCGAGCTCTGGAAAATACATCCCTTACTTCCGCATATCAAGGGAGTAATGTGTCTAATGCTAGTGGTGGGTTTAGAAAGAATAATAGTCCTGCTAATCCCAAGGGAAGGCAGACACTTAGTTTTTCGACTGGCACATTAACACAGGAAAAGTGTAATTTTTGCAAGGGTTCACCACATTCGTTGATCAAATGTGATAGATTCTTGCAGGCAGAATGTCGTAAGAGGCATGCCTTTGTCAAGCGGACTAGAAGGTGTTTTAATTGTTTGGGAGCTACTCATCTAGTAAATAAATGTAAATCAAAAGAACTTTGTGGGGTTTGTGGTAGAAAACACCATGTACTATTGCATTTTCCGGACACTAAAGTGACAGATTGTGATGTCAGTGGTAGTACCTCTAATGAATCTGAGAGTCATGTTCAAGTCATGGCAAGTAAGTTGTCTGTGCAGCCTAGAATGTTGCTTGCTACTGCACTAGTCTCAATATTGGATTCTGAGGGTAGATCCACCAAATGTCGTGTTTTGTTAGATTCTGCTAGTCAAGCCAATTTTATTAGTGAATCTTGTGTGAGAAGGTTGAATCTTACTCGTAAGGAGTATTCAACCCCTGTTGTTGGCATTAATGGAATGTCATCGAATGTGAGTTCGGGAAAAGTCTCTTGTGTTATCTTTCCCTACAGCAAACCGTATCCTAGCTTCAATTTGGAAGCTATTGTGATACCTCAGATTTGTGAGAAGGTACCTCAAATTCCTGCTGTTGTTCAGAAGTGGAAGTATTTAGAAAATCTTTGCCTCGCAGAGCCTTTGGCTGCACATGATGAAATGGAAATTGATCTGCTTCTAGGGGTAGAAGTATTTGGTGAGATCTTACGTTCCGGTTATGTGAGAGGACAGAATGGTGGGCCACATGCTATTAACACCGTATTTGGGTGGGTGTTAATGGGCAAGTTGGGTGGTGTTTCCACTAATAGTGTGCTGAATTTTCTAACTTCTGTGGGGGAATTGGATTGTACATTGAAAAGGTTTTGGGAAATTGAAAGTATCCCTAAGTGTGTCGCATTGTCTGAAGAGGAACAGCAGGCTGAGGAATTCTTTACGTCATCTTGTTGGCGTATGGACTCAGGAAGATATGTGGTGAAGCTTCCCTTTTCTGAATTCCCCCCAGTTCTGGGTGATTCCTATTCACAGGCTTTACATAGATTTAAGCTGTTGGAAGGACGTTTTCGTCGTGATTCCGTCTTACATGAAGCATATTGTGATTTTATGGCTGACTATTTGGAGCAAGGCCACATGTCTGAAGTTGGGAACCAAGTGGGGTCTAATAGTGAGTATTACATTCCTCATCATGCGGTGGTGAAAAGGAATGCGAATGGTGAAATAAAGCTTCGGACTGTCTTTGATGCTTCAGCTAAAACTACCAATGGAAAGTCCTTGAATGATGTTCTTCTAGCAGGTCCCAAGTTACAAAATGATATCGTCTCAATATTGTTATCTTTCAGGTTGTATTTGTATGTGTTTACCGCGGATATACGGCAAATGTATCGACAGATTTTAGTTGAGGAGTCTCACACTAGTTATCAAACTATTTTGTGGAGACCTAACGGTGACGAGCCTATAAGGAAATATCAGTTGAAGACCGTTACCTATGGAGTAACGTCTAGTCCTTTTCTAGCGATTAGGACGTTGCTGCAACTGTGTAGGGATGAGGGTGAAAGGTTTCCGTTAGCTGTAAATATTTTGGAGAATTTCTGTTATGTTGATGACGCCATTGGAGTAGCAAACTCCAAGGAAATTGCCTTGGATACTCAAAACCAGTTGATTGAATTATTGGCGTTGGGAAAGTTTGAACTGAGGAAATGGGCAAGTAATTGTTCTGAAGTACTTGCTCAGGTACCTGAGGTTCATCAGCAGCCACTTGTATTTGATAAGGATTCTCTTGGAATAAAAGTGTTGGGTTTGCAGTGGTGTCCCACTACGGATTGTTTTTCTTATTCTGTACATCCTCAGATACGGTCCTGTACAAAGAGGAATATTTTGTCAGAAATAGCAAGACTGTATGATCCTCTAGGATTCTTAGCTCCAGTAATCATTGTTCCCAAGCAAATACTTCAGCAATTGTGGGCTTTAGGGATAGGTTGGGATGATGAGCCACCGCTGGAAGTTGCAAACCAGTGGAAAACTTTTGTGGCTGAGTTACCTGAGCTATCTTCGTTGAAAATTCCTAGACATATACTTCATATAGAGGCAAAGTTTACAGAAATTCATGCTTTTTGCGATGCTTCGGAGAAGTCGTATGCAGCTGTAGTTTATCTGAGACAGGTTTCCACGGAGAACAGTATTTCTGTACATTTGGTGTGTGCCAAAACTCGAGTGGCGCCTTTGAAAAGACTGTCGATTCCACGACTGGAATTGTGTGCAGCCTTATTAGCCGCAGAGCTGATTGATTGTGTATCCCATATAATGGTAACACAGAAAATAGATAATGTTTGTGCTTGGACGGATTCGAAGGTAGTTGTGACGTGGGTCAAATCTTCTCCGCATAGGTGGCGGAGCTTTGTAGCCAATCGTGTAGCTATAATCCAGGAGAAGGTAGCTCCTGATTCATGGTATCATGTGGTTGGGAAAGAGAATCCTAGTGACTGTGCTTCTAGGGGGACTTTTCCTCGGCAACTTCTAGAACAACCCTTGTGGTGGGAGGGGCCAACTTGGCTTAAGCTTCCTCGGGATGATTGGCCTGTAACTTGTGTAGGTGAGCCTTCCTGTACAGATGTACAAGAAGAAGCAAAGGTTGTTTGTATTACTATTCACGGCTCTAGTATTGTTTCAGAATTGTTGAATAGATATTCTTCCTTACGCAAAATTGAGCGTGTTGTTGCTTATTGTTTGAGATTTCGTAAAAATTGTTTGTGTCGAAAAAGGGGTTACCCGCGTGAGATAGGTAATTTATCCGAGGCTGAATTGTATGAGGCTATGGTGGTTCTGGTCAAAGACGTGCAAAGAGTTGAATTGGATAATGAACTGCGGAAAGTTCGTCGAGCGGAGGTCTGTCCCAAAGCTATACAGAAGTTAGCTCCTTTCATTGATTCCCAGGGTGTCCTGAGGGTGGGCGGTCGCTTGAGACAGTCTAGTCTAAGCTATGATCGGAAGCATCCAATTCTGCTCCCTAGGAAGCATCGATTGACTTATCTCATTATCCAAAGTGTGCACAATAGGAGTTGTCATCCTGGACCACAAACTTTGCATTATCTGTTAAGGCAGAGATATTGGATACTATCTGCCAAACGGGCTATAGCTTCAGTGTTATCTCGTTGCATAAAATGCTTTAGAGTTAAGCCTCCTCCAGTGGTCCCCATAATGAGTGATTTACCTTCCGTTAGAATTTCGGAAGTCAAACCTTTTTCCCATAGTGGCGTAGACCTTTTTGGTCCTTTGAGGATGTCTTTAGGTAAAAGACGAGGCATTAGTTCTCAAAAGGTGTATGTGTGTCTTTTCGTGTGTATGGCTACTAAAGCAATACATTTAGAAGTTGTGTCAGATCTAACTAGTGAAGCTGTTCTTGCAGCACTTAGGCGTTTTATAGGGCGGCGAGGACGTTGCAGTGATATTTATAGTGATCAAGGTACGAATTTTGTTGGTGCTTATAAAACTTTACAGTTGTTGGGTGCTAAAGCTTCTGAAGCTTTGCAAATTAAGTGGCATTTTAATCCTCCAGCTAGTCCTTCCTTTGGAGGTATATGGGAGTCCGGAGTGAAATCTGTGAAAACTCACTTGCGGCGGGTGATAGGTGCGCAAGTGTTGACTTATGAGGAATTGAGCACCACTTTAATCCAAATTGAGGCAATGTTAAATTCGAGACCCTTGTGTAGTTTGAGTTCTGATCCTAACGATGTAGGCAGCTTGACTCCGGGTCATTTCTTGACATTAGAGCCCCTGAATGCTCCGCCTGACGAAGATTTGTTGTGTGTGAAACATAGTCGGTTGAACAGGTGGCAGTTAGTGCAACAGATGCAGCAACATTTTTGGCGGCGTTGGCATATGGAGTACCTCCACACCCTTCAGCAACGACATAAGTGGAATACACCACATAATCCTCCCTCGGTCGGCCAGTTGGTTCTTCTCAAGGATGAAAATACCCGTCCTTTACAGTGGCCATTAGGCAGGATTATTAAGTTATATCCCGGTACGGGAAACATTTCGAGAGTCGCCCAAGTTAAGACGAGTAAAGGGCTGTTAGACCGTCCTTTATTGAAACTGTGCCCTTTGCCGGCACAATAGGCCATGATTTGCTTGTATATGATAATTTGTTTTTTTTTTCTTTTTGTGTTGTGTTATGGGTGGGATAATTCCACTAATTTTCTTTTGTGGGTAATATAGGAATTACTATGATTGGAAAAAATATTTTTTTTTTATATATTTTTTGGTGGGCGGAAAATGGTTACGATTGGTATTTACCATTTAAAAAATTTTGTATTCGAATCTCCCGCGTTTTGACTTGCGAGTTTGAAGTCTGACGGTTGACGCGGAAGAAAGAGTCGAGTCGTACTTCAACTACCGAGGTGAACGGACGTGTGCGTGATATCCGTCACCCCGTGTGTAGAGGGTACCTCCAATAAGGGCGACCACAGCCTTACATCGCTCAGCTAACTAGGAACCTGGATAGATCAACGCAGTACCCAGCTGGGGAAGACATCCGACGCCAACCAACAAGGGGTGAGTCAACCGATGCATGATTAACCTTCAATTCTCGTGAGTCATTTGCGGGTATTTGCCAATTTAGTTGGTCCTTCACAATTGGCTACAATTACTTTATTGATCGAATTGTAACCATTTTTTGGCCCTCCGAGCACGGATAAATAAATCGCGCTATAGTAAAATAGTCTACGTAAAATCTAAATTGGTACGTATCCTTGACAAAAAACGGAGTTTTTTTTGTGACATCGGAATTTGTTAGTGTTGCGCGCTGTTTGTAAAAATTGGTTATATTCGAAAACAAGCAACTTTTGGTGTATTGTGTTGGTAATACATATCTGGGGAGTTTTCTGGGCATTTGAAATTGACATTTTGCGAATTGCGTGAGCGCGAAAGTGTTTTGATTCAGTTGGTTACATTCGGTTGGGGGTTCGAAAACCGGCGTTTCGACAATTTGGTGTAGTCGACGGAGATTTCGAAAAAGAATAACAACTGAAAATTTTGTGATTTGTGTGTGGTTGCCGTATTGTTTGTGTAAAGAAGTTGTGTTTACTAGCAGATTGATTCTAAATTTGATTATTTTGGTCTTGTGTTTACATTGAATCGTTACCTGATACCTGAACATGCCTAATGCAAATGTTGTGAAGTTGCAACGGCAACGCGCGCTAGTTTTAAAATCTATTAAAAATGTTCTTGAGGCGGCCAAGAAGGCTCGTGATAATGGCGAGTATCGGACGGAGTTTTTTCTCAGGTATGGAGAGCTGGATGGGTATGTAACGAGGTTTGAGAATTTGCAATATGAAATAATAGCCTTGGTAGATGAGTCTGCCTTAGAGGAGGAGGAAGCAGTTCATACAATGTTTGATGATATGAGATATTCAATAAGGGGCATTCATAAAGATCTTTCTGATGAGATGATGGCTCGTAGTGAGCATGAAACATCTGCAGTGGTCGTAAGAGAAAATTGTTTGAGGCTTCCCAAAATTGAAATACCGAAGTTTGATGGTGACCTTACAAGGTGGCCTACGTTCATCGACTTATTCAATACTCTTATTCATAGAAATAATTCGCTGTCAAAAATAGAAAAGTTTCAGTTCTTGATTTCTTATTTAGAAAAAGAGGCAGGTCTAATAGTAAGGAATGTGCCCATTACTGAGGATAATTATGAAATAGCCTATAATGCATTAATGAGTCGATATCAGAATGAACGTGTTTTATTGAGCAATTATTGGTTTTCAATTTATAATGCTTCTCCCTCTAGGCATGATTCTGCAGTTGAACTTCGAAAATTGTTGTCAATATTTTCTGAAAATTTGGTGGCTTTAGAGATGAGTAACTTGAACCTATGGGATTTTACCAAATTCAATCTATTGTTGCAGAAATTACCTTCTTCCCTTAAAACGCGATTTGAACTAGAACATAATGGGAATAATGTTCCGGGGTTTGACATGCTTTTTGGATTTGTTGAGAAAACCTGTCGAGCTCTGGAAAATACATCCCTTACTTCCGCATATCAAGGGAGTAATGTGTCTAATGCTAGTGGTGGGTTTAGAAAGAATAATAGTCCTGCTAATCCCAAGGGAAGGCAGACACTTAGTTTTTCGACTGGCACATTAACACAGGAAAAGTGTAATTTTTGCAAGGGTTCACCACATTCGTTGATCAAATGTGATAGATTCTTGCAGGCAGAATGTCGTAAGAGGCATGCCTTTGTCAAGCGGACTAGAAGGTGTTTTAATTGTTTGGGAGCTACTCATCTAGTAAATAAATGTAAATCAAAAGAACTTTGTGGGGTTTGTGGTAGAAAACACCATGTACTATTGCATTTTCCGGACACTAAAGTGACAGATTGTGATGTCAGTGGTAGTACCTCTAATGAATCTGAGAGTCATGTTCAAGTCATGGCAAGTAAGTTGTCTGTGCAGCCTAGAATGTTGCTTGCTACTGCACTAGTCTCAATATTGGATTCTGAGGGTAGATCCACCAAATGTCGTGTTTTGTTAGATTCTGCTAGTCAAGCCAATTTTATTAGTGAATCTTGTGTGAGAAGGTTGAATCTTACTCGTAAGGAGTATTCAACCCCTGTTGTTGGCATTAATGGAATGTCATCGAATGTGAGTTCGGGAAAAGTCTCTTGTGTTATCTTTCCCTACAGCAAACCGTATCCTAGCTTCAATTTGGAAGCTATTGTGATACCTCAGATTTGTGAGAAGGTACCTCAAATTCCTGCTGTTGTTCAGAAGTGGAAGTATTTAGAAAATCTTTGCCTCGCAGAGCCTTTGGCTGCACATGATGAAATGGAAATTGATCTGCTTCTAGGGGTAGAAGTATTTGGTGAGATCTTACGTTCCGGTTATGTGAGAGGACAGAATGGTGGGCCACATGCTATTAACACCGTATTTGGGTGGGTGTTAATGGGCAAGTTGGGTGGTGTTTCCACTAATAGTGTGCTGAATTTTCTAACTTCTGTGGGGGAATTGGATTGTACATTGAAAAGGTTTTGGGAAATTGAAAGTATCCCTAAGTGTGTCGCATTGTCTGAAGAGGAACAGCAGGCTGAGGAATTCTTTACGTCATCTTGTTGGCGTATGGACTCAGGAAGATATGTGGTGAAGCTTCCCTTTTCTGAATTCCCCCCAGTTCTGGGTGATTCCTATTCACAGGCTTTACATAGATTTAAGCTGTTGGAAGGACGTTTTCGTCGTGATTCCGTCTTACATGAAGCATATTGTGATTTTATGGCTGACTATTTGGAGCAAGGCCACATGTCTGAAGTTGGGAACCAAGTGGGGTCTAATAGTGAGTATTACATTCCTCATCATGCGGTGGTGAAAAGGAATGCGAATGGTGAAATAAAGCTTCGGACTGTCTTTGATGCTTCAGCTAAAACTACCAATGGAAAGTCCTTGAATGATGTTCTTCTAGCAGGTCCCAAGTTACAAAATGATATCGTCTCAATATTGTTATCTTTCAGGTTGTATTTGTATGTGTTTACCGCGGATATACGGCAAATGTATCGACAGATTTTAGTTGAGGAGTCTCACACTAGTTATCAAACTATTTTGTGGAGACCTAACGGTGACGAGCCTATAAGGAAATATCAGTTGAAGACCGTTACCTATGGAGTAACGTCTAGTCCTTTTCTAGCGATTAGGACGTTGCTGCAACTGTGTAGGGATGAGGGTGAAAGGTTTCCGTTAGCTGTAAATATTTTGGAGAATTTCTGTTATGTTGATGACGCCATTGGAGTAGCAAACTCCAAGGAAATTGCCTTGGATACTCAAAACCAGTTGATTGAATTATTGGCGTTGGGAAAGTTTGAACTGAGGAAATGGGCAAGTAATTGTTCTGAAGTACTTGCTCAGGTACCTGAGGTTCATCAGCAGCCACTTGTATTTGATAAGGATTCTCTTGGAATAAAAGTGTTGGGTTTGCAGTGGTGTCCCACTACGGATTGTTTTTCTTATTCTGTACATCCTCAGATACGGTCCTGTACAAAGAGGAATATTTTGTCAGAAATAGCAAGACTGTATGATCCTCTAGGATTCTTAGCTCCAGTAATCATTGTTCCCAAGCAAATACTTCAGCAATTGTGGGCTTTAGGGATAGGTTGGGATGATGAGCCACCGCTGGAAGTTGCAAACCAGTGGAAAACTTTTGTGGCTGAGTTACCTGAGCTATCTTCGTTGAAAATTCCTAGACATATACTTCATATAGAGGCAAAGTTTACAGAAATTCATGCTTTTTGCGATGCTTCGGAGAAGTCGTATGCAGCTGTAGTTTATCTGAGACAGGTTTCCACGGAGAACAGTATTTCTGTACATTTGGTGTGTGCCAAAACTCGAGTGGCGCCTTTGAAAAGACTGTCGATTCCACGACTGGAATTGTGTGCAGCCTTATTAGCCGCAGAGCTGATTGATTGTGTATCCCATATAATGGTAACACAGAAAATAGATAATGTTTGTGCTTGGACGGATTCGAAGGTAGTTGTGACGTGGGTCAAATCTTCTCCGCATAGGTGGCGGAGCTTTGTAGCCAATCGTGTAGCTATAATCCAGGAGAAGGTAGCTCCTGATTCATGGTATCATGTGGTTGGGAAAGAGAATCCTAGTGACTGTGCTTCTAGGGGGACTTTTCCTCGGCAACTTCTAGAACAACCCTTGTGGTGGGAGGGGCCAACTTGGCTTAAGCTTCCTCGGGATGATTGGCCTGTAACTTGTGTAGGTGAGCCTTCCTGTACAGATGTACAAGAAGAAGCAAAGGTTGTTTGTATTACTATTCACGGCTCTAGTATTGTTTCAGAATTGTTGAATAGATATTCTTCCTTACGCAAAATTGAGCGTGTTGTTGCTTATTGTTTGAGATTTCGTAAAAATTGTTTGTGTCGAAAAAGGGGTTACCCGCGTGAGATAGGTAATTTATCCGAGGCTGAATTGTATGAGGCTATGGTGGTTCTGGTCAAAGACGTGCAAAGAGTTGAATTGGATAATGAACTGCGGAAAGTTCGTCGAGCGGAGGTCTGTCCCAAAGCTATACAGAAGTTAGCTCCTTTCATTGATTCCCAGGGTGTCCTGAGGGTGGGCGGTCGCTTGAGACAGTCTAGTCTAAGCTATGATCGGAAGCATCCAATTCTGCTCCCTAGGAAGCATCGATTGACTTATCTCATTATCCAAAGTGTGCACAATAGGAGTTGTCATCCTGGACCACAAACTTTGCATTATCTGTTAAGGCAGAGATATTGGATACTATCTGCCAAACGGGCTATAGCTTCAGTGTTATCTCGTTGCATAAAATGCTTTAGAGTTAAGCCTCCTCCAGTGGTCCCCATAATGAGTGATTTACCTTCCGTTAGAATTTCGGAAGTCAAACCTTTTTCCCATAGTGGCGTAGACCTTTTTGGTCCTTTGAGGATGTCTTTAGGTAAAAGACGAGGCATTAGTTCTCAAAAGGTGTATGTGTGTCTTTTCGTGTGTATGGCTACTAAAGCAATACATTTAGAAGTTGTGTCAGATCTAACTAGTGAAGCTGTTCTTGCAGCACTTAGGCGTTTTATAGGGCGGCGAGGACGTTGCAGTGATATTTATAGTGATCAAGGTACGAATTTTGTTGGTGCTTATAAAACTTTACAGTTGTTGGGTGCTAAAGCTTCTGAAGCTTTGCAAATTAAGTGGCATTTTAATCCTCCAGCTAGTCCTTCCTTTGGAGGTATATGGGAGTCCGGAGTGAAATCTGTGAAAACTCACTTGCGGCGGGTGATAGGTGCGCAAGTGTTGACTTATGAGGAATTGAGCACCACTTTAATCCAAATTGAGGCAATGTTAAATTCGAGACCCTTGTGTAGTTTGAGTTCTGATCCTAACGATGTAGGCAGCTTGACTCCGGGTCATTTCTTGACATTAGAGCCCCTGAATGCTCCGCCTGACGAAGATTTGTTGTGTGTGAAACATAGTCGGTTGAACAGGTGGCAGTTAGTGCAACAGATGCAGCAACATTTTTGGCGGCGTTGGCATATGGAGTACCTCCACACCCTTCAGCAACGACATAAGTGGAATACACCACATAATCCTCCCTCGGTCGGCCAGTTGGTTCTTCTCAAGGATGAAAATACCCGTCCTTTACAGTGGCCATTAGGCAGGATTATTAAGTTATATCCCGGTACGGGAAACATTTCGAGAGTCGCCCAAGTTAAGACGAGTAAAGGGCTGTTAGACCGTCCTTTATTGAAACTGTGCCCTTTGCCGGCACAATAGGCCATGATTTGCTTGTATATGATAATTTGTTTTTTTTTTCTTTTTGTGTTGTGTTATGGGTGGGATAATTCCACTAATTTTCTTTTGTGGGTAATATAGGAATTACTATGATTGGAAAAAATATTTTTTTTTTATATATTTTTTGGTGGGCGGAAAATGGTTACGATTGGTATTTACCATTTAAAAAATTTTGTATTCGAATCTCCCGCGTTTTGACTTGCGAGTTTGAAGTCTGACGGTTGACGCGGAAGAAAGAGTCGAGTCGTACTTCAACTACCGAGGTGAACGGACGTGTGCGTGATATCCGTCACCCCGTGTGTAGAGGGTACCTCCAATAAGGGCGACCACAGCCTTACATCGCTCAGCTAACTAGGAACCTGGATAGAGCAACGCAGTACCCAGCTGGGGAAGACATCCGACGCCAACCAACAAGGGGTGAGTCAACCGATGCATGATTAACCTTCAATTCTCGTGAGTCATTTGCGGGTATTTGCCAATTTAGTTGGTCCTTCACAATTGGCTACAATTACTTTATTGATCGAATTGTAACCACATGTGGTTTCTGCATGATGGTGCGCCCCCATATTTCCACCGGCACGTGCGTGAATTTCTCAATGCAACGTTTGGGCAACGATGGATTGGACGGGGAGGTCCCGTTCATTGGCCACAGAGATCTCTGGACTTAAATCCCTTGGATTTCTATCTTTGGGGAGACATGAAATCACTGGCGCCGCCAGAAAATTGTGCAGGGGGGGGGGGCGACTTATTAAATTGAGTGCTGAAATCGGGAGCAGAGGAGACAAATTCGGTTTTTGGTTATACAAGTTTCTTATCTTTGCTGCTCCAGGGGGGGCCACGCCCCCCCTGCCCCCCTCTGCCGGCGCCCATGCATGAAACGTCGGGTGTACAGCCGACAAGTCCACACGATAGAGGAACTACATCAACGCATCGACAACGCGGCTATGGAAATCCGGAATGACGTAGGGGCTTTACGTCGAGCATGCCCTGCCTCATGTATGAATCGATCCAGACTGTGCATTGAACATAACGGCGATAACTAACTAACAGTTCCTTTAAGTAAGTGATAATAATATACAGATTTTAAAATTGTCGCAAAATAGGTTTGTTTTGTTACTTGCGTTTGCTTACTCAAAACAGCTCTATGGAATAAGTCCAACGAACGTGTATTTCATAAGCCATGATCCTTCTTAAATCTTGTCAAATCAAAACAGCTGCAACAAAATGTCTATTTTTCTTTGCAAAACTATGGGTCAAAGCCTAAACCCTTTTTTATTTCCGCACACCCTGAACCGATTTCATTCGGCGATACCATCGTCTCCGATACCTAATTTCTTGGTGTTGGTTATCGTTATCCACTGATACACTGCGATTCTATCATAAGCTGTAGAGTGTACTGAGACGGGATACCGTTTCATACGAGATTTCGCTGCTCACCATCCAGCCTTCCACTCACAAAACATCCTCCACACGTGCGTAGTGCGTGAGGCGCTTTAGCGATTAGCGAATGACGTGCTCGAATACATTGTTGCCGCATATTCTATGTTATGGGGGTGAAATTGGGGTGGTTGGGGGGTGGGGGGTTGAAAAACTGAAAAATTGGTTGTATTCATAACCTAGCGACATAAATCACCTTTTTAGGTCCATCCGAGCATTGCCTTGCCTATTACCGAAACTAAGGAACTTAGAATTATCTGTATACATACGAGTATTTATTAATTTTGTTCAGTTTGTATTTTGTAACGTGGAAACTATCAAATTGATTCTAATGAAATTTTAACACAGCATTATTACCGTGCTGAGGATGGAAAACGTGTATGGTTGTTAGAGATCGTGTCAGTGACAGCGTAGCAATAATCAACTAAAAATAGGTAAACAGCTCAAACTTCGTTTTTAGATGTTTTAGGGGTTCTCGATCATTTTCTACCTTTTTTTTGGGTGGGGATAAAATTGGGGTGGTTGGGGGTGGGGGGTTTTAAAATTGAAAAGTTTGTAGTATTGACAATAGGCTGTCCATTGACCTGTGAAGGGTAGGCCTGGTGGCATAAGATAATTTTAGGGGAGGGGAGGACTGGCGATGTTTTGGTTCCAAGGGGATCTCAGACTAAAGCTTCATGCTATGGGAAAATAATAAACTGGTATCACTGTAATGTGTGGGAAGTACTGAGTCAATCAACTTGACTTCATTTTTCTTTTAATCAGCTGTTTTCGAGAAATCCGGGGAAGAAAGTTTTCAAATGAACATCCTGTATATACAGCTGTGATGTAACTGAAAGGTACAATTAAATCATACTGCACATCCTCTACAAATCTTTCTAATTCTTCGGCCGCTATTCAAGTTCATCCACAAAATATTTTTAATTCCTTAATTGATTTTCAAATGACAAAATTTCTAATAATAAAAAATTGTTATGAATTATTTTGGTATATGTTCCCTGATGTATGCAACAGCCCTCTTTTGTTGAATTTTAGATAAACAAAATTCCTTCAAATAAATGGTACTACTTTTATGTCTTCTCCCTACTTTATAAGAATTGTTCAAAATTGTGGAGTTGTAAAAGCACAATATTTAACCAGGTTAAGTACACTCAGTGAAATGAAAGCATTTTTGGGTCACATATCACTCCTGCATTAAATTTAAATCATTTAAATGATACCATGTAATAATAAAAATTGCACGCACCTGAGCCTTCTCTGTTGGCTTCTAATTAACAGTGCTGCGCCGGGAAACAGTAACAAAGCCTACACAGAACACGAGGCTAATGATCAGAGCAGTTGATGCCGATGACACAGAAGTAAATAAAAAAAATTGACATGACAGCACAGCAGAAATTATATGCAGATTGCAGTTACTTGTAAAATGATGCTAGATGAGTCCAAAGAACTCATCTATGGTTTGACTTACCTTTTTTCCACATTGACAACTTTCTCAGCTACTTTTTTAACCCTTTTTGCCATTGCCTTTGGTCTCAACTCTGTTGGAAACAATCTCCAATCAAACTTCTCCTTAACTCTAGGTAACTGAGCTACCAATTTATCTATTGTCTGTTCTGCCTGATTAGATTTACATTCAGGCATTTTCAAATATGAGCCAGATATTTGCATCCTATCTATAAAATCTTGTCTCAGTATCAATAGGTAGTCAATTTCTGAAGATTGCTACAAAAACAGAGATGCTTAAAGTCAAATACAAATAATTTATTGGCATCAAATACTCTGTGTGTTCATGCAAGTCAACTTTATGATAATTAAAATATAATTAAAATATATGAACACATATACAGGGTGAGTTTTTAGTACCGGCTCGGTCGATAACTCCACTACTGTAGAAGATAGCGAAAAAAGTTATATATAAAAGTTATAGACACGGATATGCTCCTTGCTCAGAAAATATTTAGATTTATACAGGGTGATCCATAACTACGTGATGATGCAAACATGCATTTTTTTAAATGAGACACCCTATATATTATTCCATATTCAGATTCTACTAACTATTTCCGTTCTTCCAGTCTAGGCCATTGTTACATTATACAGGGTGTTTCAAAAGTTATGACCATTTTTATATCCAAATCGCGGACAAATGAACGTACTGTGTATCAAAAAGTATTGAACCAAAAATTATTTTTTTTACATGAGAAGATTAAAAATATCCTCTAGTTTTAAAATCGGCTCTAAAAAAAGCCCGAAACGCATATTCGTATACAGGGTGATGTAGAACGCAAAATCCAAATTTTCTCTTTTTTTTCAAATGTAACCCTCAATATTTTATTATCCCAAAGAATTGCTTTTAATATGCTCTTTCATCTTTGTATAGCACTTGTTGTACCTACGTCCATCAGTTTCCGAGATATTTCGATTTTTCGGTAAATTTAAAATATAGCTTCCTTTTGTGTACTGAAATTTATTTATTTTGAGAAAGTACTATCTGATTTGTTTTTTATTTAACAAACAACTAAATTATAAGGTCTTGATAGTATTTGATGGAGTCAAAACCCTAAATCATCGAGATAATAAAGTCAAGTATGCTGAGGAAACAATTTTCTAGGCGTCATGCATAATTATCAAGTAGTTTTATCAAGTAGGCTTTTAAAAATTGACAGTTTTCATAACCTACTCAATAATTTCGTACTGTGTGAAAAACCAGCTTTGAAAATGAATTTTTCTATTGAGGGTATTTAGGAGAATCTTTGAGAAATTGTCTACTTGCCTCTAGAATATATCAACTACAAATAGCAATATCCAGAACGGAGGCACTCTAAGACTAATGCGTTTGAAAGATTGAAGAATCGTTTTATTTGGACTGTGTCGTTTCATATTTCATAGCCTACCTGATACATCTGCTTGATAATTATGCGTGACGTCTATAAAATTGTTTCCTCAGCACACTTGACCTATATTATCTCGTTAGTTCAGTGTTTTGACTTGATTAAGTATTATTATCGCCTTATATTTTAGTTGTTTGTTAAGCAAAAACAAAATTTGGTAGTATTTTCTCAAAATAAATAAATTTTATTAAACAATTAGAAGGTATATTTAAAATTTGTAGAAAAATCGAAATATCTCAGAAACTAATGAATGCAGCCATAATAAGTGCTATACAAAGATAAAAGAGCATATTAAAAGCAATTCTTTGGGATAATAAAATATGGGGGGTTGCATTTGAAAAAAAAGAGAAAATTTGGATTTTGCATTCTACATCACCCTGTATACGGATATGCGTCGCGGGCTTTTTTTATAGCGCATTTCAAAACTAGAGGATATTTCTAATCTTCTCATGTAGAAAAATAATTTTTGATTAATTACTTGTTGATATACAGTACGTTCATTTGACCGTGATTTGGATACAAAAATGGTCATAACTTTTGAAATACCCTGTATAATGTAACAATATGCTATATTGGAATAACGGAAATCATTAGTAGAATTTGAATATAAAATAATATATAGGGTGTCTCATTTAAAAAAATGCATGTTTGCATCACCACGTAGTTATGGATCACCCTGTATAAATCAGAATATTTTCTGAGCAAGGAGCGTATCCGTGGCTACAATTTTTATATACAATTTTTTTCGCTATCTTCTACAGTAGTTGAGTTATTGACCGAGCCGGTACTAAAAACTCACCCTGTATATTCTATTCATATATACAATAAATATTTTCGGTCTCTATTTGAATAGTAAAAAAAATTGACTAAAACATTAAAATTTTTTGGTAATCTTAAAATAGACATTAAAATTTGGACAACAGACAGTCATAATTAATATAGATTAACAATTATGTTTAAGACTCAATACTAATAATTTCAACACCAAGCAATGTATCCTTATGGCATCACACTTAAGTAGATATAAGAAATAATAATCTATATTATAACAACCCCACATTATGGCAAAAACCATAGTTTTTCCTTGAAAAAAGTTGCTTTACTGTACTTACCATTAAAGGAACAGGTTTTCTGTCCATTAGGGGATACAGAGGTGGGGGTTGTGTAACAGGACCAGGTAGTGTCTCATTTGATGTAACACCCATCTGACTTAATTGCTCCCTATTGAATGTTCTAGTAGCTCCACCCCTGCCTCTACCTCTGCCTCTTCCTGACATATTGATATTTTCTTTGTATATTAGTGTTCTCAATGAGCTAATTCCAGTTTCTTCAAATTGTCTGACAGTGATTGAATTTCTGATTGTTTTTCAGTGAATGAATCCTGCAGAAGTAACATGTTATTAATATTTTTAAATTTTTTTATAAAGGTAAATTTCTGTTATTATGTTGTTTGTTTTTAATTGCCATGTAATCAAAAGTAAATTGGTTATTTAGAGAAAAAATATTTTATTTTGAAAACAAATTATTTTCTGAAAAATCATATTTTGAATCGACATAATCAACTATATTCTAAAAAGATTGTTTTTATTTTGCTCATTTGGAGAAAAAGTTTTTAAATAATTTGTTGCCAGAAAAACAATGAAATTGTCATTTATTTTTTAATTTATTTTTCTCTCATACATTTTAAAATATTAAAAACTTAAAGCAAAGCAGGTCGGCTTTTTCAAGTTTTTGTTCCGGCTAGACTGTTGTGGAAAAAGCTAAAATAACATTCAGTTTTTTGTACAATACCATCATCTTCAGAAAAAAACTCTGAAGAGCAACGGGAATTTCTTTTTCCGTGAAAGAAAGTAATTTTTGATAGCTGGCAAAAAATATTCAGTAATCTTTCTATGGCTGGAAATAAAATCAGCCATCGTGTGGGTACATGTCTTAAAATAGTTTTATATTCCAAATCCACGAAATTTAAAAAATCTTTCAACTCCTTGCACCTTTTAGCTTGGGCTGAAAAGTGACTGAAAGTTTTTAAAATCAAAGTTTCGACAACAAATGAACATTGTTAAAGCATTTACTACTGCCAGAACTGCATTATTTTCTTTATGAAATAACTGGTACACAGAATGAAAAGGTCCAAAATTTACACTTTATTGAGAAACTGGCACTAAAACAACACCCAAGGTGATCACCAAATCTTGACAAGCAATCTGTAATTGCTCGCTTGATTTGTATTATTTGTATTAAGGATCTACAGGTCATCTAAGTTAAATAGCTTAAAATCGATTTTTATTCTGAGCATTCATGGACATTAGGCGTCCTTTCGGAGTTATTCGCAGGACGCTTATGTTGGGGCCTCAAATCCAGGACACCCTGCAAAATCCAGGACACCCTGCAAAATCCAGGACACCTGGCAACCTTAGTTGCATAAGTGTGTGTTAGGACTCTTAGGTCAGCAGATAATGAAGCCATGACATAAATTTTGTCATAGTTGATTGCTTATGTATGTGCATATGTGGTAATAACTGACATAATGTATCAGATTTGTACAGCTGATGGGTTGATCATGTATCATTCAGCTGGCTTGACAAAGAAAATTTTGGAAAAACTAAAATAATGCTATTACTTAACTTAAACATTATGCTACAAAATATTGGTATGGTATGCAAACTACATCCTTACTGCTTGCATCTCAATTGACTAAAGGAACAAATATAGTACAGGTCATATTTTTAATGCTGTTATAAAATTTTTCATGCATATAACCTTAGTTATGGTACAAAGAGGAAACAAGCAGTACAACTCCAATATGTAGGTACTGCATTTTCACACTAAGGTTGTTTGATCTTCATTTCCAATTGGCATTGTTATACCACACATACAATAGGCCATTTAACCCTGAGGTTTTATCATACATTATTTAAGTAATAAACATTCATTCCTTATGTGACATTGTAGGCATAATCAGATGGTCGGCTGCCATGCAGTGGCGTTGGTTCGATTGATTTGCGGAACATCGGTTGGTAATCGTTTGAAGGCCAGTTATCTTGTGCGGTTTGTTTTTAACTTTGTGTAGTTTTACGATTTACCGATGTCGCCGAAGATATATATTCTGAAGAAACGCACTTATGTTTTGCATTATACTATTGTTCAAATTCGAATTGAGAAAATAATTGTTAGCCCTCTGGCTGTAAGCAATGTCATCCGCCATCATCAAATCAAACAATGCTAACATTTTTACATTTTTGCTCTCTACAAGCTTTTGCTTTATCAATGCTTTGTCCATACCATGCAGCAAAATAAATAGTAGTGAAACGAAAAGTGGAAAAAAATAAATTATTGTTATATTAATTATTTATTCTTAACACACTATTAGTGTACTGATTTATCACAGCATGCATGCATGTTCACAGTGTGCACCAACTTGCTGTAGACAGTGTTCTTATTGTTCACACAGATTCTCAAACATATCCTGAAACAAAGGTTATTGCAGACACCTGCAAAAGGAGATAACTTGTTCCAATAATGCAGGCATAGTTGTTGATGAATCTTCACATTCACGTTTAACATTCTCCCCACAAGTAGGTATTAGGTGTTGTAAAATCATGAAATTATTAGTACTGGAAAGTATCACCAGTGAATCTGAGCAGTATGGCTGATGCTCCATCCTGTTTATAGCATAATATTCAACAGAATGTTTCTTGCATGAGAAAAGTTTCTTCAGTCCAGAAGTAATAGCTTCATTACTAAAACCATTCTTCGAAGCAACATCTTCAACAAAATAAGAGTCCTATTATATGCTGAGATGGCCTACCTATGTCACATATATATGCACTATGTACCAGTTTCTAAACAATAA
This sequence comes from Callosobruchus maculatus, assembly GCA_951848785.1. Lineage (NCBI taxonomy): Eukaryota > Metazoa > Arthropoda > Insecta > Coleoptera > Chrysomelidae > Callosobruchus > Callosobruchus maculatus. Next base: position 46,444 of record CATOUR010000201.1, read on the forward strand.
TATCTAGCTGGTTAAAACAATAGAAGAAAGCTGTCTGGTGCATTACACTACCAAAACCTTTTTCAAAAATGGTTGACCACTTCAAGATCAGTGTGAAACCTACAAATACATATTCTCCAATCAAGTGGCCCAGTTTGAACAATATCTACATAATCTCACTACAGAGGACTGGACTTATGCCCCATTAAAAAATACAACCATATATTTTGAATGTGTGAGCTTCAGTACTATATATTTTATTTACTAAAATATTTACTTATATTTATTAAAATAGTATTCAAAATAATATTTAAAATGCGTGTAGAACATTCTAGTTCTAAGTCAATATCTAAGCTTTTGATGGCAGCAGTTGTAGTTGATGAAACACATTTGTGTCTGATTAACCCTCTATAATATCCATCTACAAGCCAAAATGACTGTTACTTAAAATAAGATGGTTGACCATTTCTTCAGCTGCCTTATAGAGGCAAAATTCAGATTCCTTAATAGACACAATTGCTTGCCAGTCTTTTCTGGATGTTTATAACCAAGTGTTGTTATACAAGAAACTGTTTAATGTATTAGACAGGAGGTGACTGTTGTGGAGCAGAAATAGTACTGGAGCTACAACCCAACCTAATAGAATGCTTGCATTGACATTGTGGGATGAATAAGGTGACTATATACTGCATAAATCAATTCCAGACGCTTGGCGTACCAGGGGGGGGACTGTAAGAAAACGAAGAGAGATGGGCCATCAAGCAACAATTGTGCCTTTTTTGCCTGTCCGATAACAACTGTATTTGCTTATTTTGCTGTATGTTGTGCCAATTATTTTCGATTGGGGTGAAAATTCCGGGAGTTCAACTGATTTTTGTGATTTTTTTGCCTGTCCATTTGTGTATATTTATTTTGCTGTGTGTTGTGTCAATTATTTTCGATCGCGGCTCAAATTCCGGACATTTTACCGATTTTTGTAATTCCGCCCAGACACAAAATTAGGTGCAAATTTCCGTAAATGTCCAGGACTTTCCGGATAGATGGTCACCCTAGGGATGAAGAGGAAAATTCAACTCCCATAATACAGATTTTGTCTGGTGACACAGTATGCCACCCACAAATATGGAGAAGGCATTGTTTATGAGTGTTACCTATTTTGGAAATTCATATTTAACATCATTGCATGTATAATCAACTGATACACACTATTTCCAGTCACCCAATCATTTATAATCACAACTTGTTATGCGTCCAACCCCCTACAGGAGTCAACTTCCCTTTCTACTTCTGTGTGTGAGGTTTGCTTGCATAAATTCTGTTTTGTTTCCCCCATCTGCTTTAGAATTTATACCTTACAAATTCCTTTGCCATTCATTCCATTTTCTTTTTGCTCCAACTTTTGATGAGATCACACATTCCATTGTTCACTAGCCATAACATATTTATATAAAATTGCTATAATTAATCATAAGCATGAATTGCTAACCAAATAATTTCTGGTTTTCCAAAATCATAGGGATGATATTAAGCTGCTTCTTCTTAAACACCATTTTGGGAGATATTTTTGTACACTACATCTTCTTTGGGCCCTTTTGCAAGAAAGGATTTTGTATGAGCCCATTCATCTTTTTCTCCCTGGACCAGCACTTCCCCTCAGAAGATAATTTTTGTTTTTTTATGTGAAAAGATTTATTCTAAAAAACATTCTTTCAAAATTTTGATGAAGAAACCTCTTCTATTTTATGTTGTAATAGTAACTGCCCTTGGCACTCCATCACACGTCTCCTAGAGTTGGTCTCTAGCAAAATGGCTGAGCTACTGATTGCTAGGTAACTTCTATGGACCTGCATTGCACCAACAACAGTTTTGCAAACAGATATGCCGGCTACACACGATCTGGCAGGCCTGTCAGTTCAAACTGAACAGTCCACCTGGAGTCTGGTCGCCTGAGCGTGTGTATATTCTGATCGACTTGTCATGTAACTGTTAAGATTCGCCTGAACATGTGGATGGTGGTCAGTTCATCAGGCGACCGGTCTTCAGGCAGACTGTTCAGTTCAAACTGACAGGCATGCTGGAACATGTGTAGCTGGCATTATATGAGAGCCACATACCACAGATGATCAAAATCCTTTAAAGCGACAACAAATGGATGTATTCTCCAATATGATTGGTTCTCTTTTTTACTGTCAGAATCCACACTGCTTCACGAAGTGATACTGCTCAAGATAACAAAGTAATGGATCTGTTGTTGCAGTCTCTTTTAGATTGTCTTTTTGGTACTAGCTGGACACAAATATGAGAACCTGCTCTTCAGTTTCTAATATATTACACTAATTCTGTATGATGTGCTATCATAATAACAAAACTACTAAATTCTAGTAAAATGAGATTCAGATTCTGCCGCGGATTATTTGAATTTTTAATAATTTGGATAGAGTTCATGCACTTACCAAGTCATAAATAACTTTAACAATTAGCGAACAGCTGGGACAAGTCGCTATTTCTTCTCCAGCAAGTAGATCTTCCTGAAAAATATTAAGTAATGATGATAAAATTACAACCATACATAACCTTTCTAAACAATTTATACCTTGGAGATTTCAAAACGATCACCACAAGGACAGGGATAGTGATATATTCCCTCTTCTCCGTCGTATTCGAAATCTTCGATTTCAATTTCGTCGTGAAAGACACTCATAACTTTTGATAGACACCCTTTTTAAATTTAGAATTTAGTTAACACTTGGGAAAAATAGGTTAATTCACATCACAAATTCACATAATCACATTGTTCACAAACACAGCACATAGCACCATAACCCTAACATGGATCGGCCCTGTCCGAGCCTTACCGTACATCGCCGCGTACGGATACCAGTGCGAGAGAGATAGAGCTACGAAACAGGCAAGAAGCGCGTTTATTATATGAAGTATATATGGAGACACATTTTGTGAGACACATACTTTTATGCACTTTTTGAGCCTGTATGTAAATGTTTGGATATTACGATAAGACTGATAAATATGAAATTGTTTGAAGAAATAATGTCATTTAACTAATATTTATGCCACAATAGTGATTTTGAAGATGTGTCTCTTGATATATGAATACATATCTGGATATAATATGTTTATAGCATCATTGGGTAAATATCGAAATGAAGCCATTTTTGGGATCCCATATCAGATTTATTTTATTAAAATTCTTCAAGTAAAGCAACATAAATATATATTAAATCTACACAAAATAATATACATTATACAATAATTGTTCGTTATCAGTGCTTCATAGAACAAGGCTATCTGGGTTTAATGTAATTCGACGTACTCCTGTCGGGAGAACGTACAATAAAGCAATATTCCTATGTATTATGCTTATTGGTTTCTGGAATAGGCAAGGCAATGTTCGGATGGGCCTGAAAAAGGGTATTAGGTCTTTCTTTTACAGGTCAATGGATAGCCTATTATGAATACAATACATTTTTGACATTTACAACCCCCCACGCCCCAACCACCCCAATTTCACCAACACCAAAAAAAAAAAGTAGAAAATGATGAGGAACCCCTAAAACACCTAAAAACGAAGTTTGGGGAATATTTTTTTTTTGATTTTTGCTAATTAGTCCGCCGCCGATGCACCGATTTTCAAAATGATAAGAACATTACCTACTACGACGTCACAGCATATCGCTGCCCAAATTTCATCACAATCCATGCAGAAGTTACTGAGATTACGGGGCTAGAAAAACGCGCACAGACAGACAGACCGACAGACAGATAGACAGACCGACGGAAATGAGTGACATGGATTTTCGTTATGTAGACATCATAAAATGCCCAAAAAGCGTGTTATCTCAAAATCGAAAATTTTCGCGATCACAATACTCTCCTGACCTATCGGTGTGGGAAGTAAAAAAATGGAGTCAAGTTGATTGACTCAGTCGTACTTCCCACACATAATAATGACAGCATTTTATTGTTTCCTCATTGCATGAACCTATAGTCTGGAGTCCCCTTGCCACAAAGTCCGCCATTGGATGTTCTTCTGCCCGCCCGCAGAAGAACATCCAACACAAAAACTCTCGTAAATAGTTTCTTGCGTCTCCCTCCTTAGAAACTAGGGCGCCACTGTTCTCATTCTGCATGCTTCAACTGAACTGTGCGAATCGATCAGGAGCCTCTAAACCATCTAAAAGCGAAGTATGAGCTGTTTTTATATTTTTTGTTTTTTAATTATTGTTGCGCCGCCACTGACACGATTTTTCAGACACTGCTACGTTTTCCACCCTCGCCGCGATAGTCAATTCTGTGTCGAAATTTCATTAAAATCAATTTAATATTTTTTGCTTACCAAATTAAGCAATACTCGTATATGTATATGTTACGGCCACTGTTGTAATTGGGCATTGATGACATTGGCCGGGCATTAACGTTAGAAGCCAAATATGCAGGCCAATATCGTTATTGCCCAGGCTATAACGAGAATGCCCGTCTGTCGTGGACAAGGTTGAAAGTATTTTAGTTTTTGCATCTTTGTCCGGCCATTCACGATATGGACCATCAATGCATGGGCAGAGTTGATATTACAGGTTAGAGCAGCTGTTTGATAAAATGTGAGGAACATTTTAAAAAATATATATATTTTCATCGCTTCACAAAAAAATTGGAACGAAATTTAAAATACCTAATCGTTAAATATGACAAATTCAAATATTAAAACATGTCTATAAAAACAAGATCAAAGCATTGCACTCATATTTATCACCTACTGTATGCTTAAAGCTGTTAAACTCACACTCTACTTACACAAACAGACAGAAAAATGGCAAAATGAGAATAACATAACCTATATTTTATTAAAACCTTGACAGCCCACTCTTGAGCGGACACTAACGAAATTGCCCGGGCAAAGTCGTAAAAATGTAAATCCACTCCCAGTTTATCAACAGTGCCCAGTTTACATGGATATTCACGCTATTGGCCGGTCATTATCAGGACGCCCCGCTGTAATAGGACATTCACGACAATGACCGGCCAATATCGCTAAAGACCGAAATATCAGCTTTGACCGTAACATATACATCACAAAATTCCAAGTCCCTTGGTTTCCGTAACAGGCATGGCAATGGACATGGACTTAAAAAAATACGCCGCTACGTATTTCTTCCATAGGTCAATGGACAAACTATTATGAATACAACAACTTTTTCAGTTTTACAACCCCCCACCCCCCAAACCACCCTAATTTCACCCCCACCCAGAAAAACGTAGAAAATGATCAGGAACCCCTAAAACGCCTAAAAACGAAGTTTGAGGCGTTTTTATTTTTTTATAATTGCTGCGCCGCCACTGACAGGATTTTTCCAAAACATACGCGTTTTCCATCCTCGCCGCGGTAGTAATACTGTGACAAAGTTTCATTAAAATCCATTCCATAACTTCTACGTTACTCAATACAGAACGTACTAAGGCAATATTCCTATGTATTTATCAGAAAATTCTAAGTCCCTTGGTTTCTGGAATAGGCAAGGCAATATTCGGATGGGCCTAAAAAGGGGTATTATGCCGCTAGGTCTTTCTTTTACAGGTCAATGGATAGCCTATTATGAATACAACACATTTTTGGGATTTACAACCCCCACCCCCCAACCACCCCAATTTCACCCCCACCCAAAAAAAAGTAGAAAATGATCAGGAACCCCTAAAACACCTAAAAACGAAGTTTGAGGAATATTTAATTTTTTTTTGTTTTTTGCTGATTAGTCCGCCGTCCATGCACCGATTTTCAAAATTATAAGAACATTACCTACTACGACCCCACAGCAGATCGCTGCCCAAATTTCATCACAATCCATGCAGCAGTTACTGAGATTACGAGGCTAGAAAAACGCGCACAGACAGACAGACAGACAGTCAGACAGACAGACAGACAGACAGACAGACAGACAGACAGACCGACAGACAGACTGACAAACAGACAGACAGACAGACCGACGGAAATGGATTTTCGTTATGTAGACATGAAACGCCCAAAAAGCGTGTTGTCTCAAATTCGAAAATTTTCGCGATCACAATACTCCCCTCACCTATAGGTGTGGGAAGTAAAACAGATATAAAGAAAAAGTCTCATTTTGGTTTTCGCTTCAACAGAATCATACAGAGCTCAAAATATTGCCAAGTCACTGCGCATACAAAGTACTGGAAAAACTTGCCCATAATCTCACCTTCTCAAAAAGGTATAAATGTCGAATTGAATACCTATATTCAGGAGCATAGCCAGGATTTATATTTGGGGGTCTGAATCTAGTGGTTGGGTCATCGACCACCTATTATCCTTATGGTGATAATTATTTTTCTGGAGAAGATGTAATGCATCGTAATATCTAAATTCACTAGTGCATGCTACTCCATTGGAAAATTTGGGCTACTTGTGAGATCACATAATTGCTGGATGTAAAAGTAACTTCATTCAAAACAGACCTGGTGTATTTGAAAGAGTTTGGCAATCACTGATGAGAAGATTACCTGCTTGTATCCAAGCCAACTTTGTCATGTGATCTTTGATAATAAAATGTTGCTGTCGTAATTTTTTTCATTCTATATCTTTGAAATGGAGCGGGTTTTCAAAAATCATCAAGAAATACACGCAGCATGTTTACCAAACACCCTGTATAACCAGAGGGGCTTGCAGTGTTTCAGCCCCTCAAGTTATTTTTACTATCTTCATGATGTATTACACCCCCTTCAGAAAAATATTTATCACCATAAGGAAATAGGAGATCGATGATCCAACCATTAGACTCAGTCCCCCGATTATAATACTAACTGTGCTCCTGAATGTAAGTATTCAATTAAACTTTTATACCTCATTGAGAGGCATAGATTATTGGCAAGTTTTTTCCAGTGTTTCCCTTGAAATTGGAAAATCTCAAAAAGTACTGGTTTTTTGTCTATGCATGTATTAAGCTAATTTTGTTGCATTTTAGCTCTACGATTATGCCCTGCAGGAAAATACGTCGAATTACATTAAACCCTCATAGCCAAAAATGAGATACTGACATTTTTATTAGCAATTAATAAATACAGAAATAAAATTACATATCAATCAATATCTACTAGATCCAGATTATTAGGTAAACGAAACATTTCCAAAGAGCGAATATATAAGCATTTTAAACATGTTTCATCAGCTCTTTATTATGCCTACAAATAAAAAACTAAACATCTAGCTCTCAGTTCTGGCCACTCCCCTGCAAAGTTCTGGTTTTGTGACTGAATGTAGTTTTATTTTATTGTGCATATATACACAAATAAATACATAGATAAAATAAAAATTGTACTCTCATAATATTAATGAATGACTACAGTAACAAAAACTGGCAGCGTAAGACAATATGATCATTTTACATTTACAATATATTGCAGACCATACATCTGTAGGTGACTGAGTTATCATCATAAATCTTATTTGTAAAACAGCAACGTTTCAATCAGAAACTGCAGAACTAACTCTTCCTTTTAGACGTTCGTCAGAGAAACTCTTTCAAATTTGAATTCCCTGAAATTTTTTTAATATGGTGCTAGGATATAGAAATATTGGCTATACTTTCAATGGAATTTCAGGTTTCTTCGCTATCAAACCTAGAAGGCTCACCATTGTTTTACAATAAATAATAAACCACGATAAACTAAAAACCAATGTTAACTATACGGGCGCCGATCCCTTTTTGCCTGTTTCGTAGCCCCATTTCTGTCGCACTGCTACTGGGCGCACTGTCTCTCTCTTACTAGGCAAGGAAAGAGAGAGGACGGAACGCGCGACTGACATTTCTGTTACCAAAAAGTACCAAACAAGTACCAAAATTTACCTGGCCTAGCCTATTACAGAAACCACCGTACATTAAGAAACCAAGGAACTTGGAATCTTCTGATGTGTACATACGAGTTCGAGTACTGCTTTAGATCGACCTGTATTGGGGCGAGAATGGAAAACGATTACGGTTTTTAGGAATCGTGTCAGTGGCGGTGCAGCAATCATAGAAAACTAAAAATGTAAAAGCAGCTCAAACTTCTTTTTTAGGCGTTTTTTTTTTAACAAATAATACTTCAACCTATGAACCCCATGATACACGACTATCATTGAAAAAGTGGGACGGTATTACATTTTAAACTAAACCCTAAAAATCGGCGCAGTATCCGCAGTAAATGGAAAAATAGAGCAAAACAGCATACGTCAAAAAATTTTTGGCTAAATAAACTCGGTGTCTTTCACAACACAGGTCACACAAACACAACCAACACATAGAAGTTAAAATACAAACTAAATAACGTACTTCTAAAAAAAACCTAAATCGAAAAATGTGTGTCTTTAAACCACGTTTTCTAATTTTTTGGAGGATTTAAACATGTAAAGGCCGTCGTCTTCGTTCAGTTTGTATTTTACACCTATGTGTTGGTTATTTGAGTGAACTGTGTTGTGGAGGACACTGGGTTAAATTACCCATTTTTTACGTTAGAGCTCCGAATATGGCAATAAACATTGCCGAACGCTTGGCAGTTAACACCATAGTTTCCTTTAAGTAGTGACCCGTGTTTCTTTTCAAAATTTTGACCACAACCCCAAGATTTTCTCTTTAATAAATACAGGGTTAAACATAAGTTGAGACTTTTTTTAATTGTGTATAGTCATTGAAATAAACTACTTCTTCAAATAACTTTTTCCAGCAAAACTGAAAAATAAGGCGATATACAAAATAAAAAATGTAATTCGGGGCTTGTGTATTAAGACATACCTAGTCTGTTTATGTTTTGTTTTTTGCTCTGATTTTTCTCTTATCGATTAGGAGTTGCACCTGTCAGATAGTGCAGAAGTCATTTTCTGTTTACGTTTTATTATCTTATCTTTTAAATTAGTAAATCCTGATGAAAACACACTAATTGACAGGATGACAGGTGCCTACAATGCCCGATGATGAGACGAAAAATCGAGTGAACTATCAAACATAAACAGGCTAATTAGGACTAGGTAGGTACACAAGTACTTTTTTGAATCTGTATTTGCTTATTTTTCAGTTTTCGGGAAAATGCTATTTGAAAAAGTTGTTTACTTTACAGAGAAGAGGCGTCTACCAAGGAGATTCACCCATTGCTTCCGGACAACGCGATTTACAGCAGTCGCTGAGGGCACACTCATGGTATTGAAATGGATTTTGGAACAGATAAATGTGCCATGGTTCATCTCAACCGGTTGACGACGCGGAAATAGTGGAGATGAGGAACAGTTCGTTGATGGGAGCATCTTGCGATAACTGCATGCCGGAGATACTTATACCTACCTTGGAGTGGCTTAGCGTCATGTCCAATAGGCAAGATTGGTCAAAGAAGATCTGCGTCATAAGTACTCGCATCGACTCCGGCAATCTGGTCATCAAAACTGTAAGAACACAGTCGCTCCACTAACATGTTTGCGGTTCCATTGTTATTATACATATTTGGTGGCATCCATTGTACAGTGGAAGGGCTGCTATAAATTGATACAAAGACAAAGAGAGTTTGGACAGTCTGCACAATAGAGTAGTACTGACCGTTGCCTGTTATGCTATGAGAAGCAGAGACCAGAGCAGCAAGATGGACTACCAAAGAACTCAGCCTCATGCTCGACTTCACGCGGAGGTGACAGCAGTCCGACATGGAACTTATTATTATATTGTCTCGCTCAATTAAAAACTGGCATTAAAGATGCTGAAGTCCAATTTCTTTTAAGACTTCACAAAGACAAGCCAATGCACTACAAACATCTAGAAGAGCAAGGTTTCTCTGAAAGCTTTATAATAGCTCTATAATGGCCTGTAAAACAGTGGCTTTGACACATTGGTATACGGTAGCAGGATTATATGGGATGTAGGTGCCCGATATCCTTTGTAGAGCTTGCCTACAGGTGTCTTGTCGGCGTGCAAGGTGTACGCTGGCGTTGCCTACATCCGTCATCCCAACGCGGCCCTACGAGCTATACTAGCATTTAAGGCACTCATACGGTATAGATGAGACACCACCGGTGCTGCCATACGCTCCATACATAGGTGGAGAATGAGAGGTGCCGAATTTACTGGAACTACTCGCTCTTACGCTCGAGCTCATACAAGCAAATAAGCCCGACATAGTCCTTCTCGACCACCAAAAGACGCGATGCTCGTTAACGAGTTCTCTGCACCTGCCGAGAAGAACATCGTCTCTAAGAGGAGGAAAAGCGGACCAAACATCAGCAGCTCCTCGTACAACTTCGCAGACTCTGTCTGGACTACACTGCGAGTCTTCTAGTAATGGTCGTAAGACGCTAAGTCCGCACTGACTAGAAGATAGTTATCATTTCCAGTGGCGCCTCGGAGGGTAGTCCCATGATTAATGTTAAACAGACAAAAACACAACTTTTTTTGTTTCTTCATGTCTCCTGCCTATCTGCATGCCATAGCCTGCGTAAAAAATTAAGACAAAACAGGTTAACCTTTTTCTTAGCATTACAATACAACTACTTTATTTCCATAAGACAGTTACAAAGTGTATTGGAATAGTCAAAGATCACCTAAAACTAATAAATAATAATATATATTATATCAATATAACTACTTTTTTATATAAAAAATGAAAATAATAGAATTCATATTCAAAAACAATGTTGAAAATAGCCAGATTTCGCTCACTGAGTGACCGAAACTTTCAAGAAATTTCTTTTGTTGTTACATTTTTTCGATGGACTGTGAAGTGGTTTCTATTTCTTTCCTCCAAAATAAAGTGAGATACGAAGAGACAAAAAAGTTGTGCTTTCATCTGCTGCAATCGCAAAACGATATTGAATTTTTAAGGGTAGAGGCTTATATGTTTTTGTTAATAATATTTTAGTGAACAACACCGCCAAATTACAAATTACAACAAAATCGGCTCAAAGATCTTCATGAAATGAATAAAAAATCATTTTCCAAACCTTGCCACCGTGTATTTTGAAATTTGGGTCAGAAATGTGTCGGTCTATCATTAAGTAACTCCCTGTAGTGCCAGTCTAGGTCATTTATGCTTTCGTACAGATGCAGGGTCCTGTATGTAATATTGAAGGCTCTAAATCAACGACATGAATCAGTTGATAATTTTTAAATTAAATGTAATAGTGATGTAATTTTGACATATTCTTTTTTTGAATTATCTTTGTAAAAGCATGTGATTTAAATATCAATTGTTGCATGGCAATCTCTAGTTATAAACACTTGGTCTTCACCTGCAACTTTTGAACCTTCACTTCAAATTGATAGCATAGTTTCAGGCCTGCAGGCATCACACCACACATGCCAGAGTGTGTAAATGGATATTAATAATAGCTGCAGGCTGCCCAGAACATTCGCGATTAACGATCGCCATGGTAATAGAACTTTAATTGATACAGTCTGATCAGTCAATCACAAAATTAGCATTGCGCTATTAGTAATGGCATGGGCGTCCTTTATAATCCGTCCAATGAGAAAGTTTTCCTCAGAAACAAATATTGCAAGTTACTAAAAAATACTACCCTGTCCCAGGCTTACCCATGCAGATTGACTAGCCATCTAGTGCGAGTAAAGCTGTTTACGGTTTTACTCGGCAATGGATCACCGACGAGAGTCCGCGAGTCCCCAACTACCCAATAATGAGTAAGATCGTCAGTGGACTTACTCACCAATAATGCATCACCCACTTTAGATATCAGTCATCTAAATGCAAGAACCGACAAGTGAGCGGAAACAAATTTTACAGAAATCAAGAAAAATCGAATGCTTATTATGAGTGAAAATAATACTAAAACGAGGTTTAGGATTTTGCCTCTCACCGCACCAAAATCTAGGATAGATATCTTTTTATAAAATCTAGGTTTTAAATTTGGACACGTCGCGTGTTGCATGTTAGGGCCTGTCCATATCTCCACGTCACGACGTCATCAACGCAGAACGGTGCAGTGTCGCAGCAGGGTACGTTGCCACGACGTGCTAGTGAAGGTACGACAACGTCGCCGTGGAACGCCACGTCTAAGGGCCTGGCCACACCTCCACGTCACGACGTCGTCAGCGTGGAACAGTGCGGTGTCGCAGCAGGGTACCGTTGCCACGACGTGCTAGTGACGGTACGGCAACGTCACCGTGGGACGCCACGTCGAACGTCGTCGCCGACGTGTGGCTAGTTCGATTGATTACGATGCACTCGCTCAGTTAATGTTTTATTGACATTGTAATTTTTGTTAATAATTCCTCAAAAGTTGATGTAGACATTCGAAAATAACTGTAGAATTTGTGGTCACATGTTTTCAATGCTTCGTATTTTCTAGTGAAATGATTCAAATCACTATTCATAATCGAAATATAGGAGTGCACCCAGTATTGTCTTTTCACATTTTCTTTTCATTCTATCTCTCCGTCTTTTTAACAATAGCAGAAGCAGAACATGTATTGTGCGATCCATATCTAGAACGAGGCTGCTATTTTTCATGTACGTTAGTGAAGAATGTATCGAAATTTTACAAGGCACCGTGACGTGGACAATAAGGTGTCGTGAAGCGTTTTACGATACGGTAACGTAAATTGGTACGTTATGACAACGCACCGTGAGATGATACCTCACCGTGCCACGTTGACGACGTCGTGACGTGGAGGTGGAGGTGTGGCCAGGCCCTTAGACGTGGCGTTCCACGGCGACGTTGCCGTACCGTCACTAGCACGTCGTGGCAACGGTGCCCTGCAGCGACACCGCACCGTTCCACGTTGACGACGTCGTGACGTGGAGATGTGGACAGGGCCTTAGGAACTGTGACACGTCGAGCTTTGACTGCTATTTTTGTTGAATTGGTTCCAAATAAAATGAAACGCCTATCACTTTGGACTATTTTACTTAATACAAAGAAAACTAGACAAACACTGAGCTCAACGACTGAAACTAAACATAATGCTAGATATTAAAGAGGGCACATTTTTAAGGTTTACAAGGTTTATATCTCAAAATCCTTCCTCCGATAAACAAAATTATTCAGAACTAGCAACAGTTTGGTTTGGTCTTAATTTATTGTATTACTCGTATGTATTAAATTGTTACAGATACTTTGATCACCCATGGTTGTTAATTTGATAAATAATTTATCAATACAGTATGAATCAATCTGAAACTGGTCAACTGAAAAAATAGTGAAATCACTGCACGGTATTCTCAGCGAGGAGATAAAACATGCAACGGCCAGAATATTCTCCTATGATCGACACGTGACTTGGTTCCGTTGTTCGTATTGGCTACCTGTGGATATGTCGGTGTTTGAAATTAAACACCGCTTGGACTAGTCAATGTCTGTATCTAAGCCTAATTTTCTACACCAAATATCTTAATGTCTAATGTTGAGTTTTGTAAACGAATTATATAGAAAATGGTAGCGCAACAGAATGGTATATAAAACTCTATTTTGAAAAATGTGTGACATGTGTGGTTTTGCATTTAGACGACTGACGATTTTTATACGGGGCCCCGCTAAAGCACGGTCCATTTCTGCTGGGTGTATATTCCTTTATCGAGAAACGATGATAAAAATCCGCGTTCTAAAAAATGAGGATGCTTTCCACACTAAAAAGATTGACGAACTAGATTCCCGCCAATATTCCGCCGGAGAAGCCAGTGAACGATAGGTGGGAGCATGAACTATGCGCTATGCCTATTCTTCCTGTTGATGAAGATGACAATAAATTCATTTAATAATAATAATAGCTGTGCTTAACTACTTGATCAAACTTTAGCCATTCTATGTGTGATATATGGTCGTACATTCTCATGCCAAATATGAAGCGGACGCAATTATTTTGAATTATTTGAATCCTTTTTTTAGTGACTTTCGCAAGGATAGTATAAAATGCTGCAGTAATTCAAAACAGGCATCAGCAAGGTTTCACATAGTTTTTTACGCACCTTTTAAATATTAATAATAATAATTTAAGTATTCTCGCGCTATTTGTGAGATGCTTGTAATTGATACTAATGTTGAATTGTCTTCCGATGTCCTTTCTCTTACTGTCTGAATAGAAAACCAGAATTTTGGATTTCTGTCCAGATTATTTGCAAAGTTTATCGACGCGCGACGTCTCCTTGCAATGCTGGGATAGTACTCTGTAAATAATTTAAACTGAAACAGTGCGTTAGTTGTGTATCATCTGCAAAAGACTGGATTTCGGAGTTTTGAATCGTTTTGGCCGAATCAAAAGTATATATCAGATACAACAAGGGTTCCAGAATTGACCCCTGAGGCACACTCGAGGGCTCGCTCGAGGGTATATGACGATGACATTAGAGATTGTGCCTTGATCACAATGCCGTCACACACCGTAGCTTGGCACATAAAAGTGTGTGATCAATTTTGTCGAAAGCTTTGGAATAGTCGACTGAAATGAGAGCCATGGCCATTTTTTTTTGTTGAGAGCATGGATTTCGTTGTTACGAAGGTGTAGTAAGGCAGATGTTGTATTGTAATATTTTCTGAAGCTATCAGTTTGGTTATGAGGGATTGTTGGTTCTTCAACAAAAGAAGTGACTTGAATTTGAACGATTTTTTCTAAATTCTTTGAGAATACTGGTAGTTTGCTGATGGATCTTAAATCAGTTAGAACATATGGTTTGGAGTTTTTTGTTACAGGTATTGTTAGATCTTGTCGCCAACTCTTAGGAAAATAACCATTTTCAAGACAAAGATCAATTATGTGCGTCAAATGACAAAAAATGACAGGCAGATCGATCTTCAACATAGTCAAGGTCAGATTGTCGATACCTTTGTCACCAGATTAAACCCTTAATTTGACATCGCATCTCATGAGACACTACAGATTTAAATAAATTTGGTGCCGATAGGGTTCAACAATCTGAATATTTCGTACCTACCTACCTTCTTTGAACGTTTTTCTACTGAGATCGGTGCTTTCGCCGCCATCTAGCATCTATGGTGTGAGTTTTGAACATATAATAGCCGCAACTAGTCAGCTGTCCGCATCGAGTGGCGTGAACGTTTGGTAAGTACTTCCAATTTTCTACTAAGATATACGAGTAAGATAATGCAACTTTTTACTAACAAATTACCGCTTTCTTGCTACGAATGTCATATGTATCTTCTGGAATTACATTTGCAGGAAAATTATGAACCGCTTGGCCAGAATGTCTGTTTTGATTCAACTGTATCCCGTGAGCTACATTGCCAACTCCTCTACAGGTGATGAGCAACTTGTTGTGTATCCTATAATATACATTGCCAGGTTATCATCAAATGGAGTTTCTTCGAATGAGTATTCTATCGTACACATAGCTCACTATGCAGAAAGTAACACTTTTTGTCAAAATTACAAAAAATATGTTGTCACTCTTAGCGTAAAGTATCACTGATTGGATTTATTATTCAGAAGCAACAGCACGAATATGGCGTTAAAGACCGAATAATTGCTCTTTTGCCACCTGTGACTTCAGATGGAAGTGACTCAAGTGAAGATGAAAAAATCCCGGTGAAGTCGCTCAATGGAATAGAAAATTCTGACATCGATACGTCTCTTAATTTATCGGACACCGATGACGCTTCCGAAGCAGTAACAATAAAAGCGTTGCTTGGTGCTGAGCCACCAACCAACATATTGCTCATAGCAACCAGCAGCTCAATTGGTTCGCATGAGACAAGGGTATGTAGGTGCGTGCGTGTGTGCGTGAGTCTAGCTAGCCGCCAAGAAATGAAAAATAGGACAACAATGGTTTAATAAAGATTTATTTCAGTATATATGAATGCAGTACATTCTATCTATTTTTTTTTAAATAATGACTTAGCTTCGGAGGGAAGTCCTCGTGGTGCCCTTCGGACGAGAAGGTGGTGCTCCAAAGAAGATCTTACATGCTGCTGGTGGCACCCCAAAGAAGGCTGGCTTCTTCAGAAGAGTTTTGGTGGTGTCACCCCGAAAAAGTGTTCATGACGGTGGCATGGAAGAGGTGTGGTGCCCTTTCAAAGAAGTGTGGTTCTCCTTGGTGGCACCCCGAAGAAAGTGGTCTTGATGGTGGCGCCCCGAGAAAGGGTGACTTTCCTGTGAATGAGTTATGGCTGGTATTAGCACCTTGTGGAGAACTTCACAGGACTTCACGATCTGTTTCTGAAGTATGGATCTTCATGCGTTCTTACATTGTGATAAATTGCATTCATATACTTCAGAAACAAATCTATGAAGTAGCATGGGCATATTAAAAAGCCAAAAAGCAGATAACCTTCAAATGTTCACATGGTAAAGATCAAAAAAGAAAATATAGATATATACAAGAGCGAATAGATAGAACAATAGTTAAAAAAAATGATTCTTAAATGCTTTGTATTTTCAGTCTTACCGGATCTTTTCAGATATATAGTGATAAATAAAAAAAATGTAAAAAAATGTATGTTCAAAAATTTACAACCTTTTTCCTCACGCCTTGTAAAATAAAAAAAATGTCCAACAGATCTTTTCGCAATCTTAATTAGCAAGTCTGACTGCTAGGTATTTTTACGTAAGGAATGTTATAAAAAAAAGTGAAACATTAAATACACACAAGATAAGGCATTAAAATATATGGCTAGAAACAAAGAATAATGTTCAGCGACTCTTTTGTTAGATAATTGATAAATATACAGTGTATGATTGACTTGATATTTAAAGATTAAAATGTTCGCCATCACATGTTCATAAAAAAAATGTATAAATCGGAAAAATCACATTCCTACTCATAGCTGCAAAATAAAGAGCAGAAGCAATAAAAATATGCGAAACCATAGCAATCAAATCGTTATGATTTTGTATTGGGGATATGAATCCCTTACCTTGGTTAAGACATGATGCACACACACAAAATATTGTCTTAGAGAGACATAATTATATTAGGTGTTAACTGTTTGAGTTCAGAACTAGAAGGAAAGAGGTATGTGTTTCGAAATAAAAGGTAACCTTGGTGGAGAGCTAGAGCATACCCCCACTCATTAGATATGCGCAGATGGTGTAATATAATAATCTTTCCAGCTGAAAGAAATAGAGATGGGAAAAGGTAGAGGTGAGAAGCAAAATAGTTATAAAAATGTACCTACTAGTATAATGAGGAAATATAGTTGCTGAAAATGGAAGTTGTAAACTATTTGTATATGTTAGCCAAGTAAATAATATAAAAATAATTTTGAAAACGGGTGAACCATTACAGTATGATCCCGTAAAATCAGAATACTTCAGTTAAAAAATGTTCACGTAAATTTTCTACCCCAAAAACATCATAAGCGATTACACCACTAAAGACAAGATCACATCCTAAACCGAAGAAAATAGAAAAAGTACAAGGAATTCTGGTAGCATCAGAGATAATCTAAACGAAAAAGAAACTATCAAAAAGAACAAGAGTAAGGTAAAACTGTCTGTAGCTGGACAAATGACCGTTTTCCCAGTGACCCTTTCCAGTGGACATTCCAAAAGACAATTTCAGCACTCCTGATAAGGTCAAAAGCCCTATGAATATTTCCAAATGCTAATTTATACTCAGTTCAATAAACCGGTAAATCAATATGTTTCACTGTCAATGAAATGATGCACTTCTTGGCCATTCAAATCCTAATGAGAATAGATACAATGATATCGCAAAATTGATGCCACTAAAACGCTATCAACAGATACGAAGATATATCCACTTTGTAAACAACGCAAATCAAACCAATCTATATTTCAAAATAAGACCAGCCTTGGAGATAGTGAGAAGAAATTGTATAGCTGTAGAAGAAGAAAAGACAGAGACAGAGACAGAGTATCGACGAAATGATGGTACCATATAAAGGAAAATAGGTCGGGTCTAAGAGACATAATATAAAATCTAAGCCAAAAAGATGGGGGTTCAATATCTTTGCGAGAGCAGCAGGCTTATCACTCTTGCAGATGTCAAGCGACGGGCGAAAATCGTGCAACATCTGCTGTCACACGTAAATTTCGTATTATGCAACGACGTGCTCATGACGAACAACAACATATAACCTACAATTTTGACGGTCCTGTTGCTGTTATGTCGCTGTTGCTCGGCATCTGCTAAGCGACCGATGTCGCGAATTTTTACATAATAAGGCTGCAGGTGTATCCAGTATCGTGTACGATTTTGTAATATATGGAGGAGAAAAAACATTCAGAGAATACTACCAGTTCACCAGCGAGGAGGACTCATTAGGCTTGGGAGCTAAAGTGATTCTCAACCTCTGCAAATCTATCAAAAACCCTGTTTCCTCGGCTGTTTATTTTGACAACTTATTTTCGTCTTTTGAATTGCTGTATAGTTCGAGGAACGGCTATGGTATACAATACCTCGGCACAATAAGGTCAAACCGGTTAGGAAACTGTATTTTAGAAGATGATAAAATTTTGGCAAAAATAAGGCAGATGATCATTTTGTTGTAAGAATGATTACATCAGTAAGATTAGTTGCATCAAGCGGTTTGATAATAAAGCAGTAATTCTTGATAGTACAAGACATTTTTTTTCTAAAGGTACAATAGTTATGTCACCTATATGACGTATGGAAATATATCAGCTTTTGTTGTGAAATTACACATATGTTATACAGTTATCTACGTTTATGGGGACTTTATACTTTGCTTTCCATTATATTCGTTGTACTTCTCAGTTGCCTATATTTTGGGATTGATTTTTTTTATTTTGCACATTTTATATATTATTAACATATTAAACCGTTTTGACCCATTTGCATGTATACTATAACATATTTCAGTAGTATTGGCGGTGTATCCACTAATATACATAACATTGTAACCAAGTATTTCGCTACAATTGGCGATGCATCCTATTGGATACATCCATTATCTTATAAATTTTTCAAGAAACTTACAATTTTTCTCTGAAAATTAGTTGAATTAGATGCCAGTAAGCTTATTAGTATCAACTATACTCGAATTAATCTAGTAATACTGTTTTGCCAATTTAAGGGTTAAGAGTTTTAATTACTTGAAGAATTTCTTGGGGCTCAACTATTTTGAACGAAAGAGAGTTAGGTGAAGATAGGTTATTGTTGGTATAGAACTGACATAATTCGTTCGAGACGTGTTTTGTGCTATTAACTGACATAAAATATTTATTAATTTAGTTATAACGTCACAAATGTTATCTGGCAGGGGTGGTTTTACATTAGAATTGATGTTAAGTTGCTTTAGGCCATCCCACATTTTTTTAGAACATTGCTGATCTGACAAGGATTCTAAATATGTAAGTCAACAAGGCAAAATCTCTATGTGGTAGCATGTTTGGCAAATTAAGGGAGAGCCACGGAGCAGGTAGTTTATCAGTTCTGAAAGTAGTGATGGGAGCAAACTTGTCGTATGTTCTCATCAGCATTTCTGTGTTCACTTTATCGTATATATTATTCAAAAAAAAAAAAAAATAAATCATTTGACTTTGCATTAGCTAGTTCAGTTAAAAATCCTTCCTCATTGAAATTTTTGAAATCTTTGACAGTTACAAACTTTTATTTCTTTATATACCTAATCTAAAAAATCTAACGTAATCTCTTCATGTAGTTGCGACATAAAATTTTGTCTGAAAAATGTAAGAATCTGTTTATGACTCTTGTCTAAGAGTTGAGCCGTTGAACACTCGACTTTACTATAATCAAATAAATATGTTGTTTTATATAGTTCACAAAACACATTGAAATCACTTTCAATATGCTGCGTAGACATTTCTCCTGAGACAGGCTGAAAAGGTATTAGATAACCGTTGCGCATTTCATTTACTCATATCAGATAACTTGATATGGAATAAAGCATCTGCACTCTTATTTGTTTTGCCGGGTTTATACATAATTTCGTAATCATATTCTTCAGTTTTAATCTTCACCCTGCTAAGCGACTACCAGGGTCAGAGATTGAAAATAACCATGTTAAGGTTCTTTGATCGGATACATTTTTGAATTTTACCATAAAAGTAACCTCTTCAGTATGTACACACTATAAAGTTGCGAGGAGTTCTCTTGACACTATAATTTTGCTCGGGTTTGCTCAAAGTACGAGAAGCATAGGCTATCGGAAAATCTTTACCTATAGGGCCTTGTGATAATACACCACCAATGGCATAATTACTTGCGTCGCTAGTTACAATAAATGTTTCATCGAAATTTTGATAAACCAATATAGGGGATGTTGTAAGTGCTTTCTTCAGGGCTCCAAATGTTTGTTTGCATTCCACAGAAAAATTAAAAGTAACATCTTTCTTTAGTAAGAGGGTTAAGCGTTTTGAAATGTTGGCAAAGTTGGGATTAAATCTTCTTAAAAAATCTTAATCTTAAATCTAAATCTTGAATAATAACCTGCTAGTGCTAAAAATGACTTTACTTCTTTTTATTTTTTGGGTTCCGGAAACCTATTAACACAATATTTTCAAAGGGCTTAGCTTTACACCTTCGGTAGTAATATGTCCTAAGTAAGAAATTTCTCTGCTTAAAAATTCATATTTATCAGGATGAAGTTTCAGATTAGATTTTAGAAGTCTTATGAAGATTTATTTGAGATGGTTTTTGTGTTCCTCTACGGTAGGGCTATAGACGATAAGATCATCTACCTTTCATTTTGAAGTCCCAAAAGGATATTGTCTATTACTATGGATGGAGCATCCTTTAAACCAAATGGTATTAGAACAAACTCGTAATGACCATTTCCTACTGTTAAAGCTGTTTTGGGTATGTCTTTGGGTTCAATTTCGATTTAGTGGTAACCAGATGCTAAATCAAGGGTGCTAAAATATTCGCATTCACCTAATTGACCTTATAAATCTGAAATGAGAGTAGGGGATACTTGTTGTCGATAGTTTGGGATTTGAGATTTCTGTAGTCAATGACCATGCACTATTTCTGCTTCCCAGAGACGTCCATCTTTTTTGGTAAAATCCATATGGGGGAATTAAAAGGGCTAATGCTATGGCGAATTATCCCTTGGTCTAATAATTTTGCAACCTGATTGTGAATTGTATGATTTTGTATATATGGGCTTCTCGTTGTAGAGATTTATTGGATTTTTAATTTCGCAAAAGTTAAATTATTACCATCAAGATAAAATATATCGGAAAAATCTAAGCACAAATCGGTTATCAATTGTCTTTCTTCTTCATTTAGGTGGTCTAAACGTAAACTATCCAAAATCATTTCTTGCCTGTCTCCATGTTCTTTAACTGTATCCTTTCCAATAATTTTAAAGCTGTTCAATATCAAAAGATTCAAACGATAACAAAGGGAAAGCAACTTCTCTAGCAGAGTAATTTGAATTTAGAATGGTAGTGATAAATTTGCCCTTGTCGTCAATTTTGACAGGAGAATTTGGAATACGATCTTTATCCTGTTCGGTAGATAACAATATCAGTATCAGTATTTCCACGACTTGATTGTAATTTTACGCATTTGGTTAAATGTATATATTATTAACTACTTCGGAATGTTCTTGAAAATGGAAAGATTTTTCTACTGCTTTTGATAAACTAGCACATTTAAACTTTGAGAATTTTTCTTCATCTATTACTTTGAAAATTGGTACGACTCCACAGTTAGTTATTAGAACTCAGTTTTGTACGTCTATGACTGCATGGAAATGTTCTAGGAAATCAACACCTAAAAGTCCGTCAAACTCGATATCATGAATGTAAAATTTGTGTGGATCGTGTACATCGAAAAAATTTATCCGTGCTGATTCAGATATTTTCACTTTCTCATCAGTAATGTCCTGAATAATCATATTTTCTTTTTAGGCTGGAAACTACGGTTGGAAACTAGGGTTAGGCTCAGGCTCAGGGAGTCGACTATGAAAATTCTCGGCTGGTTGAAAAGGTCCTTTGATCCTTTTATTTTGAATATGTCTTGTCTGTTGGCTTTGACCTGGTCTGGAATTTTAAAAATCAGACGCATTAGGGGTTTGATTCGGAAAAGTTGGTCGAAAATAATCTGACCTAGGGTGTTGTGCCATAGGGCTTTTTTGTTGTACTTGAGGACGTACTTTATACATTCCGAGCTTACATAACCTTTCTTATAACAATTCTTACAAATTTTGGCTTTTAGATTTGAAGTTTGCATTCTACCAAACCTTTGGTTTTCCAAATATAATAGTTGGAGTTCTCTTTTTACGTGTGACATGGCTGTTAACATATCGGAAGGGTTGCCTGATCGTGAAACTACACCAATACAAGGTTCTAACCTGTAAGAAGTGTATTCCATGTCATCGTTTCGATGAGGGATGATTGCGCTGACTTTTGGTTCTCGTGTTAGTGGTTATCTGTTCACCGCATTTATGCATTATGCGTTTGTAGTCTTGCAGCAAAAGTTAATGCTGATTCACCAGGTAGTTGCTTGATGCACTGCAGATCAGCAATAAGCGATGTTAAATCTCGGAGATCACCGAAATGCGTCTCCAATAGGTTTCGAGTCTTCTACTAGGAGTTTATTAACTCAGCAGCTTTTCCGCGTAACCCATTTTTTATTAATTGTAAAATAACTAGCGCTTTCTGATAGTTTACTGCCATTTGATAAGCAGTCCGACATAAGTTAATGTATGTATTCGAAAATATTGGATTGCCATCGTATTCAGGTATTATGGAGAATATTTCCGACAATCGGTATGGCTCTATAATATCGTCTACTGTGGCGGAGTCGACATCAGCTATTATTAGTATTACTGTTTGCCATTTTGAATTTTGTTTATGCAATGACTATGAATGAACGTTTGTTAACTAACTATATCTTATACCAGATAATCACACTAACTGGACGTGAATGATTTCAGTATTGGACTTACATGTATCGGTGCAAATCGCTCTGCCCTCCGTGCTGTTTCTTTCTTTCCTTTTTTTCTTTTGTTGCTTGGATTCCCTCGAGGAATGGGAATCTGCCGCCGCTAGTGGAGACAAGCCTTGTACTCGTTGCTTGCAGACGTTCTTAGCGTTCTTAGAGACAGGGGTTGCCTTGTTCTGCCGGTTCTTGTAGTCCAAACGGCTTGGTTGCCACAGGTCCAGAAGTTAGGTCGTTACTGGCTCTTGAGGCTTCTGAAGGTCCAAGCCTGCAGTCTGGGGAAAGTTCTCGTTTTAGCGCCGTTGGGGTATCCAATTTCTGACACCAATTTTTGTTATATCACTAAGACTTAGATTAACCTTTTAAAAACTTTATTTGGCAACACACGTTTGTGTTGCTTTTCAGTTACAATATTACTCAACTTAAAGGCACTATTGGTGTCTGTACTAGGCATGTGAACACGAAGGTACGGAGTACCTCCCTTTTATGCTAAATTAGTGCCGGCAGAAGTGTTTGCATACGTGTGCATACGTGATCACATCGAACAACGATCCTTTGTATGACTTGTTATTACAGGAGGCTTTTATCTTTTGTTTAGAGTTTAGAGGCAACTTTGCAACAAAGTTGTCTATAAGAGATCCACTGTTTGAACTTATACAATAAGGCTCATTGTCAAAGGGCCATATTACATACACATATATACCAATCACCCTGTATGTGTTTGTATATATATGTATATTTTGTATTTTTTGTCTCTGTCAAGCTCCACGCACAAGGTTACTACATTCTGCAGGTCATGCTATTCAGTGTGTTCTATTACGAATGGAAAATACTTTAGGAGAAGACTGCACAGCTTATTTCCAACAAAAAAAGTTATATAAAGTAGGGTCCGATTTTCAACTGTTCCAGAGATAAATTTATTTGAAAATTTTATTGTCTTATTTTGGAATTTTTGCTATAACTTCTTAGAGAACACGTTATCACGTCATTATCGACTAAAAGAAAGTGATCATGTATCAAACATTTTGCAAGATAGTGTCTAAATCAGCACGTTTTGAAAAGTTACTTCAAAAACGCTACAAAAAAAGTAATTTATCACAAAAAATCGCAAATTAACCGTGCACTTTAAGGTAAAAACATGCTCATCTATCTACAGGGTGCGCCATCTTTTATGTCGGTATGTATGCACTAAATAATTTTGAAAAAACAACTGTTTTCGATTTATGAGGTATTTTTATTCTATTTGGTCCATTGTCATTTATTGATACTAATTTTTTAATACAACATCAATCAAGTGGCCGCCTCGATTGGCCAAAGCCAAATGTACCCTTTTTGCTGCGTTTTCAATTACCCTCTCGAGCATCTCCGGCGGTATAGTGATGATTTCGGCACCAATATTAGCTTTGAGCTCGTCAATAGTCTGAGGCTTGGTGGCTTACACTTTGCTTTTCAAATAACCCCACAAGAAGAAGTCCGGGGCAGTAAGATCTCGAGATCTGGGTGGCCAGTCAGTATCGCCCCTTTTGGATATCACAAGTCCAGGAAATTTTTGTTGGAGAAACTGAATTGTTTGATGTGCAGTGTGGCATGGCGCTCCGTCTTGTTGGAACCAGTAACCGTCAAGACCTTTATCACGCATTTGCGGGCAAACATAGTGAGCCAAGATCCATCGATATCGATTTCCAATTACTGTTTCATTTTCTCAGCAAAGGAATGGCCCAATGCTTTTGGCGCAAAAGCCGACCCAAACAGTCACTTTTTGATCATGCAATGATGTTTCGTGGATCTCGTGAGGATTTTCCGTTCCCCAAATGGCAAAAGGTTTGTGTTTACTGCACTTTATAGGAAAACAAGTGCAAATCGTTCTTCAAAATGCGCCGCAAAGTGGTTCCACTAACGCCAAACTGCTGAGCGCGGCGATGATACGACACCTTTGGGTTCTGGGCAACGCTTTCTCTGACTGCGCTTCAAGTTGTAATTTAAAATGGATTCGTCCAAAAAAGTCATTAAGCAAGCAAGCAGAACATGCAGGCCACTTTATAAAATACAGGGTGTCCCACGACGATTAAGACAAGCAATATATCGGAACTGAGCAGTAGGAGCGAATTATAATTTTGGGGGTGTAAATCACAGCAAATCTTTTTTTATTATTGTGTCACCCAATGAGGCATTCGTTTTTGGTCACGTGACATCCGATTCAAAAATTTGCATGGGACACCCTGTATATTTGTAACTTTTTGTGTTCGACCCGACAAAACAATTTTAACAAACTAGCACACTTGGGGCCTAAAGTGATTAGTTCAAATGCTACTGGTACTTAAAAGATGGCAAACATGTACCCCTAAAGTTAAATTACTTTATGGTAGTGTTTCATAATGGTAGTGGTACAGTCCTTTAAGTACCTGTAACTCTTGAATCAATCACTTTAGACCCCAAGTTGAGTTTGTTGGAATTGTTTTATCGGGAAGAATACAAAAAGTCACAAATATACAGGGTGTCCCATTGAAAATTTTGAATCGGACTTCTCGTGACCAAAAACAAATACTTCATTGGGTGATAGAATAACAAGAAAAGATACTATATTTGCTCTAATTTACACCCCCAAAATTATAGTTTGCTACTATTGCCCAGTTCTGATATATTGCTTGTCTTAATCGTCGTGGGACACCCTGTATCTTGTATCCGTAGATATTCAGTTATGTATGAACTCTTCGGTCCAAAGAATCCTACTTAACAAAGTTGCATCTTCGGCGTCTACATGAAGCATAAATCGACAAAAATCCATTCTTCTGACAGGATCGCCTTCCTTCAAAATGAGTACTGGCATGTAATGGTATGGATGCAGACCAGTTGTTTGCGCATAGGGTTGCCAAGCTTAAATTTGCATTTGGCGGGATTCAGGCATCAGGAAAGCGGGACAAAAGAAGAAAAAGCGGGACACTTAACAAGTCAATCAAAAACGTGTTTTTATTTTAGTAATACTGCACATTCTTTCGGACATAAACTACATATTGCATACGAAATATAAAAAATAAAATGAAATCTGGCTAATTTCTTTAAATTGCGTTTTACGGAGCATTTTACTCATGTTAATTAGAAAGCGGGACAATATGCGTTCCGATTGAGCTAGCCGCGGGACGCAGGACAGTAGGTGCAGAAAACGGGACGTCCCGCGAAAAACGGGGCGGTTGGCAACCCCATTTGCGGAGTGAACCACATCTTCCACCGCGAAATATCATATTGAGGCGATTTGCAATAGCGTAGGTGGAGCTGCAGGATGATTTCCGTGTATGCGTGAACACCGACTCCTTTGCCCGTTTCAAAAGTAGAGATGCAGCTGTCACAACTCACAACCCACTGGATCTTAATTTGCGCTGGCGTGCGTTCATTATTGTCGATCCACAGCACAAAATATACAGTTTTCTCAGCTTTAGAGTACGTACGTTCATGACTGTTCCATAGTGTGTTCACTAAAGATATCATGCTTAATTTTAGACCTATTTCGTTCTGGATAATTTACAACCTCTCATTTATACATGAGTGAAAATATATCGATACACGATCCTATATAACGTGGCTTGCATTTCCTGCTTGATTACCTAGCAACTTTTAGGAGATCACCTAGCGACTTTTTAAAACGCATCAATTATAAATTATAACTTGAGGTTTTGTTCTAAAATTACAGAATTTTGAGACCCCACACCGAAGTTTTGGTTAATCACTTTTTATGACTGATCATAATAGAATGTTATTCAAGTATCCACAACAAGGATTAAGTTTTTGTCAAACGGTTTTTGAAATTTTGCGCTCTCGGAGATCCAATATGCCTTTTGAGCTTAAATGCAATCTTATTGCCTGTGTTTATCACATTCACAACAAGGTTGAGGTACCAACGGATAACTAGAAAGGTAGGCATGTGTTCACCGTACAGTACACGGTTAATTATTTGTTGATTTTTTAAGATAAATTTCTTTTGTAACGTTTCTTGAAGTCCTTTTTCAAAACATGTTGATTTTGATACTATTTCGCGAAGTGTTTGATACATGATAAAATTTCTTTTACTCAATAATGACGAGACAGTAGGTATACAGGGTTATTCACGTTATTCGACACGGAGCATTATGGCTAAAGTATTTGATAAAAAGGAAAAAAATAGTTTCGGATGGATACGGACCCATAAAGGCTACATTTTAAAAATATTTTCATGTTATACAGGGTGTCCAAAAATCACGAAATGTATCAAAGTTGTGTTTTTTTAAATGGACCACCCCGTATATTATTGCATATTCAGATTCCTCGGTGAATTCTAGTGTGACTTTATGTGTCATACATGGTACCTAAAGCGAACCCCTTAAGTGTAAATCACCATTTTCGGTATAAGTAGATATCAGGAAAAAATTGAATATCGCAGAGATCATAAAACATGGAAGGCTGTGACTTTGCCGTATTACTAAGCATAAAATGCGTCAGCTTTGATGAGACTGTAAAATTTAAATTACGTTTATGCTTGGAGAAATCGGTCGATTAATTGAGGAAACTTCGATCAGCGATAACTTGATTTTTTCAAATGGGAATGCCTAATTTTTTTTATACGGTTAAACGCAGAATTTGATAACGTTGCCAATGATATAAGACTGTGAATATCAATCTCTGGTAGTTTTCATTTAATTTTAAATTTTCAAACAAATCGGCGATTTTCAATTTTCCTACCTATAAGCAACGTAGCAGGCTTACCTATAAGCAACGTAGCAGGCTATGACATATAAACAAAAACCTGTTCAGGTAGAAGGAAACAGCTAACTTAGCTGAAAAATATACACTAACTAGACTAAAGGGACAAGATTATAAAAATTCCTTACAACAAATCAACTTTCCCAGAAACAACTACGATAACATCTCTAAGGTCAAAGAGAAGCTGGAGAATGGCAGTAATAGAAATTTTTTAGTCTACTGGCTACCGCAATTTACTAGAGGTTAAACATTTCCAGGACAATTAAAAACCCTGATATGAAACAAAAAGAACCAGCGACTGTTGCTCCAGCACGCATCAATCATATGTAATGGTGTAAAAAAGTACTAATTTGCGTCGAAGCCGATGCCTCTGACTGGAGCCCTTCTATTTTTCAATATATATTAGCAATATTGCAAAAAAGGAGTACTTACAAATCAGATTTAAATTTTCTGCCATTTAAGTTATGTTTTATAAATTGAACAAATTTTAATTCATTCTTCATTTTCTGCGATATTGCTAATAGGTACTGAAGAATTTTCAGAACTCCAGTCAGAGGTACCTTTGACTTGAGTTTTGACAGAATTGCATACTCTTTTATATCATTAAATGTGAAATTTTATTATGAAAATAATAAACTGCTTACAACATTCTCTAGTAGTTTTTATTTTATTTCAAAATTTTTAATAGTTTTGGAATATTTTATTTCAAAATTTTTAATGGTTTTGGAAATTGCCAATCTCTAGTACATTGCAGTAGCTAGTAGTCCGTGAAAAAAGCCATTTCTGTCATACTCGAGCTTCCCTTTGACCAAAGATATGTTACCGCCGTTGTTTCTGGTTATACTTTGTTTGTTGTGAGTAATTTTTATAATCTTGTCCCTTTAGTCTAGTTCGTGTGTATTTTTCAGCTAAGTTAGTTGTTTTCTTCTACCTGAACTGGTTTTTGTTTATATTTCATGGCCTACTACGTTGCTTACAGGTAGGAAAATTGAAAAACGCCGATTTGTCTGAAAATTTAAAATTAAATGAAACCTACCAGAGATTGATGTTCATAACCTTACATCATTAGAAAGGTTATCAAATTCTACGTTTAACCGTATAAAAACAATTAGGTACTCCCATTTGGAAAAATCAAGTTATCGCTGATCGAAGTTTCCTTAATTAATCGACCGATCTCTCCAAGCATAAACGTAATTTAAATTTGACAGTCTCATCAAAGCTGACGGCTTTTTAATACGGCAAAGTCACAGCCTTCCATATTTTATAATCTCTGCGATATTCAATTTTTTCCTGATATCTACTTATACCGAAAATGGTGATTTACACCTAAACGGTTCGCTTTAGGTCCCATGTATGATACATAAAGTCACTCTAGAATTCACCGAGGAATCTGAATATGCAATAATATACGGGGTGTTCAATTGGAGGTCTGCAGTTTAATGAAGATTTCTAAAAGTCAATTTATCTCTGAAACAGTTGAAAGTCGGACCCTACTTTATGACTTTTTTTGTTAGAAATGTCTTATCCTAAAGTATTTTCCATCCGTCGTAGATCAACCTGTTTATTTACCTCATTGTATCGTTGGTAAATAAATTATTATTGTTATTACCACTACTCTGCGGTGCTGTAGTTATCGCGATTATTTGGTCTGCACGACGAAGGCAATCTTCTCAGATTTTATGTCAGATCACGTAAAGAAATATATAGCTATCAACAGGCGTCGACATCGCACCTCCGCAAAGACATTACACTACAATGGAGGGCGAAGTTAAATGGATATTTGATTTATCATTTTCTAGGCGAGCAGTCCCACATCTAGTTTTCGGTTTCAGTATTACCTTCTAAATCTTTTAAGCCGAAGATAATTTGATCACGAACCAATCCTCTGAGAATAAACATGTACGAGTATCAGATTCTATTCTAGGATTTCATCTCTAAGGTGTTTTGTTGAATCTTTGGTTGTCATTGAAGTACGTGCAAGCTACAAGTGATTTCTAAGTATATGAGTGCAGGCGAATTAGCTTCACAGGGGCATCTAGATCGAAAACTAATTAGAACTATTAAACAAATCTCGTTGTGTTTTGGAGCATCCCGATGAAAATGTTCAACAGAAAGTTTGGTGACAACTAACTTTATAAGTTTATATAAATTATAATATTTAGAAAAATCTTTAATTCACGTAAACAAATGGCGCTAGTCAACAAAAATTTGGTGTTACCCCCTTCCCAATTTCATTCCCTATACCGCTGGACTGTACTGAATAACCAAATTTTAATGGATCAACGTTCTTAATGTGCAACGATACTTCTTAATTCAAGGAGCGCCACTGAAAGTTATTTTTTGAAGCTTTAAATATATTTTGGTTCCTATCAGAAAACTGCTAAGAACAAAGTTTGGTTGGCTTTAACGTCTTATTTCCACACCGGTAGGTGAGGGGAGTATTGTGATGATTTTTGATTTTGAGATAATACACTTTTTGTGCGTTTCATGACGTCTACATAACGAAAATCCACGTCACTCATTTCCGTTGGTCTGTCTGTCGGTCTGTCTGTCGGTCTGTCTGTCGGTCTGTCTGTCGGTCTATCTGTCGGTCTGTCTGTCGGTCTGTCTGTCGGTCTGTCTGTGGGTCTGTCTGTCGGTCTGTCTGTCGGTCTGTCTGTCGGTCTGTCTGTCGGTCTGTCTGTCGGTCTGTCTGTCGGTCTGTCTGTCGGTCTGTCTGTCGGTCTGTCTGTCGGTCTGTCGGTCTGTCTGTCGGTCTGTCTGTCGGTCTGTCTGTCGGTCTGTCTGTCGGTCTGTCTGTCGGTCTGTCTGTCGGTCTGTCTGTCGGTCTGTCTGTCGGTCTGTCTGTCGGTCTGTCTGTCGGTCTGTCTGTCGGTCTGTCTGTCGGTCTGTCTGTCGGTCTGTCTGTCTGTCGGTCTGTCTGTCGGTCTGTCTGTCGGTCTGTCTGTCGGTCTGTCTGTCGGTCTGCCTGTCGGTCTGTCTGTCGGTCTGTCTGTCGGTCTGTCTGTCGGTCTGTCTGTCGGTCTGTCTGTCGGTCTGTCTGTCGGTCTGTCTGTCGGTCTGTCTGTCGGTCTGTCTGTCGGTCTGTCTGTCGGTCTGTCTGTCGGTCTGTCTGTCGGTCTGTCTGTCGGTCTGTCTGTCGGTCTGTCTGTCGGTCTGTCTGTCGGTCTGTCTGTCGGTCTGTCTGTCGGTCTGTCTGTCGGTCTGTCTGTCGGTCTGTCTGTCGGTCTGTCTGTCGGTCTGTCTGTCGGTCTGTCTGTCGGTCTGTCTGTCGGTCTGTCCGTCGGTCTGTCCGTCGGTCTGTCTGTCGGTCTGTCTGTCGGTCTGTCTGTCGGTCTGTCTGTCGGTCTGTCTGTCGGTCTGTCTGTCGGTCTGTCTGTCGGTCTGTCTGTCGGTCTGTCTGTCGGTTTGTCTGTCGGTCTGTCTGTCGGTCTGTCTGTCGGTCTGTCTGTCGGTCTGTCTGTCGGTCTGTCTGTCGGTCTGTCTGTCGGTCTGTCTGTCGGTCTGTCTGTCGGTCTGTCTGTCGGTCTGTCTGTCGGTCTGTCTGCCGGTCTGTCTGTCGGTCTTTCTGTCGGTCTGTCTGTCGGTCTGTCTGTCGGTCTATCTGTCAGTCGGTCTGTCGGTCTATCTGTCTGTCGGTCTATCTGTCTGTCGGTCTGTCTGTTGGCGTTCTCCTAACGTCGTAATCTCAGTAACCGCTACATGGATTGTGATGAAATATGGGTAGCGATATGTTGTGTTCGTAGTAGGTAATGTCCCTATGATTTTTGAAATCGTTGTACGGGGGGCGGAGTAACTAGCAAAAAACAAAGAATTTCAAATATTTCTTAAACATCGTTTTTAAGCGTTTTAGGGGTTAGTGCAGCAATAGTAAAAAAACTAAAAATATAAAAACAGCTCAAACTTTGTTTTTAGGCGTTTTGGGGTCCCCTGAACATTTTCTACTTTTTTTTTGGTGGGAGTGAATTTGGGGTGACTTGGGGTTGGGGGGTTGTGAAATTCATAATGGGCTGTCAATCGACCTTTGAATGCAAAACGAAAAATCTAGCGACATAATACGCTTCTTTAGGTCCATCCGAACATTGCCTTGTCTAGTACAGAAACCAAGGGACTTAGACTTTATGACGTATACATACGAGTATTGTCTTAGATCGTTCTGTATTGTGTAATGCGAAAATTATTGAATTGATTTTGATGAAATTTTGATATAGTATTACCGCCGTGGCGAGGATGGAAAACGCGTATGTTTTGGAAAAATCGTGTCAGTGGCGGCGCAACAATAATAAAAAAAGCTAAAAATATAAAAGAGCTTTAATTTCGTTTTTAGACGGTTTGGAGGCTACTGATCGTTTAGCATCATCCGGTTGAAGCATGCAGAAAAAAAACTGTGGCATCCTACTTTCAAAGGAGGGAGACGCAAGAAACTATTTACGAGAGTTTTTGTGCTGGATGCTTTTTTGCAGGCGGGTGGGCGATGATTTGGTTGCAAGGGGATTTTAAAATGTAGCTTTATGCAATGGTAAAATAATAAAACGGAGTCAATCAATTTTACTTTATTAATTTTCTTTCAACGTGTTCACCTAGCAACTCGAACAAGAGAAGATGAGTGATAACTGCGTCAGCAGGAGCGGCCTGTGTTCGTATTGGTTCGTATCTCACCGGTAACCTTTTGGTTTTCGTTGGTCATTTTCAAAGTTGATTGATGTGTGATTGACCAATAGGAGCACTAACAACGTGCAATTGATCAATAGCAGCCCTCTCGGTCCGATATCCGTGCCGTCCGTACCTTGGCGCCTTCAGTCAATCACGTGCCGAGACACTGGTTAAGTTCGAGCTCCCAATCTCTCCCCCCCACCCAACCCCCTCCCACCCTCCACCCCCCATTTACAAATCAGGCAACCGATTGTACTTAGAAATAGGTACCGACATACTAGCACTGCATCCATACCTACTAAAAAGTATTTTTTTTTGTCAGGGAGGGGCACGCAGCATTGCGCCTTAATGAGGGACCGCTCATAGTTATGACCCACATCATATCACACCTCACTTTTTATCAGAATTGGTACAACGCCTACCGAGATTGATTGATAGGTGACTAAAAAAAAAATGAAACTAAAACTGTTCTGATCCAAAATAGGCGAAATAAAGAGATACGTAAAACAAATTCTGAATTGGCCTTGCGGATATATTGTATTAACGAGGGCGTCGCTAGCGACAGGTTCAAAGGACAGGAGGAAGCTTTGAAATGTTCTTAAATATAAATATTTTAATAATGGTGGTAAATATCCCGAGAAATGTCTAAAGTGAAATTGGTTACCCACACAAAAATCGTCATTTAATCGAATACTTACACATTAATTCAACATAACTCAACTACAGAATGTTTCATCCACTGAGAAGGGTATATTTGGCAACAAATGATCTCTAGATAATTGATTCTAAAATACATTCATTTCAAACTAAACTTGTTTATACTATAAGCTTTAATAGACCCAGTAGCGTGCCAAGGTCTTCGGGGGCCTTCCCGCAATTTTCTTCACGGGGCACCCTCTGCTTTTTTCACGTGGCCCCCCTCTACATAAGAAAAATATAGTGCCTACCTATATACTAGGTGAAAACGAAACTACTGTCTATGGTGATATTTCAAATCGGTTTATAGATAGAAAAAATTTGGGGTGACCTCAACTTTATATTTTGATTTTTAGCTCTCACTGAAGAGAGTTTATTATGGCGCTTATGCAGAGCCTCTGTCTGTCCGTCCGTCCGTTTGTCCATATACAAAAGACTGCCAAAACTACAAGTGCTAGAGAAAAACTAAATACAGATTCGGAATGAGCACGAAAAAACTAGTACGGTTTTGTCAATATCGCTTCCAGTTTAAAAAAAATTAAATTTTTATACCAAAACATTCCACAGTGAGAACGCCGTTTGAATTTAGTCAAGTAAATTCTTTACTACCTTTTTTGTTCGAGTTTTTTAAGAATAAGAGTTCATAGACTTTACATAAAATATGATTATACATCGATTTATAGCACAGATACGCGTCGGGTCAGTGTATAACTTTGCCACTCGTTCTAGTTGTTTTGGAGTCTACGTTCGACCACGTTGTCGTGTTGTCAAATTTTGCCATAAAATTGGTACTGATAAGGCAAAAGATATTTACCTAATTTGATTATGAAAAATTATGAGGTATAGACATATTCAACCGCTATAGAATAAGTATAAGTATTATAGTTATTACTATGTAAAAAGCTTGCTCGAGGTAGTCGAGACTGAGCACCGGGGGGCCCCCCAGATGCCCAGGCCCCCCTCGCACCGCGGGCCCATTCGGCACGCCACTGAATAGACCAAACAGATAAACCAGATAAAATCAAAGGAAACTGATTTCTGATTTAGATACTCTAATTAATAGGGCTTACATGAATATCTATTTAATACAATGACGAAGTCGTTTCTTAAAGTAGAGTTGATATTCTTCATATTATATGCTACAATTATCTAATCGCATTAGTGGCCACCACAAAATGAAATATCAGTAGTTTCTATATATTTGAACAAATCAAATCTTTTAAAATGTGAAAAATTTTACACAAAAATTGCGATTCTGTGATATATGACTAAACAAATTATTTTTTTATGAATTCGTTCTTTGAGTTTAACATTAAGAATTATCTAAAATGTTATGGATTATACATTTATAGCATAAAATATAAATAATATCATAATAATACCACTGCAAGTTTTTAATTTTTCATTTATTTTTTTCCAAAATGTTTTGGTGAATGGTGGTGGTGAGTGCATTTTAAGCATTGAAATTGATGCATTTCGGGTGGAACATAATCTATAATATATTTCTATAAAGATAAAATGTAAATTATCAGTTCTAAGGTACACACTTTCAGTTGCTAAGCTGCTGCAGCATGTTGCATGGACAATAATAATTTTCGGTATGCTGCTCTAATCAACATTCATACTACAAACAAAATCATTTTACATCATCGATAAATACCTATTTTCATGAACAAATACATAATACAATACATTTATATAATAATTCCGTCGTATTTATAAATTACAAGATTCTTATTCGTAAAGCTATACAACAAGATTTGGGGGTGATTAATTTAAAATCATTCTTATGCCTTATATTATATTCTATATTTATGGTCTCAAATTCCGTTTTATTTTTGAATATTAGTTACGACGTTTCCAAAATAAATGCTGCAATTACGGTCATAATTTTGTATTCTAAAAATAGTGGCTTGCATCAACCTCTGGGTCTACTCTTGGCGATGCATCTAATTAGTCGCTTCTGTAAGACTAACAATTTATTTAAGCAGGTATGAGAGACACCTCAAAATGGCATGCCGTAACTCAACCTACTTTGGAAGTAGTTTCTCTGTTCTTAGTATGTAAGTTACTCTAGCTAACTTACTAATTAAACTACCAATATGACTTATAAAATTCAATTTTTGATCAATAGGTTTATTGAAATGCTACTTCAGTCATAATATTTTTTCAGGCCTTCTTTACTTGTCATAAGGTGCTCAATGTGAATTAAGCATTTTGGCAGACCTGATCTATGTCCTCTTATTGATTTGTTATATGAAAGATATAAAAATGACCCTGTGGAGTAATTACTCGATGTATGCATGGAATTAATATACACCGTTTCCTATTGTCTTTTCAGACATCCATGGTGTCCATCTTCTCTTGTATTCTTGGTAATGCCCATTGTCCAAGTTGCATGATTTTTTTTAAAATAAAATATACAAATTAGAATAATAAAGGTAATAAAGATTATCAAAAATTACTTTTTGTTAAAGATTTACATGTACTGCGAGCGAAGCTGCGCAGGTAGGCTCCATTATATTGTGAATTTCAAAATACGTATCCATTGTTCAGGTCGAAAAACATTTATGTTTGATTTCTATTCTTCTACATACTAGTGCGTTATGTCCTATAACTTTAGATGGTGAACTGATATAATTCATTAGTTATATCTGTACCAAAAGCCAAAACTGTCTCTAGCAGCAGTAGAAGTCGACAAAGAAACTCCGAAACGCGATGTGCAAGTAAAACTAGCAATAGATGATTTTTAGGACTATT
Organism: Callosobruchus maculatus; assembly: GCA_951848785.1. Classification (NCBI taxonomy): domain Eukaryota; kingdom Metazoa; phylum Arthropoda; class Insecta; order Coleoptera; family Chrysomelidae; genus Callosobruchus; species Callosobruchus maculatus. The sequence continues at coordinate 82,108 of CATOUR010000201.1, forward strand.
TGTCTTTGTAATAACAAACACTAAATTTTATGTTCATTTCGTACATTACTTCCCTAGAACAACTAGTTATTACTAGTTGGTTTTTAGGACTATTTATCCTTGAATCAATAATTCTGTACTTTATATGGTGTTTCTCATGACTATGAACTAAATTTTATGTCCAATTTGTACATTACTTTTTTAGAACAACTAGCCATCACTGAAGGACGCCAAGTAAGCGCTTATAGCTATTTCAAAAAATGGTGAATGAGACGTGACACATCCACCAAATGTTTCATTAATAAGGATTATCTTGCAATGAGCAAACTACTAAAATCAAATTCACTTTTTTTTGCGGATCCACTGTCCAGTGGAAGGCATCAAAGATGTATAACAATAACGGGGTTGCAAACATATTTGTGACAAAGGCTTTATCCTTACCAGACAGTTCTGATGACGAGATCTGCCCGAGTCGGTGCAAATACTTGTGGCAGAGACATCATGACCATAATTGCCCCCTGGATATGACGCTGCGCTACTCCAAGGTAAGTATAACTGTCTCAGGCACAAGATGCGCCCATACACGAACTGCTTCTCTACCATGGCACATTTGTTCCGAACTCCATTCCAATAGCATGACTGTAAGTACGCCTGCACTACCCTCAACGGCTATTATAGATCGTACTGCCTGGACTGGAGGCATGAAGTCTTAGGCAATCCAATGAAAATATATGGGTGACATTGTGGCTCCGGCGGTTGGGCGTACCACAGCTGTATCCGTTGCAAAAGAGCAACGGAGTCAAACAGTTATTTTGGAAGACACCTCTTTTGTACCAAATCTATTCAAACCAGAGGTTCACCACAGAATCGTTTCTCTTGTACTGCACGGAGTCCTGCAAGACTAACTGGTCACTCAACAGGTTCCCCTTGAAGCCAGCTAGTCGTTTCTTTGACAATCTCTGTTCATAGACGTTGGTATACACAGAATGTACAGAAAGCAGCGGCGTAGCGTGGCGTTAATACGAGGGGATGTAATAAGTAACTCCAACTAACATTTTACTAACAATAAATATTTTGTCTTTTTTATCATCATCATCATCATAGTCTTAACAGACATGTTGTGAACTCGTAGGTACTGCCGACATGAATATTATCAATAGTTTTGAGAAGTGTAGTCTTTTTTTATAGATGCCCTTCATTTTGAAGTCACACAAATAAAATATACAAACAATGTAACAGGTTAAAAGAGTATTTAAACCAATTAAAAAAAACTAAATCTAGGTTAAAAAAGAAAGTCGTAGTCGCACTCAGAATCGTTCATCGCGATGCGTAACGATATTTTATTTTATGCCGCGAACGAGATGCGATTAGGAAACCGCATCACCTACCGACATAAATTAGCGATTTAGACACAGTGGAGACGTAATCACGGGCCTATAATTCGTTGACCTCGGATTGCGTTCGACGGTGTTCAAGATGTGACATGTGACCAGGACAGTCGCATCACTCGTATCATGACGCTGTCGAGATATTTTTATTTTAGCGTTTAGCATAGCCCAGCGTTGCCGACAACCTTTGAGAAAATTCCTTGAGTGCTCTTTAAAATTTCCCTAGATTAGCACTTTTTTCCCTAATTTAAACTCGCGGGAATCTTAAAATTTCTTGGTAGTTATATTTATTGGAAAAAGTTAGGATAAAAACACACATAAACGCGACCGTTGGAAAAAACATTTTAGTCCCCATTTTCCTGTTTAAGTACTTTCGAAAGACCAGCCGTGTAATCCTTTTTGCACAAAACACATGTAAAGAATGTTTTACTCTTTGTACTCCCCTTTATCCAAAGGCGACCTTGTTTCCACTTTCCTGTCAGTTCGGAAACGTCCTTTTTAATTTAGGTTTCTTCGAAGCACTTGCAGTGGTAGAAGTTGAGGGCCCTGCCATACTGAAACTATATTCATTCAATTCGGAATCAGATATATTTTTCTGTCTAAAACGAGAAATTACTATTCAATCTTTTTAACCGTAAGCTAGAATGGGCTCAATAGGGGGACTAACCAGCCGCATGCTGGGAACCCCCCAAAACCAAGTTTTCCAAGAGTAGACGATTACAGCACTGTGACTGTGTCACTTATGGATAAGCTTAGTGAGTTGGAGCGCAGATGGCGTTAAAATTAAACTTGCGATTCAATAATTTTAAAATAAATAATTGATTTGAATATTGTGAAATGATTGTCTTATTAAATTCACAGTACTACCACTAATTTCAAATTAAGAAAAAGGCTGCTTTTCAAAAATTCTGAAATTTCCCTAGAATTCAAGCCAGTTTCCCTATTTCCCTAAAGCTGATCAAATTTCCCTAGAATAGGGAAATTTCCCTAGAGTTGGTAAGGCTGGCATAGCAGTTAGTGTCATCCATAATGTTCGACCAAAGCATACGTTCAATAATTGATTTTAAGTATTTAAATAAGTATTCTCAGAATTTTAATTTATTATAGGAGATCTTGGTGACTTTTTTAAATAAAAACGTATTACAATCATTTGAATGGAATCGACGCATCACCCACATCAATGGAAGCTACGCCAATGACAGAAAGATACGCTTTTATATGATTGTGGTGGAGTACTTGTAACATCTGTTCAGGCATGTTTTTGGCCGATATTTTTTGTGAATAGCCATGACTTAAAAACTCTAGCTAAATGTCAGTGGAAGCTTGTCAATCTTTTCAACCCGTAGGCTTTATGCCATTCTGGTCAGGAGCTGCAAAATTCTATGCACTTCGTAATGAATTACGTCATCACGCATTATTGTAGAACTACATTCCTATACACCGAATTAAAAAAAATGAAGTAAGAGAAGATAATTTCATAATACAACTACCTATGGTATATGTTTATTATAACCAATTACAAAACCGCTATATTATGTAACCAAAGTATACATCTACATATAAATTCCAGCATGTAAATGTAAATATTCTATTTTTGTACCATACTACTGATAATTGAAATGACTGGCCAGTAGACTTTGCCAGTAGGTCTTCGACCAGTGCCACTAAATAAAGCTAATCAGACCAACTTCACTACGCAGTGTGTACATACAGGGATACAGAAAAGCTTGAAAATGGTCGATTATTAGAAAAATATTCAAGGTATCGAGAAAAGTTTTAAACAAGAGGTATAGGGTTTTTAAAGTGTCTACTAAACAGTCATAAAATTACGAGTAAGACAGAAGGAATTCTGCAACCCTCGTAGTCATAAAATTTTTACAGGGTTGATCATAATTTGAATGGATAATTCAATTCTATGAATACCAAGAAAAATGCAAGATAATGTAATTACATATAGTCAACTTTTACAAAGATCGCATTTCGAAGATAACAAATAATTATTTCTAATAGCACTGGTTAGTAACACATTGCTAAAAATAAATAAAAGACTAACAACAAGTACTCTTTATCTCATTTTCAATGAAGTGTTAGTAGTTAGTAGGAGAATTAGATGTAATTAGAAGTTTATTAGTCCTCATAGCTAATCGATATTTCTCCATGTATTAAATTGTGTCGCATACAGTTTCTGTTAGAAATCTGAAGGAATATCAATTAAAATCCCAAAAACAGAAATACCCGCTAGACATAACTTTCAGATAAGTTTTTGACTACTTAAGTCGTACATCGTTAACATAATTATAGTGTCACACAAAAGCACAATTATTCACCTTGTTTATTCTCGATTCTTAATGTATTTCCAGTGCTAAAATATGTTTTTGATAGTTTGGAGCTTTGTCAAGTTATAATCTGTTTTCATAATTCTCTGATTCTGCAAGATAGTGAATTATACGTTAAAATCAATTTGTTTATTATACGAATAGTTCTTCAAATGTCTAATGCATACGATTTTGGAAGTTATGAACTATGCGCATTTACGTCGAAAATGTATCAGTTCCTAAAGGTAAAGGATAATTTCTGGGTAGGCAGAAAATATAATAATTTTTGAAATAGATGATTTTGAAAAATAAATCAGCTCCTACAAAATGGGGACTGAGAAAATTGATGTCTCTACATATATAACACACACGATTCCTTTCATTTGATAAAATTGAGCCCAATATCAACCGAAACATCTACCCATATTATGTACTACCACAACGTTGTCGAAACAACTGTTGCTTCTCTCTCAACTTGTGTTCACTTCTAGGAACGGAAAGTAGATAAACGGGGCGAGTGTTGCTTCCCAAGAATGCTGTTGCTTCCTTGTACTTTCCCACCGTGCCGCATGCCGCCGTCTCACTATCAGTGCCGTTGATAAGGTTCCGCCTTAATTAAGGCTGAGAGTAGACAATACGATGTTGCGGCGGGAAATGAAGGCGAACGAACGCGGGAGCAGCATCGAGAGCCGAGAGCTATGACTGTTGATGGTGTACGTATATAGCTATCTGGGCAGGAAACGCTTTGTTGCTGGTGGCAACAAAGCACCACCACACCGCTGCCGCCATCTCTAACGACAGACAATGCGAGCTCCAGCTCCAGCACAGGCCTACTTCGCCACCACGTCAAACCATCAACGGCTGGAAAACCAGAACAACATTTTTACGCGCACAGGGACGGGTTCATAACCCGATACCTATGGAACACAAAGAGTTGTCCGTTCAACACCATAGGTGTAATTGCAAAGATTTTTGATTTTGAGATAAGTATTTTTAACGTTATATAGTGTCTACGTCAGGAAAACATATCCGCCTGTCGGTCTATTTGCCCGCCTGCAACTGTCTGTTGCCATTTTTTAACAGCGTTATCTCAGTGACCACTCCACCAATTTTAGTGAAGTTTGGCGCTATCTTTTCGAAAATCAGTGCAGTGGCATTGGTGTGACTGCTACATCGATTTTGATGAAATTTGTGTGTGATTTGATGGAATGCAGTGTTAATTTTTGAAAATCTGAATTGGAAATGCAGTAATTAGTAAAAAATAATCACAACCGCCTAAACATCATTTTTATGCATTTTTAGGATTTCTGATCATTTACCATTTCTTTAGAAAGAGGGTTGGGGTGATGTAGAGGCTAATAGAAAGGGATTCCCAACATTTTTTGAAATCACAAAGAACTTTCCATCACTTTCAGAAAAATGACGTTTGATCACATTCTGTACTTTACAGTCATATCCGAATCTTTTCCTTGAAGACATACTTGATTCTTGAACAGCAGCACAGCAAAGCACAGTATTTTTTCTTTCTTCGGTATAGGCGATGTTACAAGCATTGTCCTAAGTATCCAGATACTCCTTCCATGTGTCGTAACGTTGCGGATAAAGCTACCCTATATAAATCAACAAAATCAACACATCATAATAATATAATAATTTGTCTGCTTATTTTAGTTGCTGAGTCTGGTTTTTTTGCTAACTAACTCCCGAATATATGAATTTCAAAACCAAATGTTAATGTCGACTCTTGATTAAAAAAGTATCTTCGTAGATCAATTTATTTGATACAGATAACGTCCGCCAGTATAGGGGCAAGGGATGAATATGGTGTGGTGGGCAGAGTAGCGAAAGGAGTTACTCCAAAATTTTGGTTGGTATCGAGAATATGTGTGAAGCATTGAGTTACGATACTTGATGCCATTTTTTGTCACAAAAAATGACCGTGCTTTCCGTTTCAAGTTGTCGCAAGTAGGTCAAAGCAGGCTGGTGCCCAAGACAGAGATCATGACATACATGTTCCGAAAAGCTGACAAAACAAACATGCTTCAAAGTTTGCCTTACCAAGAAAGTGGAGAAACTCGAACCCGCATTTCTGCCGAGTTTTTTTCCGATTTACACAGGGAAGCACTGACAGTTACTGTAATAAAAGACAGGTTCTAAAGAACGTTTTAGCCTTAGACAAGGAAAGAGAGAGGACGGAACCCGCGACTGACATTTCTGATACCAAATGGCACCAAAGCGCTATTCCCAGTGGCGTAACTAATGGGATTAACGTTCTGGTTGAGCTATTTGTAGAAATAATCTTTTTCAAATAAAATTTAATGAAATATTGTTATTCAGGGTTTCTATATGGCCAATTTCGCCATCCACAATTAAAACTTAAGTGACTAACATTACCGTAACCGTGATTTTCATTCGACTGCTGTTTTGTGGCCAATAATATATAAAAATTGATAATGTATATATTTTATTCAGTCATGAACATGTTATGTTCATTTGCAGTATATGACTGATGGAAGACACGATTATACTTCTACCCAGAAAGAAAAAAACTGCTTGTAGTTTGTAGTAAATCAATTTTTTATTATTAAAGAACACATAATACCTATAGTATATTTATATTTATTGACATTATGTTTATATATAAAATACTGTCTATTACATACTGTAAACAGAAGCAGCAATAAAACATTTTTGTTATTATAGATTAGCTTACGAGATTGAGGAATTTGATGCCTTCAATCTCGGAGTCCCCATATGCAGTAAAAAAATCTACTTGCTGTTACGCTGTTACTTGCTGTTTGTAGTGTGTAATGAAGAGCAGTATTTTTAATTACTCCAACGAGGCTTTTTTATACATAACTTCTTTTTGCAACGGTGGCAATAATTAATGAAAAAGCTGGGGGGTTAAACATAAAAATTATCTCAGACATGAAATAAAGTAAGTTTTGGGCTAGAAATACAAAGGTCCTTTAATCTTATCCAAAATCAAAACATTTACAAAATTAGAAAATGACTCCTAGATTAGCTAGTAGTAAATAAAAACGAACAATTCATTCAATATAGGTGAGGTCCTATAACTTACATAGAAATTACAACTCTATTTTATCACTTAACCCCTTGCTTCCAGTAAGTTCTAATTTATTGCAGTTATGTATTTACTTATGGGGAAGTTTGGGTGAAACTCAGTATTGTGTGCTTCAACAAAAATAATTTTTTTGTAGGAACGTGGCATTTCGCTTGCTCCTACAATTGATGGCAGTCAATATTACAGTCACGAAGGTCAAAAACTACCAATATTTTACTGCCCTTTAAACAGAATCATTTTTGTTAATTGGCTCCGAACTGGATTGTCCTGTTGTGATCGAGATTTTACAATAAAATGGATTCTGATATTTAAGTATTTTGTGCATACAGCTTTTATTAAAAAATATATATGATTTACATCATTTTCTAATACGTGACGTTCTAAGCAGCTGAAAATAGGGGTGCCTAGAAAACTTGATATTATTTTGCTTATCAGCAAAGGTACAAAATGTTTGGTGTGAATACAATTTTCATTAACTCTCAGAAAATGTTCCGATTTCAAACATATCTTGATAACATCATTTGATGGGTAAGTCAGACCGCCGTGGCTTTTAAATTCAATTAGGGAATTGAGAAACCGATCTCTAGTACCAATCAATGCTGTGACACATGTTTCACATTTTATTGTTTTTTGTAATTGGTGCGAAACATAACCAGCAATATATTGCACAATTTGGGATGAACATTCACTTATCACAGGTGCATTCATGATGTAGTCATGATCCTTCCAAATAGTTTCTAGATCATCAGAAGGCTCATTTATGTCTATTAAACTATGGTTAGATAAACTACTATTAATTACATCTTCAGACCTTACATTTTTTGTAGAACTACTTAGAATAGGGATTTGATCTAATGGAATACAGTTACCCATACCGCCCTCTCTAATTTCTGCTCGAACCAGAAGCCTTTTGTAAGCAGCTAGAAACTGTCGAGCGGTTGGGTTATTATTCCAGCCACCTCTTGATCTAATTGACGAAAAGAATAATTCTAAATGATCTTGACTAATCTTATACAACGGAAGGTACAGTAATGTTTTTCTCTCAGAAACAAGTTCTTTGTACAATCCTAAAGAACTTGATAATGAAATTATTAATCCAATAAACCCAGTTTTTCTGTTAGACATGATTACTTGCTCATTATTAGATAATTTCAACTTTGAAAGATAAAAAATTGCACTATTGATAAATTCCGCAGATCGATCTATATTTTTTTGACATAATGCTTTTTTATAACCTGGTGCTACTAGGGTTCTGCTGTTTAAAATATCGAAAATGCTATTTACAATTCTAATAAATTTAACTGTTGCCTGACTACCTTTAAAATCCTCAAGATTCAGCTTTTTTTCGCAATACTCAATAGCATCGGCTACTGATGCACTAAGTAACTGAACTGCAAGCCGAACCTTCATTTTTTGTTTGAAAAAAATAATATGAGCGCGACGTAACTTATTCCCTAAATGTAAGCCCTCGCTAGTTTGCAGCTTCTCTAGAAGCGCTATGTATTTCCATTGAATAAAATTGTTATCACAATCAATTAGGATTTTCTTTTCACCAAATGCATTGCGAACAAGTTTTATCATATGACATGGATCATAAAAAATATATACATTGTGATCTGTAACTCTGAAACTTGTCTGTATATTTGAAATGTTAAATAAGAATCCAAAGTTATGACACATAGCGGTATTAGATGGAGCACCATCGAATGTGATTGACATAACTTTGGCTCCCGTATCTTCAATCAGATGGATGCATTGAGATACAATTGAATGTTTTTGACTGCCATTCAAAGAATCTGTAAGAAAGTAACCGACAGGTAATTTCCAAGTTCCATTGATGCAAACCAACATTATAACAAAAGCTTCTTTGGCTAAAGCATTAGAGTCATCGTTTAAATTTGTACCACAGTTCACATAACCATGGAATTTTTTTCCATCCCATTCTAAATGTTTCCGTATGGCTATTTCATCGATAATTAATGAACAAATTATTGGTCCGTCAGATGATTGAACCTTATTTCTTAAGGTATTTATTGATTCCTTGGTAAAACCAGGCTCAGCATCCACATTCTGAAACCATTTAGCAATACTTTTGCTATGCGGGAGACAAGTGTCAAAAACATCTCTCACATAGTTGTATGCCTTTGGTGAAAAAAAATTTAATGTCAGGGCAAATTTCCTAAGTTCAGATGAATATTGAACATTTCTCCCCATTTTTCTGTTCAATATTTCTATGTTAACCTTGCTCATATTTTGAACTAAAACTAAATTTTCTTGAGATAGTAAATTTTGTCGCTCTAATTCCTCAGCAATTATTTTTAAAGAGGCTACTTTTTTGTGTGCTCTTTTCAGTGATTGACCAAGGGCACGGATTTTTTTCGTTTTTTCCTTATTCTTATCTTTTTGCAGCAGCAGTTCTCTTCTAAGTTTCTTTTTCCGGGGAGAGTCGTCCTGTGCAGCCAGAGCTGAGGTTGATGGCGATGGTTCTGGATGAACATCACGTTCACGGGGTCTTTTTCTTTCTTTTGCCTAAAATAACAGAGCTGTATATTAGACAATGTTTGAAACATTACTTCCGAAAGAAAGACAGAACAAATTAATTTATGATTTAAGTAGATGTGAATGAGTGACTGAATCTTATAGGAAAAGTGACAGTAACATTTTGTTTTGATTTCGTATCGAGTAAACACACCTAAATATAGTTGTTTAATAATGTAACTGTAACACAAGAAATTATTACATTTTTGAGGTTAGCTGCCTTTTGATTTTCATAGCTATCAATTTTTAAATGGTTATTCAGCCATTCGTAATCGTATTTCTCCTTACTTTATTGCACTGTTTATTTTGGAAACGTCATCACTAATACTCAAATATAAAACCAAATTTGAGACCATAAATATAGAATATAGGCATAAGGCATAAGAATGATTTTAAATTAATATCACACCCAAATCATAACTCATTAATGATCCAATTATATACAATGGAGTGAAGATTTATAACAAACTTCCTCCTCACAGGTTTTAGTGAATATCCCAAAAGTTTTGTTTGTTATTATATAGCTTTGTCAATAAGAATCTTGTAAATTCTTAGACTATAAAGTATATCGATCTATCTATCTATCCATCTATCCATCTATCCAACTATCCATCTATCCATCTATCCATCTATCCATCTATCCATCTATCCATCTATCCATCTATCCATCTATCCATCTATCCATCTATCCATCTATCCATCTATCCATCTATCCATCTATCATAATCCTAGAATGTTTATTATTTTAATATTGATTAAGCGTAGACAATGTAAGCTAGGAATTATAACTTACAATTTTTGGACGTAAGTATTCCGGAAGCTCGTCAAATATGGTGGGGACTGCTCCTTTCAGAAGATATACTTTTTGATTTGTTTGATGAAGGAAATTCTGTTCAAAATGCTTAGAACAAAGCCTATCGTTGCTTGTAGGCTTCCAACCTTCGATCCTCATATTTTTGATCCATAAATCATGTCTAGGAAGATCTTTAGGAAACCTGTCGAGGAAGAAAGAAAATTAATTTTATTATTCATACAACTACAAATAAAGGCCACCCTTGAAATGCACACCTTGTATAAGGGTATTGGTATATTATATATTACAATGCAAAGTCATAATATTTCCATTCAAAATGTAAGCTATAATAGATACGCCACTGGAAAACTGATTGTATTTGAACCAAAAAATCCCTTAAAAACATAATTTTTAGACTTTACGTGCTCAAAAACATTATGATTCGCATGTTAGTGGTACATTCCAAATTATATTTCGGATACACATATATCTTTGAACTAGATATCGAGATATTTGCATGAATTTCGGATACACCAAAAAAATAAGATCATAAATTTACCTGTGAAAAGTGATTCCTGGCTCCTTCCTGCTGCTGTGGCTTTTACAACGGTAAGCTGCACACCCCACCATTACGCTCACCACAATATTTCACAATTATTGGTCTTAAAAACGTTAAATATCGCAAAAAACACCACCTTGACACTACCGTCAGTTTTCCACCAGCATTTTGACAGCTATTCATTTTCGGTATCAGCTAATCCATATAGCATCAAATGGGCGTGCGGTATCCCCTCTCTTTCCTTATCTAAGGTTTTAGCGGTCCATCTGCAAATCGGAAAGATGGTTACTTGATCTGATTGATCGGTAGTAGAAAAACAAGCGTCCACTAAATTTAAGTCTATGCTTCCCAAAAATTTTAACTTGATAAATTAAGACAAAAAAAACTTAAAAAAAGCTTTTATGTAAATGTTCTAAAAAGGAGAAGATAAAATGTTTCTTTAAAATGTTAACTATCATAGCTTCATTATACACAATTTATATGATCATAAAAGCTTGTTGCGAGGTTTACATAAGTATTTCTGCTTAATTAAACTGACATTTCGACACAATTAAACTTATCAGACCAAGTTAGTCAATTAAATACATTCACGCAAGTACATCGCGCGACAAGCTTTTGTGATTATATAAATTGTGTATAATGAGACTATAAGTTGATAGTTAGTTATATTGGGTTTAGAATGACGTCACATTATTTTTCGAGTCACTCTCAACAAGCCCTTTCATTGGAAACCCATATTGCAGAAGTACATTAAAAATAACTATTCCGCCATCTTGGATGGTTCTCCATATTTGATTTAGAATGAAGTCACATTATTTTTCGAGTTACTCTAAACAAGCCCTTTCATTGTGCAAATACTCTCTTCTCTCAGGTCGTAAGCAAGGTTCATGCAGTGATAAAACAACTCACCGACTTTGAATAGTATATTTTATTCTAACCTACGTACCCCTGAGATAAAGTAATTTAATAAAAAAGAGTTGATGCAAAGTGTTATAATTTCTGAAACTTATCCTCTAGCTTTCTTCCTGATTCATTGCTGTACACTTTTTCATTATTTATTATTTAGCGTATGGTTACATAAAACGCCACAAAAATAGTAAAACATTAAAAAAAAGCACAAAATAAAACGGAAAAATGCGATTTAAACAATAACTACGCTATAAGTCAGTATCCAGCCTGGAAATCCATTTTACCTCTGATGGACTGGCTTGGAGGAAGTCCTCGTTGTTGCCCGGATATACTCTAAGGCCACGTTCTTGCACTATATGCCTGACAGTTTGACGCTCCCCTCCACAGTCGCATCGTGGAGATTCGCGCTTGCTCCATTTGAACAGCAAATCAGCGCACACTCCATGCGACGTGTGAATTCTGTTAAGGGTCAGCCATTCTTTTTGGTGGAGCTCAAAGCCAGGGGCTCTTGACTAACAGATTACTGTGCACTTCTTTAACTGCAGGATTAAAACCATCAGACTCAAGTTGAAAAGCTGTTGTAACTGGTGGTTTTCTGGACAGTAATCTGCGCAAGGAGAGATCAGGTATATCTTCGTGGATTGGCAATGAGGGATTTGTTTTGATTTCGTTGTATTCTTTCGGAAGCGCATTTTCTCGATGGATGGGTGATGGAGCCACTTGGCTGAGCGTTGGTAGCCAGTAAGTTGGGGTTGATTTGACGCATGCCGTGATAGTTCTCATAGAAGAGTTTAACTGGGCGTCTATCAGTATGTAGGCTGTTGAAATAAATATCTGTAGGTACCCGAAACTACGTAACGCAGCTTGCTTAAAATGTTATACTAGACTATACCGGCAGAGGAGGCTATTAAAATTACTGCGTGGGATACTCAAACACTCATGGAATTATCAAACCACTCTCGTAGTACTACGCTGCGAATTTTTCATCAATGATGTAACACCTGCGAGACTCATGTCGATTAAAGTTGGTTAAGTATCATTTTCGATTGTGCTGTACCTTCGGTTGTTATTAGCTTAATGAAAAACCATCAAAAAGTGCATCATTCGCAAATAAAGCTAAATTGCGTTTTGGTCCGTTATCGTAGCTGTTGATCAGATAAAGGATGAGTAGAATATAAGTCACCGAACTTATATACATATACATACATTTATTTGAAGACTTCCTACCCCGGATTTCTCGAAAACCGCCGATTAAAAGAAAACAACTTCGAGACACGTCAAAAGATTTGTCAAGGGGGACAACTTTATAACCAAACACTATTTCATCTCCTTGTACCCTCTGCCTCCCCTTAAAAGTTTTAAATGACAAGGGGTATCGAGTAATATCTTGTTTCAAAGGTACGTTGAAGTCCTTCATTTTGACATTTGATTTTTTTAAATCAGTCGTTTCGTTTTCCAGATAATTAGAATCTTTGTGTATCCTAACTTAGGATCATGCACCATTTTGAGAAATTTATTTATATTTATTTATGTGTGAGTAAGTTGGAAAATCCATTCACATGAATGCATGTGTGGCTTTGATACACCAAGTCGATCTTCTTGACTCTAGTTTCATTGATTGGATAGCAAGAACATAATTTGAAGGAATCTATTGTTATTTTATTATTTTGATATTTTTCAGCATTTCTACTTTATGCCGGCACTTCACAAGGCGCATTTGTGTAGTGGGATCGCTATATTTGCCTAAATATTTGATGTAGTCACGCAAATATCAGAAATATGCTTCCTTCATTGTCAGCCTAAATATTAATCTCATTTGAGTCCTCTGACATATAATTAAAACCGTGAAGTGGTCCTATCGACTACACTATTTTTGCTGTACATCAACGAGCTGCTAGAAATAACATCCAATTCAATCTACAGCTTCTCAGATGACAGTACATTAATATCGTGCATCCCAGGAGACGGCACGTCGGCGACGGCAGCATGCCTCACAGATTAACGTAGATATCAAAACAATTGTCTAGTGGGGATTAGTAAATAAAGTACAGTTCAACGTACAGGAAACTCCGGCAACAACACTTACAAAGAAGTCTCACGCTGGCTTGCCAACTGTGGAACTGTGGATCAACGTCAACAATATGTCCTGGCACGACCACGTCGTCAGTATTGCTAAAACGGCATCCCAGAAGCTTGAAGTTTTGTTCCGCTGTAGGAACCTGTATACACCAGAACAACTACTGCTGCTCTACAAGCCACAGATCCGAGATGCGCTCTTGGACACTATCCAGAAGAGAGCAATTAGATTAATCGATACGCTTAAGCTCACAAACGACCTCCACAACCTGGAGCATCGAAGAAGGGTGGCTGACCTATCCCTGTTCTACAGATTCTATCACGGAAGATATGCGAGTGAGCTCTTCCAGATAATAATACCAAAGGGCGTCCGAACCAGCAACACTGGAGAGGCTCAGTCTCCTCCAGCATTCCTTCTTTTGGAAAACTTCGACGCTGTGGAATGAGCTGCTGGAGAATTTGTTTCCCGACGGCTACAACCTGCAGCGTCTCGAATCTAACGTACACCGTCACTTATTCTCTCGCAGTGCTTCTACAGCGCCATAGGCTTTCAGCCTTTGCGGGAGGCTGACCATAAAAAAATGCGTGTTTGTCTATGTGCATTATTTGTCCTATTTGTTCAAATAAAGCAAATAACCCCAAATAGGTTATCCACAGACCGTCGTTTTTCGGCAAATAAAACAAATACACGAATACCCTACGAAAGTGGAGTACCGGCATTAACTCCAGACCTGTTTCAAAACAGTTCTCATTCTCTCTCTATCACTATCCCCACTCCTCATCCTGGCTCATTTAGCAAACTCGTAAACTTTGTCGCGCGTCAGTATATCGCGCTTATCAGCACACGATGCCCTTTTTTCCGAGCAAAATGGAAACAAAACACAAAAAACAAGTGAGCAACGCTGGCCAGCAGCCACCTGCTATTTAACCATATTTTAAGCGTCCTAACAAATGAAAATGCGTCCAAAACTGAGCGACCGTACGTGACAGAGATAGTGTGACAATTGCTGCGTTGATGTCATGGAGCTCTGTGTAAATTGCGATAAAACTACTTTTGCTGTAATGAATCACTGTGCACGTCAGTCTCTCTTCTCTCTGAATAATGCACCTATAGACTTACTACTGCATCATAATAGCAACTGTCTCATTGTCATGTCCCTGAACTTCCATGACACGTGATTTTCTCGTAACAAAAACAGGTCAAACGAAAACTGAGTGGAATTTTTGAAAGTACTATCGGGCCTATCATACCATACGTACAAATCTTTCTATTTACTTCAACCCTTATAACTCACCCCAACTTTTTTCTTTCAAATAGCACCCAATAGTTTTTCATACACAAATTGAGTCTTTATTTTATTTATAACCTTGTAGTATGAAAAAAAATATATTTTTTTCATCAAGTCATCAGCATGAGGAAAATAAAATAAAGATTTGTAATTGTGTAATATTTTCGTAAAATAAACAGTTCTGGATTATTTTCTCTTAATTCTCGCAAAAGCGAATTGTGGCTATATATTTTTTTGGCAGCTAGTCAGCTTTTCCCATATACTTTGCTTATCCTTTTTTTTCTGAAACATATCATTCACCATGACAGCAATGATACAAACTCACCAAAGCATAACATCGGTTTGCAAAAGTCACGTTGAAAATGTATACAAGACAACACGCAATTCCAAATTACACGATAAATGGCACTTTTTAGCCACGCATATGCACTTTTTCCCTTGAAAGGAAAGCGCCACACGAAATCACGTGCAGAATAATTTTGATACATAACTCAGTGTATAGTGCATGGCACCCTTTTGCTACGTCGTCCTTTCTTGCGTCCTAACCGCATCGTTCCAACACGCCACGAGTTTTGAAATGAAAGAACGTGTGTCATCCTAGCCAATCTTGTTCAGAGCAATGGAAACTATTTTATAGATATAAAAAGCTTTGGGACTCATAGTGTGGAATGTAATAGTTTACTGAAAGAATATGGATGACAACGTTATATGCAATAAGTCCCATGAATTTTGAAAGGATATAAGTTGCAACAGTAACAATTAACAAAGGAAACATCTATATTCATGGGTAGCGCAGCGTCCGTCTGCCCTAAATACCTGCTAAGCTACTAAAGTCCATCGTACTAATTTTGTTATACATATAGCGTGTCCCACGACGATTAAGACAAGCAATATGTCACAACTGGGAAGTAAATTAGAGCAAATATAGTATCTTTTCTTATTATTGTGTCACCCAATGAGGTATTTGTTTTTGGTCACGTGACGTCCGATTCAAAATTTTTAATGGGGCACCCTGTATATTTGTGACTTTTTGTGTTCCTCACGATAAAACAATTCCAACAAACTTGGGGTCTAAAGTGATTAATTCAAGAGCTACAGGTACTTAAAAAGGATGGTACCACTACCATTGGTTATAACATGTACCCCTACAGTTAAATTATTTTGGTAGTGTTTCATAATGGTAGTGGTGCAGTCCTTTAAATACCTGTAGCTCTTGAACTAATCACTTTAGACCCCAAGTGTGCTAGTTTGTTGGAATTGCTTTATCGGGAAGAACACAAAAAGTCACAAATATACAGGGTGTCCCAATAAAATTTTTGAATCGGACGTCACGTGATCAAAAACAAATTCCTCATTAGGTAACACAATAATAAGAAAAGATACTATAAACCCTCAAAATTATGTATTTATTTAATCGTGTCTGAACTACAACTTGTAACTAGGAATTATAAAATATCCATAGATAAAAATAAATATTATAACAATATGTTGTGAATATAACTATAAATGTTCATATATCACTCCAGTGTCTGGCGCATTTCACAGCATTTTCATTGCACGTCCAAAGGTCTCGGATGGTACATGGTGCTTGTAGAGATTGACACGATAGAAGGTGCTCCATTGTCTGGGATTCTCCACATTCACACGTGTCCTCTTCCACGTATCCCCATTTCAGGAGGTTGTCCTTGAATCTCCCCATTTGGCACCGGAGTCGGTTGAGGGTTTTCCAGGTGCCCCAGTCTAAATCTGAGCCTGCAGGAAGTTCTATACTACTGCTCCTTTCCGATATATCCTTGTCTTAATCTTCGTGGGACACCCTGTATAAGCCACTTACCAAACTTTAATAAATCACCACAAAACCACTAGTTCCAGGACTCCTAGGTATGTTTTTTAGAAAAATTTCTGTACTTTTTCCATAACTTTTACACAAAATTACTCTGCAGCGACATGATAGCAGAGTAGAGCGCCAACCTGTATCGCACTTTAATTAAACCATCAGAGTTATCGGCCCAATAATAATTTTCATTAAGATTAATTAACAAATATTTTCGCTATTAGATCGGGAATACTTCAGATAAAATATGGGGAGGCTGTATACGGGTTGCCTTTCTGGCAACAGCTTCCTGATGGCGGTTATATTGCACATTCCTCTCTTTGCGGGGCATAGACACAACTTTATATAATGTATATAATTTCATAACAAACGAGCAGGCAGTGGCGTACATATTCGGGTGTAGTGCTTGGAACAACACCATGGAGGTAGCTGAAACCTTAGTAAAGTTTATCTTCAAGTGCATGTGGTTTTTAATGATAGGTCAGTGATGGAAAAGAGACAGAAAGATACACAGCCATATTTTCTTCTTCTTCTTCAGGTGCCATCTCCATTTAATGAAGGTTGGCGACAATTTCGGCATACTTATTTCGGTCCTAAGTGGTATGAATTAAGGATGATGTGTTCATACCAGTCCAATTGCGTATGTTTTTTATTCAGGAATGTTGTCTGCGACCAGGATCACGTTTTCCTTCGATTTTTCCTTCTATTATTAGTTTTTTCATACTTGTTATGACGATATATGTGGCCCAAATAAGCGGCCTTTCTTCGTTTTATTGTAGTAAGTAACTCTTTCCCTTCTCGAAGTATTGTGGTCGAGAAAATATAAAATTTCGAGTCAACGATATGGGTCAGCCTGCGACCTTAAAAAACTGTCATCTCTCTGCCTGAATTCTTCTACGTGCTTGATGTGAGAAATCAGGTGTCAGTATTGATAAAATTTAGAGACGAATAAAGTGTGGGGTGTAGTAGTCAATGAACATTTAGCAAAGGAAAGACACCACCAGAACTGCATCAAACTTCGCATTTTGGCATTAGGTATCCCTGATCGTTTTACATTTTCTCTAGAGGGGGAGGAAATGGGATGCTAGAGAAAATAGTAGGGTGGGGAGAGAATTGGGAATGCCAAATCTTTTTGTATGTATAAGAAAATGTCCATTGAAAATGATTAGATACTATCTTTCCTATCAGAACATTGCTTTTGAAGATACTGTTGGATATCAACTATCAAGTCATAGATTTAATTCATTATTTGTATTTTAAATTCACGTGACCTCTGGCAACAATGCATTTATATACGAAGAAAATGTTCCATTTGGAAATCCCCACCTAGGTTTATAATTCACAGTGGACATTCTAGCTTGTGCCTGAAATAACCTTCTCTTTATTGCCTCGCAGAATTTGTTGACCAGTGCTCACGATTCTTTTTTTATTCAATTTACAGCAATCGTCACAATTACTACCATTTTATACTTTTGTATATACCTTTTTTATTTCGATTAAATAAGGTAAGTTATAAGTAAAGTAACATCAATAAATTATTGTTTCATTATCACCGTAAACAGTGAGCTGAGCGCATAAAAACTACCTACAACAGTTTCTCAAACAGATACATCTGTACCTAAGTTTACGGATCCGAAAGCTGTGACAGCTCAACTCTAAGATACATAATATACCTAAGCCCAAATTGCATGACTCTGTCTATTTCCTTATCTGTCGCTACATCCCTATGTGAATTTTTGACACATACTTTGCACTTGACGATCCTAGATACCTGTAACGTTAAAACATAAAAGCTGATACACTATATACCGTCAGTACCGAGAAGATGTGGGAAGTCAGACACTTTCAAAAACCAGATTGTTCAGTTTCGCAGGCTTATCTCTCGATCTGTCCGTCAATTTATCTCTTGTTCTGTGTCTTTAGCACTATTGTGTGCCGTCTATTTGCTAATCGTTAGCCTGTTTGTAACTCAAAAAGTAACTACCTGATTTTGACCTTGAACAGTTTTTCTAAGTAGGTTTACTGCAACAAGTACGAACATGATAATAGGAAATTATAATAAAAAACTATGGAATCTAAAAGGCTTATACAAGGTTCTGAAAAGGGCTCTACTCTATGGCCTTTGAACAAAGGCAGAGAGGCGCTTAACCGTTTTGGTAGGAGTTTTGACTCACGAAAATGGTAAAAGACCTGATTTGCTACAAATGCTGGGAAGAAAACTTCTATTCACTTCGTGAGCAGATGTGCGTGGTATCGCAACCTCAGGGTTCAGATATTAGGTGTGACAAAGTTTGATGTTGAATCACTATAATCAGTAAACTGGTCGGAAGTACTGATATTCATCAGAAGGTCAGGTAGGTTCGACAAGGAGTTTTCTAGGAGATCAAAAGGGTTCCTAATGTTGGTTCTTTGTGGTTGATAAATACGAGGCCTGGCCTAGCTTACTATTAGCAGCAGATATCTTTTACATAATTTGTAAACTTATTTTATTTGTCGTGTCATTCAAATGCATATTTAATTGTTTTATTAAATTTTATAATTTTTATTCTCTAGCTTTTATAACAGATGATTATATATAGAATAGAAAAAAACTAATTCCACTGAATTTTGTACATAATTTGATTTATGTTATTTGTACCTATGATCATATTGTGAAACAATACATCAGTTGTTTTGATCTTCGGTCGATATTGAAAGGACGATTTTAGAGAAGACTTTAACATTAATTGTGATCTACATGAGATTGCACCGTAATTCAGTCGTCTAAATATCTATGCCAAAAACGCAGTAAAGCTTTGTTTGCATTTATCTTTGAAGAACATGCATTCACACGAAATTTTATATCTTTTTATGTCATATTTGTCTAATAAAGTAAATGAAATCATACAGTATTTCAATATTTTAAAACAGAACCTTTGTAAGACAGTTTTTCCTGAAAACAGTGTCACCAAGAACGTATCATGTATTAAAACATGGTAATCAAGAGTGTACCTACCACAGAATTCTAAAGCTTGCTCAGGTTGTTGTGAATAGTGCCAGAGTTATTTCCAGGACTATAAAATAGTTTCAGATCAAATAATATTCCATATCCAATATCTCACCTACCTTACCATCCCAACTTTAACTCTTGAAAGATATATAAAAAATGAAGTAGTTGATATCTAACGGTCCTCATATCTATTATTTATTTTCGTGATAATTATTCCACCACCAATGCACCGATTACCAAAAATTACACCGCTATCCGTTTTTACGTTAGTAAGACGTCACCAAAACTTCATTGCAATCAAACCCTTTCCAGATTATAAATCATAGGTTTGTTGAGCGTGTCCATAAAATAAGTTAGATGTACCTTCGAAGGCAATAATGGAAAGTCTATTATAGATTCATAATACTTAGGAGCAACAAAAATGACGACAGGCAGACATACAGACAGACTAGCATACAGAAATAAAGAAACTAATCAACATCATAAAATGCCAAAAAAGCTCCAACCGTTGTGCAATGATTCTCTTCCTTCGTAGCTTATGTCTTGAATGTAACTAAGAACAAATTTCTTGATGGGCCCCTACTCGAGAAGACTAATGTGACGCTGTCCTTCTACAAGACCTCCTCATCCTTCCTAGGTCGGTTAGGTGAATTTTCACATCCATAGGTATAGTTTGTACTTAAACACTTACCCACTGTACTGTCTGGTATGCTGTTTGTCTACGAAATCGACTCAAGTAAAAATAAATTGAATATAATGCTTTTGGCTAATCAGAATAAATCTCAGTACCAATAAATAAACTACAGAATTTTATTGATGACAATATTTTGCTCACCAATTATCTAGGAAATGTCATCTAAGGTCTGCAAAGTACAGAAAATCATCGAAGTCTTTTTTGGGCAATGGAACACAATACATTTTGGAGCTCCTTAGTTAACTAAAAACGAAGCTTAGAGCGGTTAAGGAAATGTTCGATTTTACAAAATATACTATGCGATAGCATAACATTCGTACCTTAATTAAAATCGATGAAACAAATTCCAAGAAACACAAATCTATTGTTTTTATATCGAATGAAAACCATAAAACAATTGAATTACTAATATCTCCTGGAAAATTCTGTTATTGGAATCCCTTCAGTGGTGCTGAAGAAGAAGAACGGAAAATTAAAGTGTCTGGTTCACCCTTTCAATTTCTTAACATGAGGGTGATACTATTTAGAGGGAGTGAATTATTTTAGGGCTGAGTGGTGCTAATAATCTCAACTTTCCACTCTTCTGAGTTGACAATTCGTTTAGGCATAGCGCAAAGATGTCTTTCGAAGAGTGAAAAATACAAGAACTGCCAACACTCTATTCTTAAAGGAAATCTGCGCATCCAGTCGAATTTATTTATAGTCATCTAAATTTTTTTTCAGGCGGAACAAATTGTTAAGTCTCATTTAAAAGAAAACTTTTGACTCTTTAAGATTCTCAATTTCAGTCGTATGATCTAACCTGATTTATAAATAATTGTACATAACATCCACTAATCGTCGGTAATAATATCACATTTGACATGAAAATGTAGTAGTGATATAGCAAACTAGCAACAAACATATTTTGTGTTCATTACTGATGCCCAAATATTAAAAAAATGACCTTGATTTTAGCAGAACTACGTGCTTAGGTAGATTAATTGAAATAAAAATATTGTCTTACTACTAATGAACCATTCTGTACCTAGCTAACTAGAATATCCTTTTCAAAGTACGCATGTGCCTTGCTTCGTGAATTTTTAAGCAACCGCTTCAAATCCTCCAGGACAAAATATCACAAAAAAGCTTCTACCGAAAAAGAACAGCGTACGGTAAATGGAGTAGGTGAGTTGTAGACTAGAAACGGCGAGCGACTAGCAATGTCCGGTCTGATAGTTCCTGATGCATTTTTAAGGAGGCACTGCGAAGTGCTGGTCTCATTATTGCACCCGCAGGACAAGTCTGGCGGACAGAGGATTGTTTGCGACCCTCTCTGTATAAATATATTCACGACGAGCACTCGAGAAGATGTGTCTAAGGAAAGACACGCGAATACAAATAGACACAGATGTGGTTTGTCTAAGATGCACGGAAAGTAGATAGACAAAGTACTCGTATACCGCGGGCTACAGAACCTGTTCAGAATAATCAAACAGATTAATAGAAAGTAATGTTATAATAGTATAAGCTAAACTATACGAACAAGTGATATATACAGGGTGTCCCACGCTGATTAAGACAAGCAATACAGGGTGGGCCAATAGTGCGTGGACGGAGGATTGTAGGCTTACTAAAGAATATTTCAAAAATCTGTCACTTGATCATGGTAGGGACCCTTGAGGGCTATAACGTAAAAATATTTTCACCCAAATTTTGACATTTATACAGGGTGATTCATATCAAACTTGCATTTTTTTTAATGGAACCCCCTATATATTATTGCAGATTTGGATTCCTTGGTCAATTCTAGTGTGACTTTATGTATCACACATGGAACTTTAAACGAACCGTTTAGGCGCAAATCACCATTTTTGGTATAAGTAGGTATCAGAAAAAAATTGAATATCGCAACGATTATGAAACCTAGAAGGCCGTGACTTTGCGGTACGACTAAGCATGAAATGCGTCACCTTAGGTCAGACGGCTATAATTGAATCCTTTTTGTACTTGGAGAAATGTGTAGATCAATTAAGGAAAATTCAATCACAGATAACTTGATTTTTTCAAATGGAAATGCCTATTTTGGTTTACAGAATCAAATATAAAATTTGATTACCTTTCTAACGATACAGCATTCTCGATATCAATCCTTTTTAGTTTTCATTTTATTTCAAATTTTCAGTCAAATCGGTGTTTTTCAATTTTCCTGCATGCAAGCAACCTAGCAGGCCATGAAAAATAAACAAAAGCTCATTAATATGGAGGAAACCAACTAACTTAGTAGAAAGATGCCAACTAACTAGAGCAACGAGGCAAGATCATGAAAATGCCTTACAACATATTAGCCCTAACCAGAAACAATAGCGGTAACAAGAACGCTCATTTTTCATAGCCTACTAACTATTAGCCAATTTCCAAAGTCAGTAAAAAAATATTTAACCAACGGAAAACTACTAGTGACTATTGCTGGCAGTATAATATCTATGTCTTCTGAATAAATTTCCACATTTAATGCTATAAAAAAATAGCCATTTCTGTAAGTCAAAAGTAATGGTACCTCTGACTGGAACCCTTCAAATTCTTCAGTAGGTACTTCTACTTATTAGCAAAATCGCGGAAAATGAAACTTAAATTGCAGTCTGTTTGAATTGTAAAACATAATTTAGTTTGCAGAAAACTACATGAAATAAACACAACATAGCGTAATTAAAAAATTCTAGCAATTATTTCAATAGATGTTCAGAATGCTCCAGTTGGAGATATCTTCACTTTTAACTTAACTAAAAGGAAATGACTAATTTTTTTATCCCATTAAATGTGAAATTTTATTCTAAACATGTTAGACTGTAAGCAAAAATCGGTGGTAGTTTTCCTTTTGTTCCAACATTTTTAATCGTTTTGGAAAGTTGTCAAGCTCTAGTAGACCTCAATAGCTAGTAGGCTGTGTAAAACAAACACTTCTGTCATAGCCCAGCTACTCATTGACATTAGATATCTGGCGGCTGTTGTATCCGGTTAGAGCTAATATGTTCTCAGGAATTTTCATAATCTTGTCTCGTTGCTCTAGTTAGTTTGCATCTTTCTACTAAGTTAGTCGGTTTCTTACATACTAGCGAGCTTTTGTTTATTTTTCATGGCCTACTAGGTTGCTTGCACGCAGGAAAGTTGAAAAACACCGATTTGACAAAAAATTTGAAATAAAATGAAATCCAACAAAGACTGATATCGAGAATGCTATATCGTTAGAAAGGTAATCAAATTTTACATTTGATTCTTTAAACCAAAATAGGCATTTCCATTTGAAAAAATCAAGTTATCTGTGATTGAATTTTCCTTAATTGATCTACAAATTTCTCCAAGTACAAAAAGAATTCAATTATAGCCGTCTGACCTAAGGTGACGCATTTCATGCTTAGTCGTACCGCAAAGTCACGGCCTTCTAGGTTTTATAATAGTTGCGATATTCAATTTTTTTTCTGATACCTACTTATACCAAAAATGGTGATTTGCGCCTAAACGGTTGGTTTAAAGTTCCATGTGTGATACATAAAGTCCCACTAGAATTGACCAAGGAATCCAAATCTGCAATAATATATAGGGGGTTCCATTCAAAAAAATGCAAGTTTGATATGAATCACCCTGTATAAACGTCAAAATTTGGGTGAAATTATTTTTACGTTATAGCCCTTAAGATTCCCTACCATGATCAAGTGACAGATTTTTGAAATATTTTTCAGTAAGCCCACAATCCTCCGTCCACGCACTATTGGCCCACCCTGTATATCGGAACTGGGCAGTAGCAGCGAATTATAATTTTGAAGGTGTAGATTAGAGCAAATATAGTATATTTTCTTATTATTGCGTCACCCAAGGAGGTATTTGTTTTTGGTCACGTGACGTCCGTTTTAAAATTTTTAACGGGACACCCTGCATATTTGTGGCTTTTTGTGTTCCTTCCGATTCCGATTCCAACAAACTCCACACTTGGAGTCGAAAGCGATTAATTCAAGAGCTACTGGTACTTAAAGGACTGTACCACTACCATTATGATCACTACCAAAGTAATTTAACTGTAGGGGTGCATGTTATAATCAATGGTAGTGATACCATCCTTCAAGTACCTGTAGCTCGTGAATTAATCACTTTAGATCCCAAGTGTGCTAGTTTGTTGGAATTGTTAATCGGACGGAACACAAAAATCCACAAATATACAGGGTGTCCCATTAAAAATTTTGAATCGG
This sequence comes from Callosobruchus maculatus, assembly GCA_951848785.1. NCBI lineage: Eukaryota > Metazoa > Arthropoda > Insecta > Coleoptera > Chrysomelidae > Callosobruchus > Callosobruchus maculatus. The sequence goes on from CATOUR010000201.1 coordinate 106,779, forward strand.
ACGTCACGTTACCAAAAACAAGTACCTCGTTGGGTGACACAATAATAAGAAAAGATACTATATTTGCTCTAATTTGCACCTCCAAAATTATAATTCAGTTCCGATATATTGCTTGTCTTAATCGCCGTGGGACACCCTGTATATAGTCGACTTTACATACATGTGGAAAATACCATTCATGAATCTCAACATGATTTCATAACAGAAACACTGTAAACACTAATTTAGTTTTATTTTCCAACGAGATTTTTGACACATTTGAAATGAAAGCTCAACTGGATACCATATACACTGACATTAGTAAGCTTTCGACAGGACATCATAGTATATTTCAGAGCTATTTAAGTGGTCGACAATTTATCGTAGGTTGCAACGAATACATTTCTCAAAAATATAATATCAACTCAGGAGTACCTCAGGGGTCGAACCTAGGTCCTTTAATGTTTTTACTTTTTATTAACGATTTGCCTAATGTATTGGAGCACTTAAGGTGTTTATTGTATGCAAATGATTTTAAAATGTATACGAAAATCTCGACGGTTAGGGACTGCATCCAATTGCAAAAAGATATCCATAACGTTCATGAATAGAGTGTCAGGAATAAGCTATCTTTTAATTTGAAAAAATGTCACATTGTTAGCTTTACTTCAAACAAAAACGTTATTGCCGTCATCACCAAGTAGCAATTCTCAAATTGACAAGGAATTGCTTTGTTAAAGACATATGTGTGACATATAGCAATACATTTTCATTTGCACCGCATATTGAGAAAGTCACAAGTCTGCACTTAGAATGCTAGGTTTTGCTTTAGGAAGTTCTTATGACTTTGATGATATCGGCGTTAGAAAATTATTGTACAACTCTTTAGTTTGCGCAAAATTGTATTTTGCAGTTGTTATTGGGGAAATCTACCACAAATTTATATGCCTGAAGTTGAGAAAGCACAAAATAAATTTCTTCGGTATCTCTACTTTAAAGAATTTGGTGAATTGCCTGAATTTCAATCCATGCGAACAACTTACCTCAGAACCCATTATAATTTGTTGTCTTTTTACTGTAGAAATAAAATTTCAGCACTCAAGTTCCTTCACAAACTTTTAAACCAAAATATTATAAATTCAGATCTGCTAGGTACAATGTACCACGATTTTAGCGCTCTCCTCTACAAAATACCTGTCTGCTCTACGATTGCTTCACGATTTCCGCTACCTGATGACAATATTAAAATTTGTGGACCAGACAAATGATCTGTGTGACTTGGATTTTTGTACCTCTGAAAAAGCGTTTATTAAACAAGTTCTTAACCATATTACGAACCAAATAATGAATTAATCCATTTTTGAATATTTTATTATCTCAGACTCCTCATGCAGCGACAATACAATTCAGTATTATATTATTATATTTGTTAGTTCTTGCTTCTGTATAATGTAAGGTAATTTTATTTTATGCCACACTATTATACATATTTTATGTGTTCTTACATTCATGTAACTAGACATACGTCTGTGTGGGTAATCAATCAATAAATAAATATTGTTCAACGAGCGGTAATGAGAGTAATAATTCAAGCAGGCGAAGTGTGTGATAGAGAGAGAACAAGTGAGTTATTACCATTACCGCACAATGTATATGTCTATACCTTTACTTCCCACACCGATAGGTCGCTGAAGTACTTTCTAATGATATATAGCTTGACCGAAATCATCGAAATTTCGAAGCCGTTTTTAGTGACGCAGATTTTTATGGGAGTGTTTCCTCAGTCTGGGAGAGGTCTAATTCGACTGAGGTCATCAAGCAGAGTCGATCAACACTTGTTTAACCGTCAATTAAACGCATTTTGACCTCAATCAGTTAACCATTCGAGATAAGTTAGGCTAGGTATTGAATTTCTAAAGTGCCGTAGAATTTCACTCGGGCGTTTCCCTAGGAGTGGTGTCGTTCGACTTAAGCGTCAATTCGCGTTGATCGATAACCCTCTCAACCCCCACTTCGAGTTTCACTAAGACGAGCTCTAGCCCAATTGATTATTACCTTTGATGTGTAGCACCGATACTCCTATAACATGTAACCTTCTAACCTGTTTGTAACGAAATTTTGATATTTTGTTAGTGCCACGAATATTAAAATACCTATTTTCGATTAGCTTGACTCTATTTTGATGTTAAATCCTCTACATTCATGTTCCTCATTTTGATACATTTGAGGTTTTTCATGAAGGCAGCTGTCATGCGTTTGTAAGGTCACAAGAGTTGACCTTAATTCGTTTCTGTAACTACAACACTCAAGCTGTGCCTCAAGCTGACAAATGACGTAAGAAATAAATTTGTGTCAAGTAACTTCAACCAAACCTCGAACAATATGTCATCGTTAAGACAATTTTGATTATAGGACAGCGAAGTAGCTCTAAAGAGGGAAAGCATTCGATTTTATTTAGGTGAGTGAAACATCTCGTTTCTGTATAATTTTGGTCTCACAACATTTTATGTCTAATCTAGTTTAAAAAACTATTTTGAGAATTTATCAACTCCCGATAGAACTCCGCGTACGCTGAGCTTCAGTTAGGAAACAACGTTTATAGAACTACAAATCAACCCGAAGCATAATTATATTATCCTAATAAGAGGACGCATAATTTTCCTAAAACTTCACAATAATTCTAGTATCAATGAAAATGTTCGAAGTGCAGCGAGGACAGTGGTCTGAGAAAAATCAGAAAATCGTTTTAAATATAAGTTTCCCTTTGTTTTCTTGCTAATTTACTATGATTAAGAAAATAGCGTGTCTTAAAATATTGACGACTTTAGCTATAAACTACTTTTAAACTTGTTATTTAGATATAGTCGTTTAGATAAGAGATATCTTTGGATAGGTTATACTCGTATATCCTCTCATAAATCAGGAATAAAAATTTGATTATCACATAAATCACATGACATTGAGTGCATATAAGGTATATGGGTTCCCTATTAGGAGCCCTAAGGGCTTCAGTAACCTTTCAGTGATTTTAGCGCTTTACAAAGGCTTAGTTTTGAGCAAATGGAACCCCATTTACAACATTTATAAGCATGCTGTTGAAAAGGTCCAGAAAAAAAATGATGAAAACAAATCTTCTAACCAAAGCTCCAGTGAGCATAAAGTCCCTTAATTCCAAAAAAATATGACGTATGTGATATTTCCACTTGCACTTTGAATGAGGTCAATACTGATGTTAGAAATATTTTCCACTGAGACCTACATCACTTTGTCAAATTTGTTAGTTTTACATGAGTTTTAGGCGTAATAGTTATGGGTTTAAGTTAAGATTGTTCTATATATGGTATGAATTACTGTTGAGTGATACAATATTATTATATTTAAAAAAAGTGCAGCCCAGGCTCCGACACACCGAGCTGCTGTTTCATCACCTAATGACTACTGCTCATCCGTGGGGTCAGCAATCGCTAGTTTAGCGTATCGTGCGCCCTAGCTAGACGAAGGGACCCAACGATAACTGTCTTCTGCATTCTGGCGGCTAAGATGTGCACCGCCGCACGGCACCGCGGTATTTTGCGCAGTGCAGAGGGCAGCGTATTCCTCATTCCACCTAGGGATGACCATAACCAGCAGGCTCACAGTGTTGTCTGACCAGAGCCTGCGAAAACTCTACGACGAACACCGTCTTCTGTTGGTGGTCCAGAAGGACCATGTTGGGCTTGTTTGCCTGTACAAGCTTGAGCGTGGGGAATAAGTAGTTACAGTAAATCCGACATCTCTCGTTCTCAAAAACGGACTCTGGAGCGTACGGCAGCACCCATGTCTGATCGACCCGCGCTGTGGCGCTGTGCTAATGGACGTAAGTGGTCCCAGCGTGCGACTTACACGCCTACAACGGGTCTCGGGTACATCTACACCCATAACCCTATTACGGTATACCAAGGTGATGAAGCCTTGGCACACCATTATAAAGAACTCAGTCTCCGACATCAACCCACTAGGCCTTAGGAAAGAGAAGGTCAACTACTCAGACAAGCCATGCTCTCCTAGATGTTTGTAGAAGATTCCACGCATTTTCTTATCTCTGTAAAGTCTTGAAAGGAAGTCGACTTCGGCAGTTTTAATGTGGGATTTTAATTCTGCGGGAGCAAGTTCCGTAATGGACTGCTGACACCTCCGCTTGAAGTCGAGTGTGAGGCTGAGCTCCTCGGCTGCTCGTTTCGCTGCGCTAAAAAGGAAGGTTTCTTCACCAGCATTCTCGTGCTCTCGCACAAAGCGGATCAGGGGATCGATGCCGTTCGCCACATAGCAGGCAGTGGCCAATACTACCCTGTTGTGAAGACGCTCCAAACTCAATAGATTGCGCTCTCCCTTGTGTCGCGGGAGGTATATTCACAGGTCAGGATGTAAACTTCTCTCCATATTCATCCTTTTGCGGGTCTTCGTGTCGATTTACTTCAGCTCTTCCACTTTAAGGTGGATATCAGTCAAGCGGTATAATAACAGTGGGGCAGCAAGCATGTTTGTCCTTACCGGACAGTTCCGATGACCAGATCTGCCGGAGTCGGTGCAAATACTTGCGGTGGAGACAGCCTTTGACCAATTCTGCTTCTTGGACATGACGCTGCGCCACTCCAAGGAGGTATACGTTTATCCGGCATGCAGCTGTTCCTCATCGTCACTATCTCCGCTTCGCCCTTCATTGATATAATATATACATATATATGATATATCCTGCACGTTTGTCTGTTCCGAACTCCATTTCGATAGAATGACTTTAATACTGCACTGCCCTCAGCGATTGTTGTAGTTCGCGTTGGCCGGAGGCATAATGTTTGAGGTCATCCATATAAAACAGACATGTGATCTTGTGCCTCCGTCCAGTTAGACAAGGTTGGTTGAACGTGCCACAGCTGTATCCCTTAATATTTCTCAGCACTATGGACAGATGTATCAGTGAGATGCAAAAGAGCAAGGGGTCTTCCAAGGAGTCTCTTGGAAGACACCTCTTTTGAATGACACCAACTCTGCTTCATCTGATCACTATCTGATTATCTACCGAAAGACATTCCAACAGGCCGCACAATGAGACGTGTCGAATGCCTTGCGATAGCCAATCCGGGCGATAGAAACGTTTTGCTTGTACTGCACGGAGTCCCGCGGTCAATAAACAGCCAGCTACTCCTTTCCTTAACCCTCTCTGTTCATACACTTCGAGAAATACAGGATTCACAGCTTGAAGGATACGCATGTACAAAATTCTGGTGCAGAGCTTGTAACATGTGTTCAGACATGCTACTGGCCTGTAGTTTTTGGGATCAGACAAATCTCCGGTCGTTGGAAGAAGCACGGTTCGATCCTCGACAAACCAAGCCGGAATTGGCTGTTCCTGATTTAGCCACGAGTTAAAAACTCGCAACTGGCGAATTTTTTCCACCAGTAGGTGTTTATGCCATCCGGGGCGCCTCGCAAGGCGCCAAGAATTTCTTCCGTGCTTATCGAATGGTTAAGTTAGGAATCCTCCCACAAACCGGCTCGAACTACGCCAAGGCGAAAGTGTCTGCTGAGAGGGTTTGGGCTGTTCGTGAATGTCCCTCCAAAAGGCCTTTATGCGATAAGTAGGCGGCGGCTGCTCTATGGCTGGGTTGTCTGTTGGAAGAGGCGAGAAGGTTTTTCTTTTGTTCTCCTCCAGACCCCTCGCCGGCGCCACCAGCGATCGCTTAGCAGCGATTAGCATCCGCATCCTGTCAAGATAATGTTGCTTGAAAACAACCAGTACCGCTTGACTGAGTATATGATGGTCGCACCTCAACCCGTAGGCTATCTGGCGCACTCGACGCTGAATACGGGATGCTTCCTGGTGAACCAACTAGATTGTCGCTTCCATTTGGCGGACCCCTCTCTGTGCTCTCTCAGTAGGAGAGTGTCTCACTTTCCCCTGTCTAGCTAGCCTCAGCGCCGCAGCGTAAATTTTGCAACTGATGCTCCACATGTCAGAGGCCTCCGATAGGCATTCACCCGCAGCCTCATTCTTTCTCTTCAAATCTGCTAGCTTGAAGGACCTCTTGTTTTTATGCAAGGCCCTTCGGTCGCTGAAATCAACAGGTGAGACGACTTCGTCGATTTACCTCTCAGCGGGCGTCATCAGTGACCTTTCAGCCTGGTTAACAGGCCTTCCGTCCGCCGAAGAGGTAGGCTGAGTTGGAGCACGAACATATTTCTGCCTCGGGATGTACGATACATAATCTCACAAATCCTAAGAGGTAAGCGTGCTAGGCTCTGGGGCATTTTACACCACCTCTCATACATGCCGGACATGTATCCCCCTATGGCGCTGGCTACTACTCTCGTAGCAGCTGACCAGGTCATCCCTGAGCTACATCGTCCACCTAAAATGGTCCATATCATAGCGGGGCTCGTCAACAGGGCGATCCGAAACACCACCACCTAGCCCAATGCGGGCTTCCGAAATCGGCACGGTGTGGGTGCTTTTCCTTCGAGGTGGTCGAACCCGAAGATAGAGCCCGTCAGGTGGTTAGCCTTAGGCCTCTCAGCCGACATTTTCGGAGGCAGTGGTCCAAATCGCCACCTGGGGATGCACCTGTAAGAATTCCGCTTTTTTCCCTATAAAAGCAAATGTAATATACAGGGTGTACATTTGAAGACTTCCCACTGACACGTCAAAATATTTGTCAAGGGGGACAACTTTTAACCAAAAACTACTTCCCCGCCTTGTACGCCCTGCCCCCAGGGTCATCCTCTTCATAATTTCAAATGAAAAAGGGTATAGAGTAATAGCTTGTTTCAAAGGTATGTCGAAGTCCTCTATTTTGACGTTTGATATCTTTAAATCGGTTAATTCATCTCATTAGAAAAATCTGTATGTATTTTAATTTCTAATCTAACAAAAACACGAAAATACCACTTTTCATCACAATGAGTTCAAAATCTTGCCCGTTGTTGGCCAAATAATGATATAGGCAAATAAAAAACGGAAAGTTCTGGATTAAGCCGGTCAAGTTGAAGTTTTGGGTCATTTTGGCATGAATCCTAATACTTCATCACGCCAAATTGTGGATCCGACTGACATTTCACTTGGCTCTATACAAACAGTTACTAAACTCCATAAATTTTATCCATTCAAAATGAAGATAGTGCAAGAGTTAACCGAAGACGATTTTGATGGGCGAGTTGAGTTTTGTGAACAAACGACCACAGTGATTAATGGTAATACCTTTCATGTAAAGAATATATGCCTTACTGATGAATGCACATTATATCTAGCTGGATTTGTTTATAAACATAACTGCAGGTATTGGAGCAATGAAAATCCGGATGCTTTTGTAGAAGGGCATACCCAATACCTCCAAAAACTTAACATATGGTCAGGCATTTTTTTAAGAAACAAAGTGATTTGTTCATTAATGGAAGTTTTATTTATTTATTTAATCGTGTCTGAGCTACACATGAATTAATTGGTTAGTTTTATATAGTTTGTTAGCTTTTTTACTTAATTTTACTTACTGCAACATGCACGTTTTCATTCATTAGTTTTTCTTCCTTAAAGATTGAGTTTATTTTACTTGTTTTCAGATCATCTGGGAAAATGCTTGCAGCAATAACATTACTTATTAACTTTTTTAATATTTTCAATAACTTCTCCTTTAAATTAAATATATCTCTAAATGTAACTCCCTCGCAGCCTGGTGCTGAGTTTTTTTCAGATCCAGTATGCTTTCTTCAACTTCGTTCTCATTCGTCGGCTGATTATTCATCACACTGCTACTTACAATTCCCTCGCACCTTTCTATACCATTAGGCCTAGCAATAGTCATTAACAATATTAGCACCAATATTTGCAAAATGTTCATTAAGATGGTTTACCATTTCAAACTTTTCTTGTTATCTTATGCTTTACGAAAAGAAAAAGGTTTGTGTATAAAATCAAAGGTACTTCAAGGTTTTAATTGAAATGAGGAATTAGTTTGTGTAGGAAAAACTATTGAGTGCTATTTGAAATGAAAAAGTTGGGGGTTTTAAGGTAGGTACAAAATAGTACTTTCAAAAGTACTACCCAGTTTTCGTTTGAACTTTTTTCTGGTTACGAGAATATCACTTGTCAAGGAAATTCTGGGACACCCGGTACAACTGTATCTGCAGTACTTAAATTTATATATTTAAAATTTTCATGCCAAAAATGCTTGGTATGGATGAAAAGGTTATAGCTAAGTCATTTCTATGGGCACGAATAAAAAACGTATTCTGTAATAAAATCCGAGTCTTTATTTCAGTTAAATAATTGAAACGACGTGTTCAAAGAAATATAAAAGAAACCACTAAGGTGCACTTAAAATAATGTATAAGGACAAGTTGAGTAGAGAAATATTTCAAGACAGCTTCTTTACTTCTGACGCCACTGTCAATTTTAAATAGGCTTATTTTCCTAAAACCGTGTACGTGTTTAATCAAAGATTACAGCTTTCCCTCTCAACCATTCAAAACTTTGTTAGCGGAAAGCAGTGAGTGAAAATAATTCGTGAGATTTTGGTGGCTGTTCACACAGCGGGACGCGGAATGCCTTAAGATCGGGTTTTGTACGACGAGGATAACACGATATTAAATTGACACTTAAGACGTTGAGATGTTGATGTTGGCGTGAATTATTCGGGAAAGCGATATATTTAGCATATTCCTATCGTACTAACACAAATGTCTTAAAAAAGGATTCAAGGGCACTGGAGCTGCAGTGGCAGTTCCTGAATTTTTGAAAGGGGCGGGGGCGCACAAAATTTTAGATGAAAAAATTACACGAAAATCCTATACCAGGTTGTTGAGGCCGTTTGAGCTGTTTTTATATTTAAATTTTTTTTATTATAGCTGTGCCGCCACTGACACAATTTCTAAAAGCCAAAGGCGTTTTCCATTCTCACCATGGTAGTAATATTGTGACAAAATTTCATCAAAACTAGTATGTATACATCAGAGAGTTCCCTGGTTTCTGCAATAGGCAACGAAAAAGTGAATTATGTCGCAAGGCCTTTATGCTTATTATGAATACAAAAGTTTTTTCAGTTTTACAACCCCTTACCCCCATCCACCCTTATTTGACTCCCACACAAAAAACTAGAAAATAATCAGCAACCCCCAAAATGCCCAAAAAGAAAGTTTGAGGGATATTTCATTTTTCTGTTTTTTGCTAATTCTTCGCCGCCCATGCACTGATTCTCAAAACTATAGCAGCTTTACCTATTAAGGTCCCACAGCATACCGCTGTTTAAATTTCATCATAATCCATGCAGCGGTTACTGAGATTACGAGGGTCGAAACACACCAACAACCAATCGTTTGGATGCATCATAGACAAGCTCAGCTCTCAAAATGAAAAGCTTTCTAGGTCAATGAAACCTACAGTTTTTCAATATGTAATCACAAGCGGCTGAATTATGAACGTCAGGTCCTTCCTTTTTCATTTGTCTTGCCCCCGAGAGTTCCCAAGTGACACAGACAGCAGTCTTCTTAAGAATTCGTCGCCTTTGTAATGCATATACACATTTCGCGCCCACAGTCATCTCCAGTTATTGTTCTTCATTAATTGTTTTTCCTCGCCATCAGTTATGAAAGGGGCCGTATACGTTACATACAGGGGCGCACCCGCCATACGAGGATATAGAAATATTTTGGAAATTTCCGATAGTATTTAAACCTTCGAGCAACAATTTTCAGTGGTGTTGTTAGATTAACAAGCATCATTGTACATCAGGGAAATACAAGCAGGCCTGTTCAATTGAATTTGATTATTTAGATAGTGTGAGGAAGTAAGGGGTTGAAAGGTGGGGAATTCAGTAGCAGATAATTTTTGATTACTACCGAGAAGTGGGGAGTATGGGAAGTACTGGGCTAACTTACTTTTGGGAAAGGATCTTATAGAAAAAAGGTCTCAAGAAAAAGTTGTAATGTTTCGAGGAAAGAAAGGAATCTGACCTTGATTATGACCTTCAAAGGCATTTGAGTGTCAAATAGAATTTGTTAAGCAAGGACCCTAACCTAGACCTAACCTAGATTGATATTTAATGTCATTTGAGGGTAAATAAATTATTTAGTGGGATCCCCTACGTACCGGAAATCAATGATACTTAATATACGCTTAATGATAATCCAGCTAAAGTTTAAGGACGTAAAATTTTCCATTCATTTGTAGTCATACTCATATAACCAATTTGACCGGCGAGATCTCGAAGGTCAGTCAAGGCCATGTTTTGTGTCACAGATTTCTCGCTCTTTCCATTCATCACTTTGAACTATGGCAAAAACCATAAAAGACTCTTGTTTTTTAAAGCTTATATTAAACTTGCAATGCATGTATGTATGTATCTATGTAGGTTTATTCGGGTGGAATCTTGCTACTCAATTTTGAAGCAGATATCTTTAACTGACTGAGCTGAAATTTTATATAAACATTTAGTTTGGATGACAAAGCACGATAAGCTATGAGGCGTCGTTATTTTTAATGCATTTCTACAATATGGGTAACCAATTGGTATGAGGACGCCCAGTAGATGGTAAGGTGAATGACAATCAATGAGGGTGATGTCGTTTTTAGATATACGATGGATTTTGTTATAAGGGTCGGGGAAAATATACTATTCAGTATCGGTGAGTTGTTTTATCACTGCATGAACCTTGCTTACGACCTGAAAGAAGAGCGTCTTTGCATTTGGCGCCCAACCAGAGGCTTGCGGTGTGAGCAAGTATCTGGCAGCAGTGATAGGGGATTCTGGATTGAATTGTACGAGTTCCTTTATACAACCTACGCAGTGGTCGTCACCAGGTTGGATCGACGACGGCGACGACGACGACATCGACGTAGAGGTTAGGGCGTAGCTGACGAACCGCTGTGCAGCGAGCAGCCACTGAGGGTGGACCGGACAGCCGGTGTGTCGCGGTGTCGAAGGTACATGGATGACTGTAGCGAATACTGGTAAGGAAGTGATAGAGTGCGACGCGGCGTAAGAGGTGAAGAAGCTGCGGCAAGGATTTTCCAGTAGTGAGTTGTAAAGTGACATTTGGACTGACTTTGGCAAAGTAATAGTGATAAACGCGTATTGTTAGTGGACTCTTATCACCAACACAGTTTTAAGGGTATGTCTAGAGTAGGTCCACATTTTTTGTTTAGTTTAAGGTTTTCGTAATGTCTAATAAAAGAAAATCTGCGAAAATGAGTGAAAATGATAGCGCAAATTCTGAATCACAAACTATCGATCGTTCAAATGATGGCAAATAATATGTCATTTTTAGATATAATGCCATGGGTTTTGTTGAAAGAGTTTGGAGAAAATATTATTATACTATTCAAAGTCGGTGAGTTGTTTTATCACTGCATGACCCTTGCTTACGACCTAAGAGAAGAGAGTCTTTGCACAATAAAAGGGCTTGTTGAGAGTAACTCGAAAAATAATGTCACGTCATTCTAAATCCAATATGGCGGACCATCCAAGATAGCGGTATAGTTACTTTTTATGGCACTTCAACAATATGGGAATCAAATGAGAGGTCGTGTTGAGAGTAACACAAAAAATAATATGTCGTCATTCTTAATCAAATGTGTCGGCCCATCCAAGATGGCGGAGTAGTTATTTTTTATGGCTTCCTGCAATATGGGCATCAAATAAAAGGGCTTGCCGAGAATAAGTAAAAAAATATTTTGACACCATTCTTAATCCAATATGGCGGAGTTTTGAAGTTTTTTATGCGTTTCTATAGTATGGAGAATATACATGCAAATGCAGAACAAAAAAACTTGAAAAAACATGTTATTTAAATGTTATAGAAAGAAGAAAACAAAATTTCTCTTTAAAATGTTAACTATTAACTTATAGCCTCATTATACACAATTTATATGATGATAAGAGCTTGTCCCGCGATTTACTTATGTAGATGAACTAGCACCTATCTGATTGACTAACTTGGTCTGCTAAGTGTAGTTATGTTAAATCTTCAGTTTAATTAAATACTTATAGGTACGTACGTACGTCCTTGACTTTGCATGGGATCTCTATTTACCGAACTACTTCAGAAAAATACAGTCCACTGAATTCTAACTACATTTGTTGGCCCTTCTCACCCGATTTTTCATTAATTTCTTTTTACAGCCATATTGTCGAAAATTCATTAGTCATATAAAATCTTTAGAATCGCATCAAATTTTACTCTGCAATTAGCAATTACTCGTATTCTTAGACGGTTGATTCATAGAGAGGTTTAAATATTATTATATTGTAGCAGGCGACAGAAAGGTTCTGCCAGTGCGCCATCTGGTACCCGAAGGTAACGGCAAACCAAGGAAATCGTTGCTGAACAGCAGTAGATTTCTTGGTGGGACGCCACGGCGCGTCCGCTTGGCCACCAGAGAGCTCGGGTTTTATATGGTACTGCATATGAAAGCCGATATACGAGGGTTGCTCTATACCTCCGTCAATCCACCGGTACGCAGACAGCTGTTTTACGCTTATTAGCGATCATCAGTGCGCCATAGGTCGATTGACGGAGATAGAGAGCATCAATTCTTTAATGTCTACCAGACATGTGAAGCAGAACCTTTCTGTCGCCTGCTACAACATGCTTCACATGTCTGGTAGACATGAAAGAATTGATGCTCTCTATTTCCGTCAATCGACCTACGGCGCACTGATGATCGCTAATAAGAGTGAAACAGCTGTTTGCGTACTGGTGGACTGACGAAGGTATAGAGCAATCCTTGTATTATTATATTGTTCTACACTTTTGATAATAATTTGCATACATAGTTTTGGTGTCGTTTTTGAGCAACTACTTCTTGCGTTACAGCTAAATGACATAAGGGGGCGCTAGATTTCTTATAACAGTTTACCTCAAGGGGATTATAATCAGATCTTGGAATCACTGTAAGACTTTAGTTTGCTCTTTGGTTCAATATGTCGAAAAATAAGTTTACGCAACAGAGGAGAGTGGCAGTCACTTGGATCACTGAGACTTTGGCGGTGGAGGCTAAAACAGACACTAGTCAACATGATATTTTGAGTCAAATATGAGAACTTGGAAGAATTCTACAATGAATTTAAAAGTCTTCATAATGAAATTATTAGCCTCACTGAGAATGATGAGGACTTTACAGCTGAAGATACTATTAGACAAAACACAGAGTCATTCTGTTTTTAGGCCAAAGAAATATATCTCTCTTTATTTACTGATCCAGTCAATAACAATTTTGTTTGCGCTCCTACCCACCAAGAACAGGCTAAATTACTAAATTTAACGGTACTGTCCTTTGGTGGAAATTTGCAAAAATGGCCAACCTTTTACGATATTCACTGTTTTTTGTTTCGTAAGAATACGACTTTGCCAAATATATCAAAGTTTCAATATTTACTTTCGTTTTTAGGAGGTGAACCCTTAAATGTGATAAAACAACTGATGCTAAGCTACAACATACTGGAATGCTATTACAAATGTTTCTCAAATGAAATCGAACTCTTCCAAGGATCTCCGTAATATCTTAGAAGTTTCCGAAAATTTAACAGCACTTGAAATTCTCCAGTTTCCAGTCGATTACTGGTGCTGTGTGTTATTCAACATTTTACTTCAAAAATTCGAGATTGGAACCAGAACTGTCTTTGAACTAAAATAATAGTGACACAGAAATTCCAACGTATCAAAATTTGAAACATTTTCTAAAGACAATGCAAAGCTTTGGAGTCTGTACACTATATGCCAAACACTATAGTACCCAATCACAAATATTCCAAACCATATAAGGGTGCGAAAGTACTAAAATCCTATATCTGCATTTTCGTTTGTCGCTCGACAAAAGCGATAAACATTGAACTGGTGTCGGATTTAGCTTCAGAAGCATTCATAACCGCCTCTCGTTATTTCATTTCACGGCGGGGTAGATGCACTAACTTATAGCGATTGTGGAGCTAATTTTATTGGTGCAAACAATCAAATTCTACAATTTTCAAAACTTGCCGCAGATAATCTCCAAACCGTTTGACATATTGAATGAATGAATAAGGACCAGAGGCTATCCAGCACGGAATGTGGCTGGTGCATAGGCCACACGATGGGCCCTTTTGCGCCTCTATCCGCGCTAGTTCCTAAGACCTGCCCTTTTGGCAAAGGCAAGTACATTCTTAGGTCCTATTATTATTATTATTATTATTATTATTATTATTATTATTATTCCTCCTCTTCACCACACCACGTGCACGTTGGGTCGTTAACCACCCTCATCACAAACAAGTGACGCCTGAAGGTGTTGTGACCCGTTAATAAGCCTACTAGCAATCTTACAGTTGTTTTCCTAATCAAGTTTGCGGACAGTCCTAAGGCTGGTTCCGGGCCCACAAAACTGTTTCCGGATCCCATCCTAGCCAGATGATCCGCCATTTCATTACCCTTTACCCCAGCGTGCCCAGGTACCCACATCAGTGTGATACCTTGTGTTTAGCTGAGATGTCGTCAAGAGCCCTCCTGCACTCCAGGACCAGTCCCGTTATTTTCCAAGCACTCAGTGCTTTGATGGCTGCCTGACTGTCAGAGCAGATAGTAATCCGCCTCCTAAACCCGTCAATTTCCCGAATACGATTTACACAGGCCAGTATCACATAGACCTCAGCCTGGAATACTGTGGTGTGCCCCCCAAGAGGGAATGAAAGTCTTGTATGGGGTCCGTAGACCCCCGAGCCCGAGCCCTCTCTAGCGAGTGAACCGTCTGTGTACCAGACCTGTCCTCCTCCTTCGATGAGCTGTCTTTCCCTAGACTCCCACTCTTCCCTTGACGGGATCACCACCGTAAATTTGCGATTGAAGCGATGCGTAGGAGAAACTATATCGCTCCTCGCCATCAAAATAGGACTATCCTCCTGCAACTCTGCTAGAATCGCCGAATGTCCTTTGCCTGGATTCATAAAAGTCCAGCTACCCTGACTCCAGAGACGGAAACCGGTTTTTCTAGCTTCCGCTTGAATTACCAGATCCAAAGGAGGAAGATTCAATAGTGTTTCAATGGCACTCAAAGGTGTTGTGCGCACTGCACTGGTTATACTAAGACATGCCAAACGTTGAATCTTATTATTATTTGACATGTTAATCTTCCGGGTTCTCCTCATTTCGATGGTTCAAGTGAAGCGGGAGTTAAGTTAAGTGTGTTGTATATTTGTTTGTGTGTTTATTTCTAAGAAATATAAAAAAGCTAAAATTGGGCAGAACAAACTTGGACACAAACGTGGGACTCAGTGACTATCAACGGCCACGTCATCATCAGCAAGAAGCGACGTCACTGACGCACCCAACAGGACCCGCAGCAACCAATCAGGACAAGCCACGAAAAACGACACGTCAGCTAGACGAGAATAAATAGCAATGAAAGGAACATGTTCGACAGTTTACGTGAAGACGATTGAAGATACCATATCAATCGAAACGTTGTAATCCAAAATTATATAGACGATGGAAGTTCGAAGCAGACCTTTTGAAACATCTACCTTGTCTACAAATTTCAAACAACATTCGGATTTTTGCCATTCGGATGGTAAAATGTGAAGTATTATTTTTTTAGTAAATTTACGATAAGCTTGTTTTATATACGTTTTTATCTGTATAAAACTTTATTTTATAGTGGGCGGAAAATGTACGTGCAATTTTCATTACTAATCATTCTCTTGCTATATGTGTTGCCTAATATACCATGCAAATTCAAAGGTACATATTTACCCGCCAAGGAAACGGTTACGTTGTTTGTCTGACGAGTTGGTCGTATACGATTTCGCATGAGTAAATGGCAACTCGTAGGTCGTATATATACGGGACGTGGCTGAAGTTAGCTTCAGATTCAGATTCGAAAATCGCGACATTACAGTCGACCAGTTCAGTAGCAAAAGCAAATGAAAAATACCTCTAAATTCCAAATGATCGTAACTAAACTTGTTTGATGTTGATTTACGTATCATAAACGGATAATAATTGGCCAAAAATATGCATAATAGATTACAGTACAAACTTAGTTATACAAGGTGACTCCGGCCCCATGGAATAGGTTGATAATAGGAAAATTCCTATAAAGTAAATCAAAATTTGTACCACCAACAAATTTCTACAGTTTATAGGCACTTAAGAGAGTTAGATAACTGTGATGTAGATTTGCAAAAATTCAGAGGCCTACAGGGTGATTCTGGCCGCCCAAGAGATAGGCACCCGAAACTAAGATAAGTCTTAGAAACCAAACGGAAATCTGTACCACCAACAAACTTCTAAAGTTTATAGGCACTTAGGAGAGTTAGATAGCTGTGATATAGATTTGCAAAACTTTAGAGGCCTACAGGGTGATTCTGGCCGCCCAAGAGATAGGCACCCGAAACTAAGATAAGTCGTAGAAACCAAACGGAAATTTGGACCACCAACAAATTTCTACAGTTCATAGGCACTTAGTAGAGTTACATAGCTGTGATATAGATTTGCAAAAATTCAGAGGCCTACAGGGGGATTCTGGCCGCCCAAGAGATAGGCACCTGAAACTAAGATAAGTCGTACCAACCAAATGGCAATCTGTACCACCAACAAACTTTCATAATTTATGCGCACTTAGGAGTGCTACATAGCTGTGGTATAGATTTACAAAAATTTAGAGGCCTACAGGATGATTCTGGCCGCCCAAGAGAAAGACACCTGAAACTAAGATAAGTCGTACAAGCGAAACAGAAATTTGTACCACCAACAAACTTCTACAGTTTATAGGCACTTAGGAGGGTTACATAGATGTGATATAGATTTGCAAAAATTCAGACGCCTACAGGGGGATTCTGGCTGCCCAAGAGATAGGCACCTGAAACTAAGATAAGTCGTACAAACCAAATGGCAATCTGTACCACCAACAAACTTTCACAATTTATGCGCACTTAGGAGTGCTACATAGCTGTGGTATAGATTTACAAAAATTCAGAGGCCTACAGGGTGATTCTGGCCGCCCAAGAGAAAGACACCTGAAACTAAAATAAGTCGTACAAGCCAAACGGAAATTTGTACCACCAACAAACTTCTACAATTTATAGGCACTTAGGAGATTTACATAGCTGTGATATACATTTGCAAAAATTCAGAGGCCTACAGGGTGACTCTGGCCGCCCAAGAGAAAGGCACCTGAAACTAAGATAAGTCGTACAAGCGAAACGGAAATGTGTACCACCAACAAACTTCTACAGTTTATAGGCACTTAGGAGAGTTAGATAGCTGTAACATAGATTTGCAAAAATTCAGAGGCCTACAGGGTGACTCTGGCCGCCCAAGAGAAAGGCACCTGAAACTAAGATAAGTCGTACAAGCGAAACAGAAATTTGTACCACCAACGAACTTCTACAGTTTATAGGCACTTAGGAGGGTTACATAGATGTGATATAGATTTGCAAAAATTCAGACGCCTACAGGGGGATTCTGGCTGCCCAAGAGATAGGCACCTGAAACTAAGATAAGTCGTACAAACCAAATGGCAATTTGTACCACCAACAAACTTTCACAATTTATGCGCACTTAGGAGTGCTACATAGCCGTGGTATAGATTTACAAAAATTCAGAGGCCTACAGGGTGATTCTGGCCGCCCAAGAGAAAGACACCTGAAACTAAAATAAGTCGTACAAGCCAAACGGAAATTTGTACCACCAACAAACTTCTACAGTTTATAGGCACTTAGGAGAGTTAGATAGCTGTGACATAGATTTGCAAAAATTCAGAGGCCTACAGGGTGATTCTGGCCGCCCAAGAGATAGGCACCTGAAACTAAGATAAGTTGTAGAAACCAAACGGAAATTTGTACTACCAACAAAATTCTACAGTTTATAGACACTTAGGAGAGTTAGATAGCTGTGACATAGATTTGCAAAAATTCAGAGGCCTACAGGGTGATCCTGGCCGCCCAAGAGATAGGCACCCGAAACTAAGATAAGTTGTAGAAACCAAACGGAAATTTGTACCACCAACAAACTTCTACAATTTATAGGCACTTAGGAGAGTTAGATAGCTGTGACATAGTTTTGCAAAAATTCAGAGGCCTACAGGGTGATTCTGGCCGCCCAAGAGATAGGCACCTGAAACTAAGATAAGTTGTAGAAACCAAACGGAAATTTGTACCACCAACAAAATTCTACAGTCTATAGGCACTTAGGAGAGTTAGATAGCTGTGACATAGATTTGCAAAAATTCAGAGGCCTACAGGGTGATTCTGGCCGCCCAAGAGATAGGCACCCGAAACTAAGATAAGTTGTAGAAACCAAACGGAAATTTGTACCACCAACAAACTTCTACAATTTATAGGCACTTAGGAGAGTTAGATAGCTGTGACATAGTTTTGCAAAAATTCAGAGGCCTACAGGGTGATTCTCGCCGCCCAAGAGATAGGCACCTGAAACTAAGATAAGTTGTAGAAACCAAACGGAAATTTGTACCACCAACAAAATTCGACAGTCTGTAGGCACTTAGGAGAGTTAGATAGCTGTGACATAGATTTGCAAAAATTCAGAGGCCTACAGGGTGATTCTGGCCGCCCAAGAGATAGGCACCCGAAACTAAGATAAGTTGTAGAAACCAAACGGAAATTTGTACCACCAACAAGATTCTACAGTTTATAGGCACTTAGGAGAGTTAGATGGCTGTGATATAGAATTTCAAAAATTCAGAGGCCTGCAGGGTGATTCTGGCCGCCCAAGAGATAGGCACCCGAAACTAAGATAAGTTGTAGAAACCAAACGAAAATTTGTACCACCAACAAAATTCTACAGTTTATAGGCACTTAGGAGAGTTAGATAGCTGGGATATAGATTTGCAAAAATTTAGAGGCCTACAGGGTGATTCTGGCCGCCCAAGAGATAGGCACCTGAAACTAAGATAAGTCGTACAAACCAAACGGAAATTTGTACCACCAACAAGCTTCTACAATTTATAGGCACTTAGGAGATTTACATAGCTGTGACATAGATTTGCAAAAATTCAGAGGCCTACAGGGTGATTCTGGCCGCCCAAGAGATAGGCACCTGAAACTAAGATAAGTCGTACAAACCAAACGGAAATTTGTACTACCAACAAACTTCTACAATTTGTAGGCACTTAGTAGGGTTACATAGCTATGATATAGATTTGCAAAAATTCAGAGGCCTACAGGGTGATTCTGGCTATCCAAGAGATAGGCACCTGAAATTAAAATAAGTCGTACAAACTGTATCGTATAAACTGTAGAAGTTTGTTGGTGGTACACATTTCCGTTTCACTTGTACGACTTATTTTGGCTTCAGGTGCCTATCTCTTGGGCCGCCAGAATGACCCTGTAGGCCTCTGAATTTTTGCAAATCTATGTCACAACCGTCTAACTCTCCTAAGTGCCTATAAACTGTAAAAGTTTGTTGGTGGTACAAATTTCCGTTTCGCTTGTACGACTTATCTTAGTTTCAGGTGCCTTTCTCTTGGGCGGCCAGAATCACCCTGTAGGCCTCTGAATTTTTGCAAATATATATCACAGCTATGTAAATCTCCTAAGTGCCTATAAATTGTAGAAGTTTGTTGGTGGTACAAATTTCCGTTTGGTTTGTACGACTTATCTTAGTTTCAGGTGCCTTTCTCTTGGGCGGCCAGAATCACCCTGTAGGCCTCTGAATTTTTGCAGATCGATATCACAGATATGTAACCCTCCTAGGTGCCTATAAACTGTAGAAGTTTGTTGGTGGTACATAGTTCCGTTTAATTTGTACGACTTATCTTAGTTTCAGGTGCCTATCTCTTGGGCGGCCAGAATCACCCTGTAGGCCTCTGAATTTTTGCAAATCTATATCACAGATATGTAACCCTCCTAAGTGCCTATAAACCGTAAAAGTTTGTTGATGGTACAAATTTCCGTTTGGCTTGTACGACTTATTTTAGTTTTAGGTGCCTATCTCCTGGGCGGCCGGAATCACCCTGTAGGCCTCTGAATTTTTGCAAATTGCAGTCACAGCTATGTAGTTCTCCAAAGTGCATATAAATTGTAAAAGTTTGTTGGTGGTACAAATTTTGATTTACTTTATAGGAATTTTCCTATTATCAACCTATTCCATGGGGCCGGAATCACCTTGTATAACTAAGTTTGTACTGTAATCTATGATGCATATTTTCGGCCAATTATTATCCATTTACGATACGTAAATCAACATCAAACAAGTTTAGTTACTATCATTTGGAATTTAGAGGTATTTTTCATTTGCTTTTGCTATTGAACTGGTCGACTGTAATCTCGCGATTTTCGAATCTGAATCTGAAGCTAACTTCAGCCACGTATATACGGGTCGGTTTCAAAGTTGCGAGAGATCCGAGTACAGCTACGAGTGAGATAGTTTTTTATTAATCCAAGATGGCTGAAAACAAGTTATAGTAAAGCCCAGAGATATACCATTTGTTTACAAAGTGAGGATCTCCGCAAAAAGTGCCGACAGATAAAGGGAACGGGGTCGGACTGGGCGTTCGAATTCGTTGGAGTGGGCAACAACGAAAATGTTCATTCCATCCAATAAAGTGCTCATACATCAGTTGGTTGAACAAGATGTTTGAAACTTTATTATCTGTTGATAAATATATGGTAGAGACATTTCAATATAACCGTTTAAACCATATGGTAAATTATTCCTTTCTACACACAATTTTAACGTTCGATTCATTGTTTTAGTTGTCCCCAAATTAATTCTATAGGACTGAAAATGCAAAAATAGGGAGGCAACCTGAAGACATCATGACCATACTTTTTAGCTATGCTTTCTATGACATATTGTTTCTCAAACTGTTCAGTGTGGAGGATCAATCATTCACTTTTTTTTTTTTGTAAGTTTCTTCAAAGTACAAATCCTGTTTTATGAGAAAATCTTGTATTTCCG
Source organism: Callosobruchus maculatus (assembly GCA_951848785.1). Taxonomy (NCBI): domain Eukaryota; kingdom Metazoa; phylum Arthropoda; class Insecta; order Coleoptera; family Chrysomelidae; genus Callosobruchus; species Callosobruchus maculatus. The sequence continues at coordinate 127,674 of CATOUR010000201.1, forward strand.
CCTTCGATAACGTTGAATTCGGAATTTTTTACCTTTGTCTGGAGTGATAGCTTGCGTTGTCCATTACGATGACGCTAAATAGCTTTAAATTGGAAATAAGGCTATACTCAAACCATTGCTCAAATATTCCCGAGTCCATGTTTTTGTGGTAGTCTATATTGCAGTCTTCAATTTTCTTTCCACATAATTTTGAGTGCGTTTTCGACCTAGCCATCAGATGATCCGCAGTGTAAGATAACTATACGGGATCCTTTATTTGGTGGAACGCCTATTAGCTAACACTTCTTTGTACCGTCGGTCCATCCCTTTTTAGCGGTATTATGGGTATCATACCAGGTCTCGTCAAGGTAGTACACTGACCTCCCCTCGTTCCGGTATTGCTCTATCTTATGCAAGTAATCGTGCCGCCATCCCACAATCCTTGCACTTTCCATTATAGCCATTCGTTTGTTCACAGTTCTGTACCTAAACCCAATCTTCCTAATACATCGCTGCAACGTACTCCTTGGATACTGTTACCCCACTCTAGCCAATTGTCTTTGAACGGATTCGATTGTGGGCAGTTCATTAATTTTGTACTTTTCGTACACAATATTCCTCAATAATTTTGTGATCGTGGGATCTAGTTCTTTTGAAACAGCAGCATCAAACCTACGCTTCCTCTTTTGTGGCCCCTTTCTCAAAATTTCACATACTGTTGGATATGGAACGTGTGTTAGAAGTGACGTCTTTTTTTTATTTTCATTCTCTGGATCGTTCGTTAGTTCATTATCATTTAGTACTATTTGTTTTGCATCTGCGCTAAGATGTGACCTTTTGTGAGGTTTTAATTGGTCTACCTCCACCTCCCTTTGTTCAAATTCATTATCAGTGTCCGTACTATAGTCACTACTTTCACCACCGTAATGACAAACCGCCGACGTAGCTTCACTGCTGCAGGGTAATTCACATCGCTGTGAAATCCCATTATCTTCCCAAGGCCGAAACATACTCTAGCTGTCACACTTCAGAAGAAAACGTCCGATTCAGACAGAAAAGTGACGCACAAAAGTAAAAGTAGATTGGCGTTGCTAGCGGTAGCAATACCTGCCCAAACAATTTGACTAAGTCCGGTCCTCTTCATCGATCGAGTCGCTAATAATCCTGGAATGTGTCGGTCTTATCATAGTTCAGTCAAAATATACATCGTGAACGTCATCCGACAGATTTACGTTCAAATACAACTTAGTGTTTCATTTTCACCATTCTAAAAGGTTGTGTTTTGTTAGAAAATTGGTTAAAAGCACATTCCATGAATTGGTTACGAGTACGAAAGTAAAATAATGGTAACCATTGAATATTATTAAAACTGTATCTATTCCAAATGATGAACTGTACTAAGAGATGGTATGCAGTTTTTATATAGCGCAAAACGTACACAAATGGTATATCTCTGGGCTCTACTTTACCGTCTGACGAGATCAACCAATTTATCGAATTATATTTTAACATGAAGTGTTTATGGGACGTGAGAAGTAGGGAATATACGGGGCTATTCACGTTATTCGACACGGTGCATTATGGCTAAAGTATCTGATGGAAAAGAAAATAATAAATTCAGATGAATAGGGACCCATTAAGGATACATCTTAAAAATATTTTCATATTATACAGGGTGTCCCCAAAAGACAAAATGTATCAAATTTATATTTTTTAAATGGGACACCCTATATATGTGTGAATTCTAGTGTGACTTTATGTATCACTTAACTTACACTTAAAGCGAACCGTTTAGGTGTAAATCACCATTTTCGGTATAAGTCAGGAAAAAATTGAATATCACAGAGATTATAAAATCTAGAAGGCTGTGACTTTGCCATTACTAAGTAATGCATTAGCTTGGGTTAGACGGTCATATTTGAATTACGTTTGTGTTTGGAGAAATCGGTCGACTAATTAAAAAAACCCCAATCAGAGATAACTCGATTTTTTCAAATAAGAGTGCCTAATTTATTTTATATATATAAGGTTGTGAGTCCCAATCTCCAGTAGTTTTTGTTTAATTTCAAGTTTTCAATCAAATTTGTGTTTTTCAATATTCCGCAACTCAGCAGACCAAGAAATATCAACAAAAACCTGTTCAGGTATAAGAACACAACTAAGTTAACAGAAAACTATAGACGATCTAGACCAAAGCGACACGATTATGCTTACAACAAATTAATTCTAACCAGAAACAATGGTGGTAACATATCATCTAAGGTCAAAAAAAGCTGGAGTACGACAGAAATGTAAAATGCTCACGGCCTACTAGCTACTGCAATGTAGTAGCGATTGGAAATTTCCAAAACCATCAAACATTTTTAATTAAAAGGCAAACTACTAGCGAATGTTGTAGGCAGTTTATTATCTTCAGCATAAAATTTCACATTTAATGATATAAAAAAGTATCCAATTCTGTTAAGTGAAAAATAACGATGCCTCTGGCTGGAGTTATGAAAATTCTGGAATACTGATTAGGAACATCGCAAAAAATGAACAATGAATTAAAATTTGTTTTTTTACCTGGCAGAAAATGTAAACCTGATTTGTCAGTATTACTTTTTTGCGATCTTGCTAATACATCACTACATGCAATTTATTATTGCGCGCTGGAGCAACAATCTATGGTAGTTTTTCTTTCATTTCAGGATTCTTAATTGTTTTGGAGTTTTTAAATCTCTAGTACATTGCAGTAGCCAGTAGGCTGTGAAAAATATCTATTTCTCTCAGACCCCAGTTTCTTTTTGACCTTAGATATGTTACTGCCGTTGCTTCTGGTTAGAGTTGATTTGTTGCAAGGAATTTTCATAATCTTGTCTCTTTACCCTAATTCATCTGTATATTTTTTTAAGTTACTTGTTTTCTCCCATCTGACCATGTTTTTGCTCAAATTTCATGGCCTGCTACTTTGTTTATTGGAGGAAAATTGAAAACAGTGCTTGGATTGAAAATTGGAAATTAAATGCAAACTACTAGGTATTTATATTTACAACCTTACATCATCAGAAAAGCTATCGAATTTCACATTTAATCCTATAAAAAAGTTACTTGGTCATGTTATGGAGCCTTGAGAGCTATAACATTATGAAATACTTTCAATTAAATTTTGACATTTATATAGAGTGATTCATATCAAACATACATTTTTTTCAAACAGAACACCCTGTATATTATTGCATATTTGTATTTCTTGGTGTCTAGTTTTATCACATATTTATCATATGTATATGGGACTTTGAACGAACCATTTAGGACTAAATCACCATTGTTGGTATAACTAGATATGAGACAAAAATTGAATATTGCAGCAATTATAGAATTTAGAAGGTTGTGACTTTGTGGTGCGATTAAGCATGAAATGCGCCACTTTAGTCATATTTTAATTCTTTTTGTACTTGCAGAAATCAGTAGATTAACTGAGTAAACTTAACACAGGTGACTTGATTTTTTGAAGAAGTTGTGTACTTTAACGATTTCTATACACAGTTTAAAAAAGTATCAACTTAGCAATCACCTCATATGGTTCTATGACGTTCCACTCCGATGTCTCATCCACTATACAACTAGCCAGTTGATATCAAATCATAGCCAATAACATACTAGAAAAAAATATTAATTATACTACATTAAAGAATGAACAACAATGGTCTCGAGGATAAACGGCTTGGGCTTTGTTAATATTTTAGCCTTTCTGAATATTGTCGATTACGTTCAACAATAATCAGATGGTACAACGTGGAAAACTACCACTTCAAAAATAATGTATTAGAATTTTAGCGCATCCGCAGAACAAAAACAGGTGGAATCGTTAAACAAAAACTGCGATATAATAATAATAATCTTCATAGTACAGACTCAACTATGCAATCATCTTTCGCGACAGAACCTCCTCACCCTTCGAGTTAGAATATTAAAAACAAAAACCCGTTGTGTAAATCGCAGATAGAAAGACATCAGCAGCTCTCCAATAGTCCAGTAGACTACTGGAATTTTTCGAAAACAGATATGTTACAAAACTTATGTATGCAATCTTTGCGGTACTTTCAGGGATAGTCTTGTTTAGTGAAACTACTACATAAATGTGCATTGCAGAACCCTTGAATTGAGAATGTGTATTTGTTTAGGCAGGATAGCCGCGACATATTTAATGTACTTTTATCACAATTTTCGCCTTTTATTTAAGATGATTTTAACTCTTGCACTAGTTTTATTTTGAATGGATAAAAATTATGGACTTTAGTAACTGTGTGTATAGAGCCAAATGGAAATATCAATCCGACTCACAATTTTGCGTAATGAAGTATTAGGATTTATGCCAAAATGACCGAAAATTTCATCTTGAGCAACTTCATCAAGAACTAGTTTGCTGAGCACATTGATTTTGGACACCACAAATTGGAATCATGTCCACCGTTTTCGCGACTGTCCGTCAGGAATTTGAACATCGCCTATATATCATTGTTTGGCCTAATAACGGACAATATTTTGAACACTTATTGCAATAAAAAGCAGTATAAGTAAAGATTATTCTCGAATACGAATCGATCGATTAAAAAAATAAACGTCAAAATAAAGGACTTCGGCATACCTTTGAAACAAGCTGTGACTCGATACCCCTTGACATCTAAAATTTTGAAGGGGATGACCCTGGTGGGCAGATTGTTCAGGAAGAAAGCAGTTTTTGGTTGAAAAGTTGCCCTCTTGACCCTTGACAAATATTTTGACGTGTATATAGTGTATAACTCACGCTCTTACATAAAGGAAACCGCCATGAAAATTTTATTGTAAACGGTAGCATATGGTTCCAGCAAACGCTAATCTGACACTTTTGGCGGACATCCAAAAATTTTTTATTGCCTCAAAAGAAGCTTTACATACCTATCCGTATATTTACTGTGAAGGGAGATATGAAGACTTAACCTTTTTTCTACATCTGATCTCACTACTAAATTACTGCCGCGCATAAACATGTAATTGAACGCTTATTTACCTATCCGGCGCGGTGTCGGCGTCTTGCTTTTTTGCTAGATGATGCCACTCTAAAACGTATTTATATTTTCGGAGACCAAAATAATTTTTTTGGTGTTCTTTGAATATTCGCCGAACATCCAGGCATCGTATGCAAACTAGTCTAATAACATTTGGTTTTTTATGGTAGATAGTGCCATCTACTGGGTTATTCATGTTATTCGACACGGAGCATCATGGCTAAAGTATTTGATGAAAAATAAGATAATAATTTCGGATGGATAGGGATTCATTAAGGCTATATTTTAATAATATTTTCATGTGATACAGAGTGTCCCCAAATCACGAAACGTATCAAAGTTATATTTTTTTAAATATAACACTCTATATATTATTGCCTATTCAGATTCCTTGATAAATTCTAGTGTGACTTTGTGTATTACGCATAGGACTTACAGCGAACCGTTTAGGTGTAAATCACCATTTTCGGTATAAGTCGATGTCAGAAAAAACATTGAATATGGCCGAAATCTAATGCTAATGATGATAAAACATCGTATTTCAGTGCAAACTTACGTTTTGCGGCCTTCCAAGACCACATATCTTAAAAACAGATACTCTCATCAAAAAATACATGAAGTAAAAGTTGTAGAAAATAAAATTTCACGTTAAATAGATACCTTATAGTTATTAAATTTAGTCATTTATAATTCGAAATTTGGCATTAATTCAAAATAGCTTTTTTCGTCGCTTAGAGTAATTTGAAGTAATGTAAGGTAAAATCATACCAAAATTTTTTACCAAAACAGTACAACTCGACTAAGATTATTAAGTTTAACAAAGTGTTGTATTACCATTAAATATTTAATAAGTATTATTAATAAGAATTCATTAATAAGTAAATTATTCATAGTTCTTAGTGTTCTTTAGTTCTTTAGTTGCAATTAATAAACAATATCACTTCATTCACTTCACAATATCACTATCACAAGTTTATCAATGAAATATAAATGTAAACACGGTATAAAGGAATAAATATATAAATAATAATAATATAACTAAACAGAACTGGCAGCAGAAGCTGATATTTATCAACCAGGGCCATAAATCTGTAGGCAGACAGAAAACAATTTTTTTGTCCTTTTAATTAATTGTTAGCATTTGGATGTTTTTCTATACTTTAAATATATTTGCAGTTGTTTCAAAACCGTGTCATTCAAACAATTTACTCCTCAGGTTTGAGGCAATTGCAGGTAAGCTAATAATTTCAAAATAGGTTATATTCGATCTAATGATATCTACTAGTTAGTGTTAGTTTGCACCGAAACGAAAAAAAATCACCAGCTCTAACTATTGATTTAGACTCTACTGCTAAACCGACTTAAAAGTTTTAGACGTCATTCGATGCAAAATTTGGTCCTTTTTAATATTGCACAGAACAACATTTTCCGTATGAAGCATCATTTTCCAACTACAACCAAAGAACTGAAAAAAGTGCAAAAATTTGGTAGCGTTTAGGCTGTTGAACTATTGATTCAGGCTCTACTGCTAAACCGATTTATAAGATTTAGATGTCATTCGACGCAAGATTTAGTTTTTTTTTAATATTGCAGAGAACGACACTTTCCGTTCGACGCATCCTTTTCCAGCTACAACCAAAAAACTAAAAAAAGTGCAAAAATTTGGCAGTTTTTGGGCTGAATGTAGGACCTAATAAAGGTATTAAGATAATTTCCAGCCTGCTGGGAATTAATTCCAGAAAAAGTTCTTAATTTGGTTGGCGTAGTAGACATCGGCGTAGTTATAGTTATTACTTTCAATAATTTTATTACTTCGCTGTAGGTTTAATCCAAGTTGTTATTGAGCATAAATGAAAGTAAATTTAATCCGTCTATTATGCTTCTAAAATTCTCTATCATCCATAGTACGTCAAGTTCGGTACCCACTTTTTCTTAGCGTAAAGGCCAACAACAGAATTTAAGACTTTTAAAAAGTTTTTCGAATACGTGGAAAAGTTTCCAGAGTTTAATAAAGATCATTAACGTGCTTTAATTCCTTAATCCTACCCTTGCCCACATGCTATCACTGCTAGCGGATTAGAATAATAAATAAGGAAAGCAAAACAATGCATTCACAGTATCACAGCCACATATCCATTTGTTCTCATATACTGGTCTTGAAAATCGTCTCGTGTAAGAACTTTTTGGAGTTCTATCTGCTTGGATTAAATCTTAATCGATAGTCGGTCTACCCAGAAGTTTAATACAGCTTTTTTCAGCCAGCGAAAGTCTTGCTTAAAACATTTTGAACACTATTGTCCGCCATGAGTTCAAAGCGTAAATAAACACGAGACACGCTCACGCGGCGCGAAGCGCAACCCTAACCCTCACGAGACGCAGACAGCTGCTAGCCGCTAGACTGATGTGGCCAGGGCTATAATGTTCATAGCCTTTTTCAACGCGACGTGTATTCGCGGTTATATTATTCATCGGCTATGCCCATGTACATTATGATTGAAATAAACAAAAATGAAGGAGTCGCATGAAAGTTATACATACATTAATAAATCATATAAATAACCGTGTAATGTAATAATTTTTATTAAAAATCGTATGGGTAGGTAGATAACATAGTAGGTTACTTGTAATTTTATGATTTTATACTTGCATAATTGATTTCTTGTTTGGGGGGCTGTAGCTCTGTAGCCCTTACAGACATACCGCCACTGTGTGTGAGATTAACTATGCATCCTAGTCCTAGTAACATTTTTGTTATTACCGAAATTGTGAGGGAAGTACTGCCACTTGTAATCATCTTCAAACGCTTTGATCAATTCGAGCTGGTTGTTTGGGACAATCGACTTCATTATGTCCTAATGATATACAGGGTGAGTTTTTAGTACCGGCTCGGTCGATAACTCCACTACTGTAGAAGATAGCGAAAAAAGTTGTATATAAAAGTTGTAGCCACGGACATGCTCCTTGCTCAAAAAATATTTAGATTTATACAGGGTGATCCATAACTACGTGGTGATGCAAACATGCATTTTTTCAAATGAGACACCCTATATATTATTCCATATTCAAATTCTACTAATGATTTCCGTTCTTCCAATATAGGGTATTGTTACATTATACAGGGTGTTTCAAAAGTTATGACCATTTTTGTATCCAAATCACGGTCAAATGAACGTACTGTATATCAAAAAGTAATTAATCAAAAATTATTTTTTTCACATGAGAAGATTAGAAATATCCTCTAGTTTTAAAATACGTTATAAAAAAATCCCGCGACGCATACTCGTATACAGGGTGATGTAGAATGCAAAATCTAGATTTACTCTCTTTTTTTAAATGTAACCCCCAATATTTTATTATACCAAAGAATTGCTTTTAATATGCTCTTTCATCTTTGTATAGCACTTATTATGGCTGCATTCATTAGTTTCTGAGATATTTCGATTTTTCTACAAATTTTAAATATACCTTCTATTTGTTTAATAAAATTTATTTATTTTAAGAAAATACTACCAAATTTTGTTTTTGCTTAACAAACAACTAAAATATAAGGCGATAATAATACTTGACCAAGTCAAAACACTGAACTAACGAGATAATATAGGTCAAGTGTGCTGAGGAAACAATTTTATAGACGTCATGCATAATTATCAAGCAGATGTATCAGGTAGGCTATGAAATATGAAACGACACAGTCCAAATAAAACGATTCTTCAATCTTTCAAACGCATTAGTTTTAGAGTGCCTCCGTTCTGGGTGTTGCTATTCATAGTTGATATATTCTAGAGGCAAGTAGACAATTTCTCAAAGATTCTCCTAAATACCCTCAATGTAAAAATTCATTTTCAAAGCTAGTTTTTCACACAGTACGGAATTATTGAGCAGGTTATGAAAACGCTCAATTTTTCAAAGCCTACCTGATAAAACTACTTGATAATTATGCATGACGCCTACAAAATTGTTTCTTCAGCATACTTGACTTTATTATCTCGATGATTTAGGGTTTTGACTTCATCATGTACTATCAAGACGTTATAATTTAGTTGTTCGTTAAATAAAAAACAAATCAGATAGTACTTTCTCAAAATAAATAAATTTCAGTACACAAATAGGGGCTATATTTTAAATTTACCGAAAAATCGAAATATCTCGGAAACTGATGGACGTAGGTACAACAAGTGCTATACAAAGATGAAAGAGCATATTAAAAGCAATTCTTTGGGATAATAAAATATTGGGGGTTACATTTGAAAAAAAAGAGAAAATTTGGATTTTGCATTCTACATCACCCTGTATACGAATATACGTCTCGGGCTTCTTTTATAGCCGATTTTGAAACTAGAGGATATTTTTAATCTTCTCATGTAAAAAAAATAATTTTTGATTTATTACTTTTTGATATACAGTACGTTCATTTGTCCGCGATTTGGATATAAAAATGGTCATAACTTTTGAAACACCCTGTATAATGTCACAGTGCCCTATATTCGAAGAACGGAAATCATTAGTAGAATCTGAATATGGCATAATATATAGGGTGTCTCATTTAAAAAAATGCATGTTTGCATCACCACGTAGTTATGGATCACCCTGTATAAATCTAAATATTTTCTGAGCAAGGAGCATATCCGTGGCTACAACTTTTATATACAACTTTTTTCGCTATCTTCTATAGTAGTGGAGTTATCGACCGAGCCGGTACTAAAAACTCACCCTGTATAAGACAGTTTTGATTTAAAATGTATCCCTATAAGGAAATTAGTTATTTTAAATTTCAGGACACTAATCCTTTATGTTGAGCCTCTGTATCATAAAGCCTCAAACCAAAACTTAGTCCAGGACAAGGTATTCGGCACTACAGACGAAAGCATCGAATAAATACGGACAGCAAATAGAGAGTCGATTTTAGACATCACTTTCCTAAATTAATATATGACTATTTCAAACTCAAGACGTTATTTTTGGCACTGACTCATGATTAAGGATATATACGAAAGGTTATGCTGCCAAATGATAACATAATTTAACGCAATAACGTATAGCTTGGAGGTCACTGTTCATTACGTCTAACACTTCGAGGAATGAGCTAAACTTCCCACAACGTAGGTGAGGGACGTATTGTAGTCAGGACCATTTTTGATTTGAAAGTATATTTTTTAGATAAAAATCTATGTCGTCTATTTTCCATGCTTCCATTCTTTCATTTGCATAATCTCAGTAAGAGAGAAAAAAGAAGTATTCTCAAAAGTGAACTAAACTTCATTTTTAGGCTGTTTTAGTCTTAATCACTATCCGCTTTGTCTAGAAAGAAATAATTCTTCTTTCGTTTATTCGTTTCTTCATAAATAATTCTCCATTGTCTCAAAAATGTCTTTATACTTTTCTGATCTATAGGAACATTGCTTTTGAAGACATAGGTATGCGTGGTAGTTTTTTGATAAAGATAAAGATTATACCACACAGATAAGGATAAGAAAGATTATAAAAATACTTCGGCGCCGCACAGAAACCTATGCCTACGCAGCCTATACCTACATCTCTCTGGCTTGACGACCTATACTTTTTTGCTGGCTGATGCTACTCCCAAACATATTTACAATTTCTGAAAAAAATATTCAGTGTTGTCGAATTATCGTAGTAGATGAAGGCATCATATTCACGCCTGCCCAATAACATTCGATTACCTATCCCACATAGTGATCATTTAACCTTCAGAAAAAAAGCACTCGCACACCCGGAAGTATGAGAGAGAGTCTGCCCGCACGATGCTGAACCAGCTTGAGTCCTCTGATGTCATATTCAAGGGACGCAACTGCGTCCATTGGACATGTCACCACGGCCCCACCAGATACAACCTGTTCCCTATCTCCTTACTTCCTCTATCTCCTCCGCCTCTCGGGATCTCGGAACTGTCAAATGGTTGACACATCTTCAAGGCAACGGGCTGTTTTGACTTCCTATCCATATCTGCTCTCTTCTTTCGTCGCGGAGACTAGGAGTTCAATAACCTTCTTCTAACCTTCTTCTTCTTCATCTTATTAGCTGGACGTGAACGCCACCTACCTCAACCTGTCTTTTACAGTGGCCCATTTGTATCTATTGATGACCATTTCTCCGACCAGGTTTTGCGCGTTTAGGTTGTTTTCAAAATGATCCTGTAGTTCAGCTTCCTTCACCGCTCACCTCTCGCATTCAATATGGTATGCTCTGGGTGATCTTCAGCCCCACAATAACCACATAAGCTAGGCAACGCTCATTCTTTTAGTATAGCTCTCGACGTAACCGCGGCCAGTCAAGAACCGCGTCAGCAAGTAGTTTAGGGTCCGATGTTCACATTTCACCCAACTCTTGATGTCCGGTTATAAGTGTTTTTGTTCATGTTGCCGAGTGGATATGATCTCTCCAGATGTCTTGACCAATAGTTCCCTCTCCCTCTTTTTGTGCCTCGAGGGTTCTATAGAGTCTGCTTCTCTCATCCGCCAGTAGTTTTATGGCAGGAGTACCAGTTAAAACTTGTATAGCTGCCGCGGATACCGTATGGATCCATTTGCAACTCTCAGGATGGCCTTACGTTGTATTCCGCTCAGTATGACGACGAACTTTTGAGTACTCATCACTCTTGTTCATATAAGAGCTGCAATGCTGCATTTAGAACTATACCACGTTTCTAATATGGGGATCCGATGTTTTCCTGTCATCTAAGACAACTCCTAGATATCTGAGCTACCTGACTAGGGCTATGAAGTAGTTGGGTTAGCGAAAGTTTGTATACCGACAGACTGAAAGCTATCATTTTAGCATTGACCTGTATCGTCCAGACTATGGAAATCACGGGCAGAATCGAGAAAGTATCTTCTTATCCAAAAGTTTTAATCATCCATCGGACTGAGATTCTTATTCACAACGTTCAGTCTTTAATCTCAGCGCCTCGCCTCGTCGTTCGATGGCTAGCGGCAAAATTAATATGGCCGAGAGTCTCTCTTCTCTTTTTCTATTCTTTTTTCAGTTTCCCTCGCCATTGTGTGCCGGCTTGTGGTGGTCCACCGCTCTCGTCTTATTACCGCCTCTTCGTCACAGGAAAAGAAACCAAAGATTCCGAGGATGTTTGTCGACACTAGTCGTCACTGATGTCTCTTTGTGCTTTTGATCTTCCATAATCACTAGAGCTATCCTCTCACAAGCAACTTTTTTTGCATTAATAAGCTGTGTTCTTTGTACTTTCATTTCTTTACGTACCTTAGCAGTCTAATCAATTGAAGATGGCAACTTTGGATATGTTTTTCCGCGAACTGTTAAGAAAATTAGAAGTAGGTTATGATATGCTCCATTGGCGGTATTACTACACACACAAAAATAATTTCTTAGATGGAGCATAGATGCTTTAATTCAAGTATACCATAACTTCCTATACGCGCAAAGTTATGCTAATCTTAAAGTGAGAATACAAAATCTTTAACCATATAAGGGTTAGATTGAGAAAATATCTTCAATGCAAAACTGGGAAATTGTTGATAGTAAGAATACCAAAATCTTAAATGAAACATATGACCGAAGTATTTCATAACTTGACTGAAGCATTTCATAATCTTAACTGGGAGCATTTCATAAACTTGACGTAAGTAGCTCAACTTTATTCTAAAATTGTGATATTCTTGGATGAGGAATCTAGTAGTATTAATTTGAGCATTCAAACTCTTCGATGACCATGTAGAAATTTTTCTGGAGAAATAGTTCTGCAAAATTACTTAAATCACATTTAATATACTTAGTACTTATCTAAGAACACCTGAGTCAGGTCTTCGCATCTCAATTTTTTTAATAGCTCATTCGTGGTTGGATAGATCCAGTGATAAGGAAGCTGATGGGAACTGGGACGCGACTCAAATGGCGGTGGACCAGCACTACCGGCAGTTTCGATGACTGATGGTTGACGGTGGTATCACGGGTGTCACGTGGCAATGGCAATTTATTTAACAGTTTGACTAGATACTATTATGTGCCATTATGCAGGATCCAGGTATTACGCTACGGTGCTAAAGACGGCGACGAATGCGACAATCCGAAAACCGATAATGGCGCGGCGGCGCGGACGCGGACGGGCAACAGGCTGTTGAGTAGAGAGGGTGGAGAGGTTAGGGTTGATCCGTGACACACTGTGCGTCTGCGCACTCCGACGCCGCCGTTGGTAGACGTCAAATAAATGATTTACTTGATACAAATATAGGGTGTGCTTGTAAAACAGCGTTCATTTTCAAACCAAGATTATCATGTTGTAAATGAATGAAATATTTGTTACTAAATTATTATAGCCTTGGTTGCAAAGAAAATTGTGATACAAATTTTCTATAATTTTCTCATCAAATATTCTTTCTTAGAGTTGGAACCGATATTCTTGTTGTGAGTATGTATTTACAAGAATATCACAATTCTTGACTTGAGAATTTCTTTTTTGAGTGTAGTACATGAATATTATTAGGTTATTAGAAATTCAGTAAGATAAACAGTCAAAACTCTTTTTATTTCAGTAAAATTTAAGAATGTTTGCTAGTTCGGTCGGATTTGAGTCGTAATGTTACTGGAGACATCATCAGTTGAGTTTAACTGCCACTTGCTCTGGAATTCTCTCATAATACCTCTAGTTATGCTAAATTTTAGGTCCTCTAGGAGTTTCTAAAAAGCCTGATTTTGGATCCTTCAAAAGAAGCAAACAAAAAGAAATTACAGTATAAAATTGACTACTATATTTACTATTATTAAGCGTCAATTTGAGCCGATCACAAAGCGTTATATGAACTCCACAAGCAAAGATAGTATAAGAAAAAACAATGTAGATAGATCTTAAAAATTAAGACCAATTAACAGGAAATAAAGCAAAATAAGATGGCATAACAACAAGGATAACAAGCAAAAAATACACAAACCTTAGTAACATGCGCATACCATATCCACTGTCAGTGTTGCCGTAGATGTTCTATGGAGTCCATCATTTTAGATGCACTTATGCATCCGCTCACGCGTAGACAAACCTGCCAGTTTGAGCATCTGGAGCAACACTGAAAATAGGTGTAGTATACACGTGTGTGTTAGGCTTATGTATTTTATCTGTCAACTTAGCTGTTATACCAAGTTATTCTGCTTGATTTTGCTGTTAATTAGTCTTAATTTTTAAGATCTATTTACATTGATGTTTTCTTACTATCTTTGGTTGTGGAGTTCATATAACACTTTATGATCAGCTCAAATTGACGTTGAATAATAATAAATATAATAATCAATTTCATACTGTAATTTATTTTTGTTTCTTTTAAAAGTTCCATTACTATGAAAATTGGATACATTACTTATTGGCGACTACTACGTCACCTGGTGGTTATTTCAGAAAGTCAAAATACAATTTCTAGTGGATTTTCTTGAGTATGATCTATAGAGTGATTACTAAAAGGTTAAGATGGAGGCTATACCCGTATGAAACAGCAATTGTTTCTGACACTCACAACACACTTGTCATAATACTTGTTTTATTGATATCTCCGGTTTGAAAATAGCTAGAAAGTTGAGTCTTGTACTGGCTTTTCAGGAATTACGTCCTCTATATATCTATTTCAAACGGAATACAGCATACCATTTAAAATTTTCGTAATAATGCATTACAATTGTTATGATGTCAAATAACGCCCTGTAGCTACTAAGTCCAAATAAACTTAACTTTTATGTAACAGATCCTTAGGTAAGAACAGCCCTAGCATGTTTAATATCGTAAACTTATACCGAAGCTATGGCCATTTAAATAAAAACATTTTTGGTATTCCTCCACTACTACATCTTACAAGATAGGGCAAGAAACGATTAACAAAAAAATTCATAAATTGTCCAGTCAATATGATGGTAAAATGTATAATATACCTTAATTTGAATATTTTCTGAGAAAAAGCCGTTTTTCTGATTGATCGTTACAGTTACGCCCCCTGGCGGCTAATTGTGAAACTTCCAATTTCCAGCGATCCCTCTCAGCCGATTTACCTAATAACATTTTTTGCTCGAAGTTATATGATTAACGGTTACCGAGATATTGCCGGCGTTCATTCTTATTAGGCCACTCGTCTGTACAGCAATAGTCTTGATCTGTTTTTTCGTACTATTCAGGATTATCACATTACTTTTTCAAGACATATCTTAAGACTTTAGTGTAATATATACAACTTCTGCGTATACAATTGATACTTTCTGAAATCAATATGAAACACCTGGAAAAGGTGTAGAAGAGTATATATCTTAGTAAATAATGACTATAACGTTTTTTCCATATAGGAGTTGTTTAATATTGTATTTCTCATACCATGACAGTATTCAGTTGTTTTTGGTTAAGGAAACAAACGAGTAACGAAAAACTATTGATTTTATTTAAATAGCAATGTACCCTTTCATTAGCCTCATTTGTTACAGATTTTTTCTCTTTCCGATGACATAACATGTCAGCAATCAAATAGAAAGAGTTTAAGAGAATATTCAAAACACTATTAAGTGTACTACATCAATAAAATTAATATAATACGCATTTTATATCAAAATAGACCACATGAGCATGAACGACTCTTGTGAAGACAAAACGAACAATATGACATGTTTTTCATCACAATAGGTGTCTAAAATGTTCACCATTAACTGTAAGGCAAGCTTAACGTATCAAAAGAAGCTTGAAAAGCATTTCTGAGCATTCTGCTAGAAATTTTGAATACCTATTGTGATGAAAACCATTACAATGCTGATTTCATTTTATCTTTAAGACTTAATAAGAAACCTACATGCTCATTCGTTTCAATCGTAATTAAAATTATTGTAATGAAGATTCATTTTGAATTTGTCTGAATACTGGCTAATTGAGAATGAATTAATATACCTTACACCATGGGCGCCAGCAGAGGGTGCAGGGGGGCCGTGACCCCCCACCCCCTGGAGCAACGAAGATAAGAAACATGTATAACCAAAAACAAAGTTTGTCCCCTCTGTTCCTGATTTGAGCACTCAATTTAAGTAAGTCGCCCCTCCCTGTACAATTTTCTGGCGGCGCTCTGGCCTTACACACAAATATTCATTTTCGCCTCTGTAGACTGATATCACACCAAACATATAGCTAAATTTTACATTTTTTCCAGGTGTATGGTCGGGAGATTACTAAAGGAGATTTTTGTAATAGTAATTGTGTGCTCGTTGTTTGCTCAAGCAGAGGATTTCCTTGAGGTAAGATTTCGAATGTATTTCATATCTCATAAAAAGGCACTATTATAAATAAAATAGTATAAAAAACTACATACAGGGTGAGTTTTTAGTACCGGGTCGGTCGATAACTCCACGACTGTAGAAGATAGCGAAAAAAGTTGTACGCAAAAGTTGTAGCCACGGATATGCTCCTTGCTCAGAAAATATTTTGATTTATACAGGGTGATCCCTAACTACGTGGTGATGCAAACATATTTTTTTTATATCCAAATCGCTGTCAAGCGAACGTACTGTATATTGCAAAGTAATGAATAAAAAATTTACATGGAAAGATTAGAAATATCCTCTAGTTTTAAAATCGGCTATAAAACAAGCCCGCGACATGTATTAGTATACAGGGTGATGTAAAATGCAAAATCCAGATTTTCTCTTTTCTTTCAAACATAATAACAATAATAATATTTATTCACCATAATTACAGTGTAGTAAATAAATATGAATAAATCCACAGTAGGCGTTGCCTGTGCGTGGATATACAATGTGATCTAAAAATTTAAATATTTTCAAATATACATATCGAAATATTACTAGAATAATTTTTATTGATTGATAATATTACGTATAATCATTCGCACTACAGAGTAAATCCATTCCTTTAGTTTTTGTTTAAAATGTTTGCCAAATTTGAGGGACTTTATGGTTGATGGTACTGCACAATACAATTTCGGAGCTAGGTACATAAATGATCGTTGGAATATCGTTTTGTGTGGTCGAGCGAAGTTTGATGACCATATTTTATGCCTCGTTCTATATGCATGTATATGCTTATGTTTCATTTCATCAACACAGATTTTGTGGAATACATTGCTGGTATGTAAGAAATAAAGTTGCCTAGTATCGAGTATCTTTGTTTCTTGGTATACATCGTTTGACGGATAGAGCTTAGATTTACGGAATATAGATTTCAGCACATATTTTTGTAATATATCCAATTCAGAAATATATGTCTTGCAGGCAGATCCCCAAGCTGGTAATCCATATATTAGATGTGTTTCAATTAAAGCATGATATAATATTTTAAGGAAATTATCTGTTAGAATATTGGATAGAATTTTTAGTTTATATGCTACACATCTTATTTTTTTCATTACATATAAAATTTGCTTATCCCACTTTAAATGTGAATCTAAATATACTCCAAGATATTTCATACTATCTACCCTACTAATGTCAGTCTTCTTTGCATGGTATTTAATGGAGAGGTGTTCATAGCAAGGTAAAAATCTAGCATAGGAAGTGAAGGCAACGAAATTGGTTTTTTTGAAACTTACTGTTAAAATTTTCGTATCAAACCACTGAATAATCTTAACAAAATCCTTTTCAATAACTTTTTTCAATATTGTCCAGTCGTCAGCTTTATATAGTATGAGGGTGTCATCCGCAAAACATATTATTTTTCCAACACTGTCAATTTCAAATAAATCATTCAGGTACAAGTTAAATAGAAGCGGGCCCAGTACTGTTCCCTGTGGGACGCCATATTTAATCAACATTTCCTTGCTATAACTGTTCGAGATTCTTACCATTTGAGTACGGTTTGAGAGATAATTTTTTAATAGTAATTGTGATGTTCCTCTAAAACCTAATCTTTCCATCACCTTTAAAAGTTCACTGTGGCTCACCGTATCGAACGCATTTTTTAAGTCAACAAAGATACCAATAGTAGGCATTTTTCTATCAATATTAGAGATAATTTCATTCGTAGCCGACAAAATTGCGTCTGTTGTTGATTTGCCTCTTGTAAATCTATACTGGTTTGAACTCATAATGTTGTTGTTATTTAAGAATTGTAATATTCTATAATGAATTAGTTTTTCAAAATTTTTTCCTAGATTTGATAACAGAGATATCGGCCTGTAGTTAGATACGTCTAATTTATCTCCATTTTTATATACAGGTGTTATCACTGATGTTTTAAATGCTATTGGACATTTACCTAGCTGAAAGCAACGATTTATTAAATATGTAAGTGGGTCTGCCAAATGATGTGCAATTAGTTTTAGATGTTCAGCTCTAATCCCATCTAAACCAGCGCTTTTCTTATTTTTTAGAGAAAACATAGCATGTTGTACTTCTGATGCACTGACGTCTTCTAAAAAGAAGGATCTAATTACTCGTTTTTGTGGAAACTCTTCCCTGATTTCCTTTTTTTTTAATATCATCCGCCAAGTTTTCTCCTACACTAGTAAAAAAACTAGCAAACTCATCAGATATTTCTTGCCTATCCTTTGTTAATGTTCCATTAACGTTTCTGATTTCAGAAATGTTATTTGTCTTATCAGTTTGTTTCGTCAAATCATCCACTACTGACCAAAGTTTTCCCGGATCTGATTTATTGTTATGTATTTTTTTTAAATAATAATTCCGTTTTGCTTCCCTTGTTAATTTAATAAAAACATTCTTGTATTGATTGTAGGCATCAGAGTTAGTCGTGGTTGGAGACGTTTTCATAATTTTATAGAGGTGATCCTTTTTGTTCACGGATTTTATTAGCCCTGTTGTTATCCAAAGATTTCTAGCTTTTTCATGCCGTTTAATTTTGACTTTGTTTGTCCTAGCTGCTATCAAACGCTGAATTTTCTTTATGGGTAAATTTGTAGCATCGTCTATATTATTAGTTGAGTATACTCCTATCCATGTTTCCAATTGAACGTTTAACATTAATTTTTGTTATCTACAAAATATTTATATCTTTCAGAATTATTTGAGTAAAACTGATTTTGATCAAGTTGTGTTGCACATAGAAGAATGGCTGTAGGGAAATGGTCGGTTATATCAGTTTCGATAATAAAAGGTATATGTTTGAAGCTGTTTGAAGAATCTTTTATAAAGCAATGATCAATACAAGTACTTACACTATTACTAATTCTTGTTGGTTCGTTAATATGGGACAGAAAGCCCATAGTCGCCATTAAATTTAAGTATTCATTGGACAATTTGGTATTTTGTGATATATTAATGTTTATATCACCTAGAATAATGTGTTGTTTGTGGATTGCAATTTTCTTATTTTGTAAAAATTTTTCTAAACTGTGAACAAACATATATGAGTCCGTTGATGGTAATCGATATATACATGTCATTTTGAGAGATTTGTTATCCACTGTTACACTTAAATCCAAAGCTGTAACACTATTACTCAACGTGATGATATCATATTGATAGTTGAATTTATCGCTAACATATACAACAATTCCATCATTCTGGTTGTATGAAGCATTATTATAAATCATATTGTACCCCCTTAAATTAAATAGTTACATATCTGAAATGTTCCATGTCTCAGTTAATACTATAACATAAAAATCACGTTTTATGCGCCTTAAAAATATAAGATAATCAAAATTATGCTTTAAGCTTCTGATATTCATGTTATAGATGCTAAGCTTTACATTAGAAACATCTAACCACTCATTAAATTTATTCGCGTCTTGAATAATACTTGTTTTAATAGAATGATTTTGAAAAGTGTTTGTGTAACTATTCATTTTGTAAAAAAACTATTGTAAAATAAGTAACAAAAGCGGTACCTATGTGCTCAAAAGATTATCTTAGACAAATACTGCTCCTGGAAGTACTTATAAGTAGGGCAATTTTTGTCTGTAGGCGAATGATTTATATCATAATTTGTTTTGTACTTACTATTAGCGTTTGTACAACTAACACATTTAAAACAGCTTAGTGTCAGCGGTGGTGCAGCAATATAAAAAAACTAAAAATATAAAAATAGCTGAGAGTTCTAGTAGCATAATACCCTTTTTTAGGTCCATTGGAACACTGCCTTGCTTACTGTAGAAACCAAGGGACTGACAGAAGTACATATACATACGAATATTGCTTTAGATCGTTCTGTCTTGGGTAACGTAAACATTATGAAACTGATTTTAATGAAACTTTGCTAAAGTATTGTTACCGTGCCAAGGATGGAAATCCGTATGGTTTCTGAAAATCGTGTCAGTGGCGGCACATCAACAATAAAAAAAATAAAAACTTCCTTTTTAGGCATTTTGGAGGTTCCTGATCATTTTTTGTTTTTATGGGTGGGGGTGATATTGGGGTGGTTGGAGGGTGGGTTGCAAAACTGAAAAAGTTTTTATATACACAATAGGCTCTCCATTGACCTGCGAAAGAAGGACCTCTGGACCTAGCGACATAATACACTTTTTTAGGTCCATCGGAATATTGATTTGCATATTACAGAAATCAAGGACTTCCGATTTTTTTCTGATGTATGTTACATATACGATTATTGCTTTACAACGTAACGTTCTGTATTGTATAACCTGGAAAATGCGTATGGTTTTTAGAAATCGTATCAGTGGCAGCAAAAACAAAGATATAAAAATAGCTCAAACTTCGTTTTTAGGCATTCAGGGGTTTCTGATCGTTTCGTTTCATCCAGTTGAAGCTCACAGAATAAAAACTTTGCCGTTCTAGGTCCTATGGAGAGAGGTGCAAGAATCTATGTACTAGAGCTTTTTGTTTGTTTGAGTTGGATGTTTCTTGAGGGCAGGCGGGCGATTATATGATTGCAAGGGGATCTCAGACTAGAGCTTCAAGCAACGGAAAAATATGTATTACCGTTATGTGTGGGAAGGACTGAGTCAATCAATTTGATTCCATTTTTTCTTATAAATCATGGTTTAAGTTGTAATAATCAATCTTTCCCTCGAAGCCTTTTGCGGTTAAATTTTTGAATACAATCTTTAAGCTGTAGTTTTTATTATTCCTGAAAAAGTCATTTGAAGAAGTTGTTCATTTAAGCGACTTCTGTACACAGTTAGAAAAGAAGGATCAACTTAGAACTCACCCTGTATAATCATTAAGATCCCTTTTTAGCTCTCGCTGAAGACAGCTTATGCAGAGTCTCTGTCTGTCCATCCGTCCGTCCGTCCGTATACAAAAGATAGCCAAAACTACAGCTGATAGAGAAAAACTAAATACAGATTTAGAATCAGCATGAAAAAACTAGTCCGGTAAAAATTCGGTTTTGTCAATATCGCTTCCGGTTCCACGCAGTGAGAGTGCCATTTGAATTTACTCTAGTGCTACGAGTAATAAATCCTTTCCTACTTTTTTGACATATCTTTTTCCCTCAACTTTTTAGCGCTTTTTGCTTATTACTTCATTACCACTCTCAGAGTAACAACTGAACATAGAGGTAGTAAACAAACCACTTCAACATGGCGTGCTCAACGCATCATCTTTTGACACTTCAGACCCAAACATTGCCAACTAACCTGAAAATTCTTCCAACGCAACCCATGTTACAAACACTGCCCTGCACTGTCCCATCTCGAAAAACTGTTAAACTACACTCGAATATAGCACTGCAAGTCCGTAAAGCTTCACTAGTTACCAACAAATAGCGAATTTGATTTTACTGACCAAGCATAAAAGACGCACAAACAAAACAAACGTTTGACAGTCGGAGGTTACCGTAAATAAATCGCAGGAAAATTACATAGGCGTTGCCAACTCCTCAAAATTTATGTAAGACAGAATTTGCGTTAATGATGAAGAAACATGCAGTAACGCAGTAGAGGTCAACATATCTATTGATTTTGCTGTAATCATTTCTGAATCATCAAAATACCGTCTTTTTTAACGTAGAATGGAATATTTCTGGATACTATACAATTAAGACGATAGTAAACAATTATGATCGTATCTGGTGGTCAATATGACAACGTAAGGAAAGATCGCCTATTAGAATTAGTTGTTTACTACCTCTATGTTCAGTTGTTACTCTGAGTTACCACTGCACCGATGTTCTAAAATATAACAGTACTACCTACAATGATACCACAACATATGGTACCTCAAATTTCATCGAAAATAATAAGACAGATGGGTGACATACAGACGGACAGAGATGAAAAAACTAAAAATGTTTGCGACGACAATACTTCTCTCGCCTACGGTGTGAGGAGTGAGATATAATTCATAATAAAGTAGCTCGATCGAATATTCACCGCTTCCTGCGAATGCTACTGGTATATGGTTTGAAGATGGGACGGTAGCATGTTGGGAAGGAATCCGGGATCTGAGTGCGTCCGGCAATTCCGGGAAGCAGCTATTCGGAAAACGGGGCCTGAGCAGTGCAGACGAGAGATATGCGGTTCCCGGAACTTAGGGAGGTAGAAGGGGGACTCTGGAGTTGTCTGTGAAGGAAAGGGGAGCATACGAGGTTTGAGCAAAGGGAGGAGGGGGCATATTAAATGAAGAGGCTTGTTGCACCGTCATTTGTTTACGTTTATAATAAGCCAGAAATAGATTCATGTGTTTGGCCTAATACTCGTATAATCGACCTAACTAAGATCTTGTTAAATAAAGGTCTAAGCTTATACATATCCGGATAACCGAAAATTAGACAGCTACTAATCCACTGGGTTGCGTGTAATTATACTTAAGTGAAGTTTCAGTAAAGTTATGATTCTACATGCATGCCAATATAATTAACAACTAAAAGACCTATATATAGAAATCTAATAGTTTAAAATGTCCGCGAGGTTACACGGAGGGTGGAACTTAGGTCCGTATTCATAGTCGTTTTTCAAGTATCCTTTGAGCGTTACTCAAAATCCCCTTGACTGCAACAAAAGGTCATATTGACAAGTCATGTCGACATTTCGTTGCTTTTTTTAAACTTTTTTTTTTCGGGAGGAGCTGAAGTTGGGGCTGTGAGGGAGGGGGAAGGACTATATTTTTAAAAAGTCTTGTAAGTAAGAATACCGAAATCTTAAATCGTGAAGAAAACAAAACCATGAATATAGCACGTATAAGAATACTATATTGTTGTATTTCATAATCTTGTCACCAAATGTTCAAGATTTTGTTGTTCCTGAAAGACGCCTATAACAGCACCAGTAGTTGGTGATTTTGTAACATATTTTGCGACATATATTTTTCCAAATTCATGTCGCAAAATGCTGATCATCATAGAATTTGAAAAATATGGACCTATACGTTTTACCTAGAAGAAGATGTTATATCCATTGGTTCGCCATCATTGTTTATATTCTATTCACACTACTTACATGAATATATTGCATATCAATACTTAGTATTTGCTTATGGGCGTCTGTATGAGGTCCTCACAACCCGAACCGTGCAACAATCCTTCCACGAAAATATAAGAATATACCTAACACAAAAACAGGTTTAATCATTTATGAGGCCAACGGCGATCTGGCGATGTATATGAACCAAGACTAATCTTTTATTAATGGAGACTTCGCAGTTCACAAGTTGTTTGTATTCTCCAACGAAGTAAGAAAAGTCAATTCGAAAATATCATATTCCTAGAAACTAATGAAATACTTGGTCGAAGACCATTGAAATTTTAGTTGAGAAGAAAATTATATTCTTGGCCCGAGATTCCTTTAAAATTTGTATTGAAATCAAAAATATATTTATTTTGATTCAAATTAACCAAAAACTTTCAGCAGTCAAATTTTTTCATTGCGAGAACAGATATTCTTGTTGCAAGCATATCTTTTCAAGATTATCAGAACCCTTGAATTGAGAATTTATTTTTGTTTGTTCCAAATTAAAATGTTGAGAGCTTTCTGGTCATTAAACTTCTTTGAGAAGACGTTAAATTGGGGAGGATGCTAGACTGTTAGTTTGTAAATGGCTATCGTTTACCCTAAATGACTTTGATACTAGCTAAACCCTAGCTAACCTCGATAAACAATTTTAAGTGGCGTTCTTCGAATTCACCATCATAGTCAAAATGTCTTAACAGATCTGTTGTGAACTGGTAAAATTCATTAAGTCGGAGCTAGAGTATTGCCGAATATTATCAATAGTTTTGAGAACTGTAACTCGTCATCATTCGCAATTTACTGTCAGTTCAGCGGCGCTCTTAAAACTCATATCCAGCAACTGTATCGTCGTATCTACCCAGCGTGTAGGCGAACGACCACGGCGCCGCTCACTCGGGGCATGACCCTGAACTACAAGTTTCTCCATATTATCGCTTCTGTGTATATGTCCGAAGAACATAAGCATTCTCGTCGACACAATGGAGGATAGTCTCTTTGGATTACCGAGCTCATCCAGTATGGAAACGTTAGTTCGATGGGCGGTATAAGAGGAATTCTCAGCATTCTCCTCCACGTCCAAATTTAAAAAGCATTTATACGAGCTTGATTTGGCTTTTTGACAGTCCAAGTTTCCGAGGCATACAAAAATATGGAGAACACAAGAGACTGAACCAGCGACATTTTGGTAGCCTTAGTGATGTTATGGTCACGCCATATTTTAGTAAGTCTTGTCATGGCCACACGTGCCTGTTAAATGCGCCGTCGAATCTCATTTTCACAGCTACCCCAATTGTAGACCAAAGAACCGAGGTACACAAAACTTTGAACTACTTCACAACGGCCTACTGACTTTATTGCTCGATTATTATCGTGCTCTCTATCTACGATCATAACCTTGGTCCTGTTGTAGTCAATACCAAGACCATACCCCGCACTGTGTTGTTCTAAGATGTTTGATAGAGCTACTCCCATGAGGATGTGCTAGGAGTATTACGTCATGATTATCCCATGAACGTGTCGATATAAATATTCTGGTAATATTCGTAAATTCATATTATCTAAAGAATAATCTTTGAATGTGCCTTTTGGTATGATTCCTAATGTAGGCGTGGCACCGTTGCAGGTTAGGTTAGGTTTGAGAATTTTCAGGTTAGCTTCGGTGGCGGTTCTGGTGGCGGTGGTCGGTGGTGCCTGCTTATCCTTGTGCATTTTTCTCCTGCGATAATTGGATAGTTATCCGTATCCGTGCTCTGGAACGTGATTATACTTGTTATTTAGGTTATAACTTCATCTAGGAGCGACTAGGGTGAGTATAACTATTTTTGTTCTATAAATTACCGACTTTGTGGTGGTAGCAACTCTCTTTTTCAGTCTAATCTCTATGTTCTAGTCTAACTTGTCGTAGGTACCTACCCTAATTAATATATAATAATAACCACTAAAAAGAAATTTGCTATATTTGTGATTATGAATTTCCAATATTTATTCTCTTACGTGCTACCCACTTTTTGCTCTAAATGTAGGTACTAAAATTGACTAAAATACGACAAGGTTTTGGTAAAAATTTATCATTGTAGTTAATGAAGTGTATTTGAATGTACATCGTATATATGCTTCAAAACTGAACGGGTTTTTTGTTTTTCAGGATAATACGGGAGGACGACTCCGTGCAATGAAATGTGTTTTTTAATGTGTACATTGAACTTATACAATTATAAATAGAGGTTCCGTTATATATGTCTTTTTTTCATTAATCCCTGTAATTAGTGTGTGCCTAAATCAATGCTGCCCAAAACACTGTATGACAGTTGGATACTAGGTTATATATGTATACTACTCGCGGTAGGTACCTAGGCAGACAACAAGACTTACAAATAAATGAAATGAAGTGATAAAAGGCATTAGTTTTTTTCCAACATATATTCTTCAAAGATATACCAGGAATCCTCCTACAATATTTGATACATCTTAATAACAATCGTAGAATATTCTGCGGGAATAACCTATGTATGTTTCTTCAAACATATACCAGGAATCTTCCTACAATATACCATACATCTTAATAATAATCGTAGAATATTCTGAGGGAATAACCTATGCACATTTTTTGGATTCCCATTTTCACATTCCTGGAATGTTCATCAGATAATCTATATATTCATGGACTTTTCATAGAATGATACAATGTTCCAAAATGGTGATTCTTAGAATGTTCCTAGAATATATTGTGCTGTCTGTGCTAGCTCTTCCTGAAAAGCAGCAATAATGGTTGTATCGTCAGCAAATCTTAAGTTGCATATTTTGCTTCCGCCAATAGCTACTCGTATACCGCCATTCCAGTTGTGCAATACCTTTCTTATCACAAATTCAGAGTAAATGTTAAATAACATCGGAGATAATACACATCTCTGACGAACTCCTTACCTGGTTGCAGTTTGACCAGACAGGTTCCTATCAATTCTTACACGAGCCGAATTAGACTCATAGAGTTGTTGTATGAGAAACACTAGGTGATAAGGAACTGCCATAGAAATGAGGATTTCCCACAGTTTAGGCTACTTTACATTATCAAACGCCTTAGAATAGTCCACAAAGCAGGTAAAAACTAGAAAATAATGCTCTTTGGCTTTTTCAATAATTTTTCTTAAGTTTAAGATCGAGATTGTAAAATGTTATAGTAGAACCTTGCTTCCATGAGAGACTAACGAAAGTAGGCGATAATTGTCTGGATTTCTTGGAGATTCCTTTTTATGAAATGGAACAAAAATTGATGTGCACCATTCATCTGGCCAAACACCGGAGGACAGGCCCTCTTATAAATATTATATAAAAGAGAGATGCCGTCATCACCCAAGGACTTTAACGTTTCGGCAGAAATAGCATCAGTGCCTGTAGCTTTATTAGTTTTTAACTTGTCGAGGTTCTTCCAATTCTCTTTTTCATGAATGTATGAATCATAATATTGATTGGTGTTTGATACATATTTGCTGGTATAAGGTATGAAATTGTTTTTGATAGTATCGTTGATTGAAGAATTTTTTCTTCAATCAACCATAGTATTGAGAATGTGTGGAAATTTCTTATTAATAGAAACCTTAGGAGATCTGAGGCTCATGGGGTTATTAGCCAGAATTTAGATATAATCACGGTTGCTTAGTTGTTCATCAGAATGTTATAGAAACAATTTATTCTTAGAAAAATTACTATTGCCTTGCAGGTTTTCTCTGAGTACGGCATTGTGCACATGGGTTGCTTTGTTTACCGTGCTTGTAGCGATTATGGCTGACTGGAGGCGTGTGCAATCTTATCAATTATTAAGCAGACGGGGCTGGCTCTTAAGTAAAACAATAATTTAGACAGCCCTCGCTCCGGTGCCGGTGGTAATAGGAGAATAAAAAGGCGGGAAAACTGAGAGCCGCTTTTCCAGTATCGCCACTCGCATCTATCTTCAATTAATATTCGGAATTTTTAATGCACACGATCCTGGTAGCAGATGGTCGCGTCGCCTTGGCGAAGCTTGTTATTTTAGCATAAACATCGAAATATACAACTTTGCCTTAACTTACTTAGAACGGTAAATGGGTATCAAATAATGAGATCACTTTTAGGGACTGTAGCACAAACGATAGAGGATAGAATGCTACCATATAATTGGATCCTAATTTCTATGACAAGAACGAAATACATATTCTAAAAAAAGGTTGTTAATCCTAACCAACGGTTTGGCTGGAACACCTTGCATATAACAGGGCTTTAGAAAATTATAGAAACGGTAGATTATTAGGTAAACTATCCAAGTTTAATTATACAGGGTTGGTCATAAAATCGGATAGCATCCTATGTATTAGATTACCTACTATTATTATTTATTATCATTTTATTCGTATTGGTCTATACAAATAGTGCTAACAAATAGTTAATATACTTCCATGAATACTAAAAAATTGCAATCAACAAAATAAACTCAACCGTTTCCACCATTATAAGTAAAACCCTATTAATGTTTGCTAAATGTTTACTAAGCAGCCAGCAGGGGTTACAAATTCGTGGAGCAAAAAACATTCTTTCTCTAAACTGGAGCATAATGAACCGAAATTTAACTGTTTCCAAGTCATTGAGTAATATATAAATTGCTGCGGGTTCCTTAGTAGGAAGTTTTTATACTTAACAATAGGATAGAACTCTTGCTTTATATGATTTTGTGTTGGTAAATTCTCCTGATTTAGAGTCATTTCGGAACTTTTTGCCTTGATTTCTGTCGTGGTCATTTCAGTACATGACAATGGAATATCCACTTTCTTTTTTGGACATTATTATCAATCACTGAGTTGACACCGGTCAATACAGTCTTTGTTGATTAGATATTTTAACGATTGATTTTGATGTATTGCACAAATGGTCAATCATGCCAACCAGAAAGCTTGTTTCCAAGTCATGCTTGGCTTCCGCCTGTATGAAATTGGGGTTTTGATGAAAAAAGAATCTTTGTGATAAACGGATAGATCTCGGGAAAGATCATATATAAGTTGTAAAACATTTTTTTGAAATAATTTAAAAGTCATAACAAAATAAAAGTGTATTTTTGAACCCAGCACCGAAGGCACGCCGACAGATCCCGAACAAAATCAAGCGCGTGTGACGTCAAATTTTCACCAACGGCGTACTACTCCGATACCTATTACCATAAATTTCTCTAGATTCTTCAGCTAATCGTAAAAATAGTTACTTGTTTAACTAGTATATATTTGTTGCACGACAAACGATAGTTTGCACCTCGAGACGAAGTCTACGATTGAAATAGATGTATTTCTGAATCAATCAAATATGTTTCGTTGACACATTCGTTTCGGTGCCATGATAGCTCAACGGTTAAGCGCTTAACCTTTCATGTGCATGAAAAAACATGTGCAGAACGCATATCAATAAATCTTTTGGTAAAAAAAATAAAAAAAGTATCCAAGCCCTCGGCTCGAACCCGGGAATTGCAAGGTGGAAGGCTGACGTCACATGCGCTTGGTTTGGTTCGGGAGGTGTCGGCGTGTCTTCGATACTGGAATCAAAAATTCATTATTTATTTTGATTTAATTATATAAATTTATATATTATTTTTCCATGTATCACAAAAAAATTGATCTTTTACTTTCCATACCGATAGGTGAGGGGAGTATTGTGTTCTATACCTTATGTGCATGGAATATCGTGATTGCAGGCACCGATTTTGAGTTAATACGCTTTTTGGGCGTTTTATGATGTCTACATAACGAAAATCCACGGCGGTCATTTCCGTCGGTCTGTTTGTCTGTCTGTTCATGTCTTTCTACCCTCGTAATGCAACCGCTGCATGCATTGTGATGAAATTTTGGTACCTATATGCTGTGAGGTCCTAGTAGCTAATGATGCTATAATTTTGAAAATCGGTGCAGGGGCGGCGGAGTAATTAGTAAGAAACAAAAGCAATTGAATATCTCTCAAACTTCGTTTTTAGGCGTTTTAGTCGTTCTTGATCATTTCTTACTTTTTTTGGGTGGGGGTGAAATTGGGGTGGTTAGAGGGTGGGGGGTTGTAACTCAAAAATTTGTTCTATTCATAATAGGCTGTCCATTGATCTGTGAAAGAAAGACCTAGCGGCATAATAGACGTTTTTTAGGTCCATCCGAACATTGCCTTGGCTATTACAGAAATCAGGGGAGAATTGTCTGATGTATACATACGAGTATTGTTTTAGATCGTTCTGAATTTAGTAACACTAACTGAAATTTGGACACAGTATTATTACCGTGGTGAGGATGAAAAATGCGTATAGTTTTCAAAAATCGTGTCAGTGGCGGTGCAGAAATAATAAGAAAACTAAAAATATAAAAATAGCTCAAACTTGGCTTTTAAGCAATTTGGGGGTTCCTGATTGTTTCGTTTCGTCCAGTTGAAGCTCACAGAATAAAAATTGTGTCGTTTTAGTTCCTACGGAGAGACTTAGAAAACTATTTACTAGTTCTTGTGTTGGATGTTTTTTGAGGACATGCGAACGATTATTTGGTTGCGAGGGATCTCAGACTATAGCTTCATGCAATGGGAAAATAATAAAATAATATCATTGTAATGTGTGGAAAGTACTGAGTCATTCAATTTGACTCCATTTTTTTTAGTTCAAAACCATTGTACCAAAATTTCTTCATGGCTTCCATTATAAGAATGATGACCTAATCGGCAAAATATTTTGTTTTCTTATACATATAAACTGAATAAACAGTCAACTTGTTTATATTTATTTAAAACTTCTGTGCTGGTATTTGGCATCCAATATTGTTAAAGAATTTTATACATAAATCTCAAGAAACTGCGAGCAAATTTATATTTTGCTGAATGTAAAATGCAGCATTGGACTTGACTAGGCTATTCTGCGTGATTACAATTAGTACAGGTAGTAGTCGTGATGATAAAGCTGAATGTAGAAGCTGGATGATAATAATAATCTGTCGTTAGCCGTAGCTCGCCGTTATAAATACCGGGACCATTTTAAACAATTAATACTTGATGATTATACTCGGTGAAAGCGGCACGGCTAGGCCGCTTCGCCTCGTTTGCAAACCACAATAAGATACCCTTAGTGCTGCTCCGCTGTGGTATCTCCATTAACTCTTTTCTTTTAAACAGGCGCGCCTCCGCCTCCACTCCTACCCTCCCCGTACTTGGTTTTTTATGCTTTTAGCAGCAATTTACACTGATGGTCCTCTATGCCATGATGCCGGTAAATAGGTAAATGAAATCGTCGAGATGAAAAGAGCCTTAAACAATGGCATTGTAACAATGCTTCCAGTTGTCTTTTTGAACTTATTTTATAAGGTTCATTTTTAAATACCTGAATTTACGCATATACTACTTTTATTTTCTATACCTTATGTGCATGGAATATCGTGATTGCAGACTTCTACTTCCCACACCGATTTTGAGATAATACGCTTATTGGGCGTTTTATGATGTCTACATAACGGGCATGAAAAAATAACAAAAATCCTACACGCAGTTGTGCAGATTTGGAATTGTTTGCACAAAACAATACATTTATCCTTTTACTTCCCACGCCGATAGGTGAGGGGAGTATTGTGATCGCGAAAATTTTCGATTTTGAGATAATACGCTTTTTGGGCGTTTTATGATGTCTACATAACGAAAATCCATCTCACTCATTTCCATCGGTCTGTCTGCCTGCCTGTGCGCGTCTTTCTAGCCTCATAATCTCAGTAACCGCTGCATAGATTGTGATGAAATTTGGGTACCGGTATGCTATGGAGTCCTAGTAGGTAATGCTCCTATAATTTTGAAAATCGGTGCATAGGCGGTGGAGTAACTAGCAAAAAATTTCAGATGCTCTTTAATTTTTCTTTTTAGGCGTTTTAGGGTTTCTTGATCATTTTCTCCTTTTTTTTGGTGGGAGTGAAATTGGGGTGGTTAGGGGGTGGGTGATTGTAAAACTGAAAATGTTGTTGTATTTCATAGCCTATCCATTGACCTGTGGAAGAAAGACTTAGCGGCACGATACACTTTTTTAGGTCCATCCGAACTACCTTGCGTATTATAGAAACCAAGCAGGGACCTAGAATTTTCTGATGTACACATACCAATATTGATTTAGATTGTTCTTTATTGTGTATCTTAGAAATTATTGAATTGATTTTTAATGAATGTTTGACACAGAATTAGTACCGTGACGAGGATGGAAAACGCGTATGCTTTCTAGAATACGTGTCAGTGGCGGCGCAGCATGAACAAAAAAACTGAAAATGTAGAAACAGCGCAAACCACGTTTTTAGGCAATTTGGGGGTTACTCATCGTTTCATTTCGTTCTGTTGAAACTTGCAGAATTAAAACTGTGCCGTCGTAGTTTCTACGGAGAGAGACGCAAGAAACTATTTACGAGAGTTTTTGTGATGGACTTTTTTTTTGCGGGCGGGAGGGCGATAATTTGTTTGCAATAGGATCTTGGACTATAGATTCATGCAATGGGAAAATAATACAATCGTATTAAAATTATGTGTCGGAAGTACTGCTAATAAGCTCCTCGCGTGTATTTGGCACGTCGATATAAATTTTCTGTGTCATTGTACCCACAGGAAAAATTCATTTGGGGTCAAGTCCTGTAAACGCGGACATGGCTTCGTACATTTACAACGAATTGTGCCGGAGCTCCGTCCTGTTGGAGAATCAACCTTGACCTAAGGCCAGTGGTATTTCCATAATGGCGTCAAGGAAGTCGGTTTCCAAGAACTCCAGAAACCTAGGGCCATTCATTGTGGCTGTCAATATGAGTGGACCAATAATAAAAATATCAACTATTCATGCCCACACATTTACCGAGGATTTGCTGCAAATGTACGAAGCCATTTAAGTGAACGATATTCGCCGTGGTGGAACAATCACTTGGCCCCCGCGTTCACCGGACATGAACCCACTTGATTTGTTCTTGTGGGGTACAATGAAACAGGAAGATTATGTCGACGTGCCAAGTACATGAGAGGAGCTTATTCGCGAAATTATTTAAAGTGGAAATGAATTAGGTGCGGATGGACAAAGCGATGATCAGTCGCTCTACGCAACATGTGTCAGTAAGAGCAACAGGATGTCTGCAGGACCAAGAAGGACATTTCGAGATAGGTTGTAACATTTGTTTCATTTTGACCACTAAGTGTTTTGTTTTATTGCCTTCTCGACTGCCGGATTAGACAATAAGGAGTCATATTTAAACCATCATAGCTTACAAACTGCTTCAAGATGTACAGCAATTTTTTTAGAAAACATCATGTACTATCGTTTAGAAATTAAAAAATAGAAGGTTAACAGCTCAGATTTATTGAAAAAGCTAAAACTGTAAAAAAACGCAAAAAATTACATAATTATTCATTTTCACATTTTTTTGTCATATTGTGAAATAAAATTTGGAAAATATTTACCGCTGGTTTATGGTCTACACGTTTTGCTGTCAAATGAGACCTATGTTATATTTCTAGGACATCTACATGGGTAACAAAATGGCTACCATTTTATTATGATGCGTGAAAAACTACTTATGGGGGATGATTTGTCAATAAAAAATACTGTATTTTATGCCGACATCGATGAGCGGACACATAGTATACTTTTCAGATACATCCCGTTATTGTACTCGAAGAAATACATTCTAATTCATGATAGTGATAACACTGTTATTCTTCCATTCGTACATTTAGAACACTGTTATTAAGGAACAACTCATATTCTATACATTACCGAATTATCCGCACGTTGGTTGGTTGCTTCGTTGCTTCGAAAGGCATCGGTAAAACATTTTGATACATACTATACTAGGTAACAGGTGACTTAAAAACTAATAACTTGATTGCAATATAATTTTTGTACCATATAGAAGAAATACTGTATAGGTTTTGAAATCGAATGAATGACAGGGGGGCAAAAAACTAGGAATACTAGAACAGCTAAATATTTGGCTTTAGATATTTTAGACGGATCTGACAATTATTGG
This sequence comes from Callosobruchus maculatus, assembly GCA_951848785.1. Taxonomy (NCBI): domain Eukaryota; kingdom Metazoa; phylum Arthropoda; class Insecta; order Coleoptera; family Chrysomelidae; genus Callosobruchus; species Callosobruchus maculatus. The sequence continues at coordinate 161,022 of CATOUR010000201.1, forward strand.
AGAAAGATCAATTTGGAGTGGTAAAAAAGGATTGGCAAGACGCCAATATTTGTTGATTTATCATTGCCCTCATAACATGCAACTTGGAAACTATTGGTTAGTCTATCCAGCAAGTTGTAAAACAACGTGTTTCAAAATAGTGTTTCGAAAAAAGCTGTGAAACCTAATGTAAAATGTCTAAGAACTCATCCGTTTTAAAACAATTTCCGTATTTCATAACAATGTTTTCATTGTCGCCTTAATATTTCGAAACAATTATTGTTTTAGAACAATATGTTTCAACGAACTTGTTTTGAAAAAAGCTTATGAAACTTCGTTGCATAGTCTAAATGTGCCTTTAGATATTCTGCAATGGATGATAGCTTGTTAGTGTAGAGCTTTTAACTCGTGGCTAAATCAGGAGCAGCCAGTACCGGCTTGGTTTGTCAAGGGTCGAACCGTGTTACTGTCTGATTTCAAAAACTACAGGCCAATACTCGTAACATGTTTGAACGTATGTTACAAGCTCTTCACCAGAATCTCGAACTTGCATATCCTTCAAGCTGTAAATCATGTATTTGTCGGCGTGTATCAACAGAGTGGGTCAAAGAAAGGAGTAGCAAGCTGCAAGGAGAACCTGTTGATTGACCAATGTGTCACACAGGACTCAGTGCAGTACAAGCGAAACCTTACTGTGGCCAGAATTGACTATTGAAAGGCATTCCACACCACGTCTCATCAGCTTATTGAGCTGCTATTGGAATGATTTTCGGTGGATAATCACATAGTGGGATTGATAAAACCACTGACGCTACTGTGTAGGACCCAGTTCACTATAATATCAGGTGAAACTCAGGTTTAGACATAGTTGTTGTCATTCAAAAGACTCTCTTTCCAACAAAGCACTAGGAGTACCTTGCTCTTTTGCATATCACTGTTTCCTCAGTACATAGCGCTAAGAATTACTAAAAGACCCAATCGTCCCAACCCAATCGCCGGAGGCACAAGGCCACCCATCTATTTTATATGGATGACCTAAAACCTTAGGCCTCTGGCCAACGCGACCGACAACAGTCGCTGATGGTAGTGCAGGAGTTATGTTAGTGGAATGGAGTTCAGAGCAGACAAATGTGAATTGGTTTATCTCAAGAAAGGACGAAGCGGAGAGTGAACTGGAGGAACAGCTGGTGGATGACACCTACAGCTTCGTTGGTGTGGCGCAGCGTCATTTCCAGGAGGCAAATATAGTCGTCAGAACTCTCCGGTAACAACAAAATCGCTGCCACAAGCGTGCTTGCAGTCCCATTGTCACTGTAAAGATTTGGTGCCAACCACTGGACAGTGCTTCGAAAATCGATACAAAGACGTGCAAAAGGATGAATATGGAGAGAAGCCTACATCGTAAGTCATCTGTCCCTCGAGTATACTTTTCGCGACACCAGGAAGGGGCGTGGACTATTGAGTTTGGAGCGTCTGCACAACAGAGTTGCATTGGCCACTGCCTGCTATGTGACGAGAAGCACCGATTCCCTGATCCGCCTTGTGCAAGCGCACGATAATGCAGGTAAAGGAGCCTTCCTATTTAGAGCAGCAACACAAACAGTCGGGGAACTCAGCTTCACAATAGAATTCGCGCGGAGGTGTCAGCAGTCCATTATGGAACTTGCTCCCGCTCAATGGAAAGCTCACGTTAAGTCCACCGAAGTCGACTTCATGGTGTGAGGAGTAGTCACTGGGTAATGGAACAGCAGCTCGGTGTGTCAGCGTCTGAGCTGCACCTTACAATAATAGTGCTAAGGAAACAGAATAATAATAATAATAGAAGTCTTTATTAGGGCGAAATTTAGCCACCGGTTATTCTTACATTTAAGCCTATAACTATAACACTGGGATCAACAACGCCTACAGTAATTTCGTAGAGTTCAGAGAAATTAATTTCAAATACCTGCTTGCCTTTCTTACACATTTTGATGTGGTAATAAGAAGCCATTATTTTATATCATACTCTCATCATCACCACGCCTTTGGAAATACTTTTATTGAACTTGGAATATAATAAAACTACAGGATATTTTATATTGACATTTCGCATCAACATGGTACAAGAATGTGTCCACTTCTACTGTGGTTCAAAAAATACTTGATAAGTATGAACTAAGATTAGCCACAACGTATTTGTATATATTTTACTATGCTGTTTTTGAAGATGGTCGTCAGAACGCAGTTCAAAGACAAGGTATAAGAAATGTTTAGCGTTTAGAATTTTCATCAGCTAAGTTATAAAATAATTACTGAAAATCGTTTGTTGTTCTAGTTATATATTCCAAGGCCAGAATATCCCAAACAGCTAAACAACTGGTTAAGTGATGTTCAAGAGCATAAGAATGACTTCGATACTATTAGGAAAGCTGCTATCGCAGATCGAAGAATGGAAAAAAGGGTAAAAGCTAGACTTAAGGCCGGTTTCACCTGTCCTTGATACGTTTCAGATAGTTTATCTGTGGAATAACCTATATTATTTATATGGCATTATCTGACAGACAAGCTTTCTGACAATTATCAGAGACCGGTGAAACTGACCCAAATTAATCATAGGTATTTCTCGCATTTTATGGTATAATGCCTTTTCTAGAAACTACAATGGATTCAAAAGCAGTTTCTTTGACTCATTGAAAATCTCTCGTACAGTGTAGAAACTCAAATACTGGTCATGTTTTTTTTAATTATTTTCTAGTCTTTGTTTGTTTGTTTGCATCTATATCCTGGATGTCAAATCACCAACAAATACTGAAAATGCATGAATACAGATACAGACAACATATACCTTCTACTCATTTTATTTATTTACCGTATGGTATTCGCAAAATATACTTCTACCTAATTTATTTTCATTGATTACAATACATGTGATAATAAATAAATCATAAACGAATATCCAAATTCTACCAAATACCATGTTGAGTGAGTTATCCCGTCTTCCATCACGTATTCTTGTAATGTGGTTTAACGTTTTAGTTCTTTTCCGGTATTCGCACTAGTTGGATCTTTTAGTGTACACGGCACTGCAGTAGATCTTATGCATTCGGACTCCTAGTTCCCTGGTTGAGATCGATAAAGAAAAGATGATTATTTAAGAGCAAAATATTTATCCCAGATAATGCAAAAATTACAAAAATATGTATAATCGGATGACTTATAGCATCCCTATTATTTTTTATTCACGCAAAATATTTTTTTTATCATAAAACGAATAACGGAGAAAGAAATTTGCAGATAATATTTTTGTTGTATACTATTCTACTTGTTCTACTCTAGCTGCTCCTTATAGAACTACTTCTGTAGCCTATATGTATATAAAGTATTAGGAAAGTTTTGCAATACAACTTCAGTTATTTCATTTTTTCAAAGTAATATCATCCACATTCGAATCATCTCTCCATCCTAATGTTCATATGCGGAAACAGTGGAAAGTCTCAAGGATGAAGGGTAGCACTGTATGGAGGGTGCGCGAGAAGTTTCAGTCCTGTGGTGGAGAACCCATATGTCCATTCTTAAATTTGAATGCAGGTATCTCATAGATCTAATGCAGACACTGTTTAGTATACCACTTAGCTGTGACTGTCTTCTGCGTATCCATGTCAGTTGACGCAGCACCCAGAGGGAACAAAGTTCTTTCACGTGCAAAATGAGCACGCAAAATCTCAAGAATTGCTGGTGCATTTAGATCTAAAGTAGAAGTCATGATTTTTAAGAGCCAGTACTGTATACTTTCAAAGAAAAAGTGCCCAAGCGAGAACCCAATGGACAGTGAGGCGCCGACAAGCAGTCACCCATCAAGCTTTTAAGAGCCAACATTACAGAAAACATGATCTGGTACGAACACGTTTCGTCAATTACAACAGCTGCTGGAAAAAAGCTCGGATACCTATTCAGATCCAACAAGTACTTCTCACCATCCAACCTTCTCGCACTGTACTTGTATGGCCTGGAGCATTGCTTTCATATCTGAGGAGCTGCTACATTTACTACCTTGGATGTCACTGATGCACTCCAGAGAAGGGCAATCCGATTAATCAGTGACCCAACCTAAACGTGCCACCTCCAGCCTCTTTATCACCGGTGTGCGGTTGGTGTACTCTCACTTTTCTACTGGTATTAAAATGGAAACAGAGCGCTCTGTATGCATTCATAATGGAGAACTTTTTGACACAAGCGACTGTGTCGCGCGGCCGGCGGGCGTGACCAGCACGCGACTTATGCAGCACGGTCGGGCTGCTCGAAGGCAGTGTGGTCGTGCGACTGAGTTACAGGGTGTCGGCTGAATAGAAAAATGGCATCTTTTTGCGACGAAGATGATGAAGTTTTGGTGGAAATAATAATAATGGTAATGAATGACTGCGCAAAAAATCCGCCTCTCGATGATGCTACATTTAAATATTTGGGAAATGTAGTCGTACCTCTTTCTTTGGTTAAATTTCATACTCAATTAAGCTTGATATAAATTTGAACCCATTTTTATAATGACCGCGACTATAAAATATGGACATTTTTAGTGGATTTCGATCACTAATTTAAACTACACCCTTCTTCCCGATGTTTCGGTTTATTATACTTGAACCATCAAATTTAAACTTATTTTTCTAATTAGCGCGACTATAAATTATGGCTGTCTTCCGTGGATTTCGGTCAGTAATTTAAACTGTTCTCTTCTTCTCCACGTTTCGGTTTATTATACTTAAACCATCATCAGTAGTAATTATACGAGATGTCGGTTTCATTTCTGTAAATTTGTCTGAAGCTGAATTCAGCTCTCTAAACCCGTAGAGGGTGTATTATACTTAAACCGTCATTAGTTGTAATTATAAGAGAGTGTCGGTTACATTTCTGTAAATCTGTTTGAAGCTCAACCCGTAGAGGCGGTTTCACAAAAACAAATTTAAAGAAATGTATAATTACACCTGATGATGGTTTAAGTATAATAAACCGAAAATTCGTAAAAAAGAGTGAAGTTTGAATTATTGCATCGTCCTCTTCTTATTCCTCTAGAAGCAGCTTCTTGAGTTTCCGTATTGATGTATTGCAACCAGCAGTTATAATATTGGTTAGATAAATAAAAAAATATATCCCACAATATGACCGCGTGGAGTCACACTACTGTTCATTTGAGACGTAGCGAACACCGTTCGTGCTCGAGAGCTTTGTCGCGAACGTTGAATGCTATCCGAATGCTCCTAGTCGCGCGCCAGGTCGCGGCTTCCGAGATCAGAATGCTACCTTAACATGACCTTTTCATAGAAGTCGCGGTACTCTGGTATTTAGCCTTTGCCTTCGCAGTTTGCTCAGTTATGTAAAAAAGTACCCTTTGTCTGTTGGTAGATTCATACTAGTCCGTCCTCGACAAGCATTTTCTTCGCAGCATTCACGCTTTGATTCGTAACCGAGGGGTAAACCGCTGACCAAAAATTTGTACACCAATGCCCATTTTTTTACTATATAATTTTCGTTCCTAATGCCCGCAATATACCGGCAATGCACTAACAATGCACTAGCAATGCCCACAATGTACCTGCAATGTACTTGCAATGCTCCCAATGCACTAGCAGTTTTGTAAATGCCCAAAAATTCGGCCACAGTGCCTGAACTGACCAATAACACCTACACGCCTTATAATATAAATGGAAAAACCACTTGTTTTATAACTACTAATCTATATTTTTTTCGCAATAATTCAGAGGCTATATCAAAATAAAAATTGATTTTTGAATCCAGTACCGAAGACACGCCGACAGCTCCCGAACGCGTGTGACGTCAAAATGTTATCTTTTCACCAACTTCCTACTTCGATACCTCTTACCATTATTTATTCTAGATTCCCAGCTAATCATGAAAATAGTTACTTATGTAACTAGTATATATTTTTTACACCATAGACAATGAACGAAGTTTGCAGCTCGAGACGAAGTCTACGATCAAAATAAATATTTTTTGACCTTAATCCAAAAAAGGTAAAATAATTAATAATTTCTGTTGTACCTGTGATATGTTTCATAAAATTTGATTCAAAAACATATTTATTTCGATCGTATGAAGAAATGTGTGTAATATGTGCAAAAAGCATATCAATCATACTTTTTACTTCCCACACCGATAGGTGAGGGGAGTATTGTGTTCGCGAAAATTTTCGATTTTGAGATAATACGTTTTTTGGGCGTTTTATGATGTGTACATAACGAAAATCCACGTCACTCATTTCCGTCGGTCTGCCTGTCTGTCTGTCTGTCGGTCTGTCTGTCGGTCTGTCTGTCTGTCTGTCGCGCTTTTCTACCCTCGTAATCTCAGTAACCGCTACATGGATTGTGATGAAATTTGGAGACAGCGTTATGCTGTGGGGTCGTAGTAGGTAATGGTCCTATAATTTTGAAAACTGTTATACAGGGAGCGGAGTAATTAGCAAAAAACGAAAAATTTCAAATACGCTTCAAACTTCGTTTTTAGACGTTTTAGGGGTTCCTGATCATTTTCTACTTTTTTTTGGGTGGGGGTGAATTTGGGGTGGTTGGGGGGTGGGGGGTTGTAATACTGAAAAATTTGTTGTATTCATAATGGGCTCTCTAATGACCTGTGAATGAAAGACCTAGCGCCATAATACAATTTTTTAGGTCCATCCGAACATTGCCTTGCTTATAATAGAAACCAACGGACTTAGAATAATTTGCGATGTATACATCCGAGTGTTGTTTTAGTTTTAGATCGTTCTTTATTGCGTAACGCCAAAATTATCGAATGCATTTTAATGAAATTTTGACACAGTATTACTGCCACGGCGAGGATGGAAAGCGCGCATGTCTTGGAAAAATCGTGTCAGTGGCGGCGCGGCAATAATAAAAAAACTAAAAATGTAAAAATAGCTCAAACTTTGTTTTTCGGCATTTTAGGGGTTTCTGATCATTTTTTACTTTTTTTTGGGTGGGGGTGAAATTGGGCTGGTTAGGGGGTGGGGGGTTGTAAAACTCAAAAATTTATTCCATTTATAATAGTGTCCATTGACATGTGAAAGAAAGACCTAGCGGCATAATAGACGTTTGTTAGGTCCATCCGAACATTGCCTTGGCTATTACAGAAATCAAGGGATTTGGTATTGGTAGGGGTAGGTATTGATTCAGGTCGTTGTGAATTTAGTAACATGGAAATTATGGAATTAATTGTAATGAAATTTAGACACAGTATTATTACCGCGGCAAGGATGAAAAATGCGTATGGTTTTCAAAAATCGTGTCAGTGGCGGCGCAGCAATAATAAAAATCTAAAAATATAAAAATAGTTCAAACTTCGTTTTTAAGCAATTTGGGGGTTCCTGATTGTTTCGTTTCGTCCAGTTGAAGCTGAATTGTGTCGTTTTAGTTCCTACGGAGAGATTTAGGAAACTATTTACTAGTTTTTGTGTTGGATGTTTTTTGACGACAGGCGGGCGATGATTTGGTTGCAAGTGTTATGTGTGGGAAGTACTGAGTCAATCAACTTGACTCAATTTTTTGTAAAAGGAATTAAGAAAAAGAGTTGGTATGGCCTGGGCTCTAACCAGACCGCTCGAATACGAACATTGTCGGGTTGGAAGTCTGAAGCTCGCCTGACAGAATTGACAAGTTTTTCTCCCGATTTTTCCTGACTACCTTGATCACTCTATTTGCAATGAAGTTGTGTTTATTTTGATATAAATTTCTTTGAGTATTTACTTCAAATCTGGTCCGTAAATTAAATCTTAGAAAATTAAAGTCGTATTTTTAACGAAGTTGATTAACGGTCGAGTTTAAATGGATTCCAGAAATGGATCAAACAGATAAACCACAGCAAGTAAACCATGAATTTAAAAGACATTACAAACGTTAAAAATTTACTCATATTGTTAAAGGGGTGATACACGTACGAGCAAGTACGCGTACTTATGGCTCGACAACCTTTTTCGCCTGTGTGTTACCGTAAGTACGCGTACTTTAAAACCGTCGCGCAAACCTCCGGCGATCCAACTGGTTTGACGTATCGCTCGTAGCTAGTCTCGGCTCGTACTGCGAACCGCGAGCCACCACTTTGTTTCAGCAGGCCATCGATGCGCAACGCTTGTTGTGTTTGGCGTTTGTTAAAAGTTTTGTTTATTCAGGGAAATTATTAAAATGAGTGATTTCACCTTCACGTGTGTCACCGACGTCGTGCCGAGTAAGTTCGCGAACTTAAAAACCGCGTACTTAAAGTTCGTACGTGTATCACCCCTTTTACAATGACTAATTATTTTGCTAGTAACTGTTAGCACTTACGAGTTATGTATGCCAATCAATTAAGCTGAAATTTTAACACAGTTCAACTTAGCAGACCAAGTTGAAAACCTTCCACTGCGCGTTTATCGAAAACCACGATTAAAAGAAAATACGCCGAGACACGTCAAATGATCTGTCAAAGGGGGCAACTTTTTAACGAAAAACTGCTTCCTCCTCTTGTACCCTCTGCCGCCCCAGGATCATCCCCTTAGAAACTTTAAATGACAAGGGGGATCGAGTAGGACCTCGTTTCAAAGGTATGCAGAAGTCCTTTATTTTGACGTTCGATTTTTTAAAAGCGGTTAATCGGTCGATTCATTTTCAAGAAAACACACGATAATACCACCTTTTATTGCACTAAGTGTTCAAAATGTTGCCCGTTATTGGCCAACCAATGATATAGGCGATGTTCAAATTCCCGATGGACAGTTGCAAAACCGGTGGAAATACTGCCAACGGGGATTCCAATTTATGGTGCCCAAAACCAATGTGCTCGCCAAACGCCGTTCCGTCTAACGTCCAGGGAAGATAAATTCGCATTTGTATGTTTTGGGCCTTGTTGCGAAATTTACTCAAACTGGATCTGTTGCCATAAAAAAACGGAGAGTTCTAGATGAAGCCGCTCAAGTTTCATTTTGGTATAAATGCCAATACTGTATTACGTAAAATTGTGGACAAGAGGAAAAGTAGGTTTTGGTTAAAAAATTGATCTCTTGACAAATCTTTTGACGTGTCTCAGCGTTTTTTCTTTTAGTCAATAGTTTTCGATAAATCCATGGTGGTAAGTTTCCAAATGAATGTTTCCTCCAAAATCTTCGTTATGTTACCCGCAAATACAAGCACGTACACTGTCATCGCATCTCACTACCTACTGATCAGTTGATCACATGCCACAGGGCAGTAGGGTACAGACAATTAAAAAACCTAGATAATAACCAATTTTTTGTTTGCGTACGATACGAGTAAAATCTTTAGACGCGGAAGGAGCCGAACGACTGTTCAGTTTAAGCGACATATACTTTTAAGATTTAAATTCAGGGAATGCCCACATAAATGCCCGGAATGCCCGTTTAATTTTCTGTATTTTTCAGTAATGCCCAAAAATCTTACACAATCCACCGTAATGTCCCGCAATGCCCATCACAATCTCCGCAATCCCCGGGTTTTGTACACCACTTTGCCCCAGCGGTTTACCCCTCGTTCGTAACTGACATTCGTGGCCTTCCCAGCTTCTCAGCATTCTCTAGACTATAATATCTCTATTGAATTTCTCTATTACCACCTAAATATTGTTCAAGCATAACCTACTAACGAGTTTCGTTTTCTCAGCACTGGTCTATGTTTAAACCACGTATAACATTATAACGCAAAATTGTCCTTATATCATTTCCTGCCCACGATGCCATCACAAGTACTTTAAACCCTCACTGCTAATGAATAACTGAGCTCAATGCTGCTATGCACGTATAAATGTGTCTCAACATGCAGCAACACGAAACTTCCTGCGATTTATCGATGCGTCATATTGCAAAACTTTCATAGTACCCTCTATATGTATAATATTGTTTTTCTTTAATGTAACATCCACGTTATTCTCTCCAAAGGACTTGCTTAATTTGGCACTAGATGCTGCTAACGTAGAAGACTATTTAGAAGGTTTGGGCAAAGAGCCCACAAATGACATTTATCCGTATATGTACAAAACCAATAAAAAATCTGCTAAAAGTGTTGCTGAAGAGTCGGAGACAAGAGAAAATTCGTTTCAGAAAACTTATAGGAGTCCATTGAGATTACGTAGAGATTCATACAGAGCTGATTTAGAAAAAATCAATAATGTAGATGTAAGATCCAAAGGCTCTATAGGAGAAATCAAAAGGTCTGAGAGCAAATATCCAGAAAGGTAGGTTGTCGCGTTACATACCTCAATTATACTTATTAGAACTCATTTCAACCATATTATGTGATCTATAGACTTCAGTTCTCTACCTATTAGTAGTATCTACCTGACTTTTTTTTTGTAATATTTTGCAAAATTTTGTTACTCTACTCAATGGCAGTACGCTAGATGCTTATAGGTGTGTTCTGCATTAAAAGTACATCAAAAATTATTCAAGCAAAACGGAATTATTAGACATGCTTGTATCCCTATAAAGGTCTGATAAAAAATATGGAGTCCTTTTGATGAAGTATACTAAAAACACTAATATCATCACGTCACGAAGTAACATGTGGATGGGCGAAACAATAGAAGCAAATGTAGTACAATATGTAAATATACAAAATTTAAAGCAGCATAAAACCTCTCAACTCAAAATCTTGTTCTAGTAATAATACGATGCTGGCTATGATGACAGTGCTGTGAAAATAGCTAAAGGAATACTTAAAATTCACACGTGGATTTAATAAAATTAAGTACATGTGTATTGTAATATTTGTCTCATTATTTTCGGTTAAAGATAGTATCGTAAATACCAGGCGTTTTTGTATATTTCCAAAAAAATACTATAGAATACCACATAAGAATGCACACTACAGGAATCTCGTAAACCAGAAAATTTACAAAGATAATTAAATTAGAGAAAAGTTGCACCTTGCCAAACCCTGCGATATGGCGTTTTAAAAATTTTAAAATCCATACCATCTTAGTAGTAATCAATTTGTTTTGGAAACATTGAGTTAGATATTCCATATTGATCCGAGAATAACTATGGAAGGTGCCCCATCCTGCAGAAACCAGATACGGTTGTTTAAGGCCAGAGGAATATTGTCCAGAATATTTCAATATCGTTATTCAAAAACTGGAAATATCTATCTGCACTTAAAGCACCTTCATAAAGTATTGGTCCGATAATCCTTGTTCCCAAAATCCCACACCACACATTACTACCAAACCGATGTTGATGCCTTGATGACCGTACACGATGTTCATGTTGCGTTGTCCAATACTGTCAAATATTTCGGTTAAATATGCCATTGTTGCAAAAACAACTTTCATCTGACCAAAGTATTGTATTCGGAAATTCAAGATTTTCATCACACATGCTTGACAGCCATTCGCAAAAAATCATTCTGGGCTGTTCATCACCAAGTACTAAACTATGACAAATACGGAATCTAAATGGCCTGTAACCTTCTTTGTGAAGTACTCTTCGAGCATTTAACCTAGAAGTATTCTGCCATTTTTCGATTGCCCTTAATCCTATAGCATCATCTTCTTGTACAGCCAACAAAACCTTTAGTGTTTGTTCTGGATTGTGTTTCTTTATTTTATGAGATACTGGTTCTTGAAAAGCACAATATTGTTTGAAGTTTGTGAGAATTCTTTTGAAAATGGATCTATTTGGTTCACGCCGCTCCGGATATTTGAGCAAGTATTGCCTTTCAGCATCGAACTAATTTTTGTAGCTTCCAATATAGCAACATAACATGTCTAACATGTCAAATCGCTGTCAAACGAACGTACGATTATCAAAAAGTAATAAATCAAAAATTATTTTTTACATCGAAAGATTAAAAATATCCTCTAGTTTCAAAATCAGATATAAACCAAGCCCGCGACGCATATTCGTATGCAGGGTGATGTAGAAAGCAAAATCCAGATTTTCTTTTTTTTTTAAATTTAACTCCCAATATTTTATTATACTAAAGAATTGCTTTTAATATGCTTTTTTATTTTTGTATAGCACTTGTTGTACCTACGTCCATCAGTTTCCGAGATATTTCGATTTTTTGGTAAATTTAGAATATAGCCTCTGTTTGTGTACTAAAATTTATTTATTTTGAGAAAGTACTATCGAATTTGTTTTTTATTTAACGAACAACTAGATTATAAAGTCATGATAGTGGAGTTTGATGGTGTCAAAACCCTGAATCATCAAGATAATAAAGTCAAGTATGCTGAGGAAACAATTTTGTAAGCGTGATGCATAATTATCAAGCAGATTTATCAGGTAGGCTTTGAAAAATTAACAGTTTTCATAACCTGCTCGATAATTCCATAGTGTGTGAAAAACGAGCTTTAAAAATTAATTTTTCCATTGAGGGTATTTAGGAGAATCTTTGAATAATTGCTTCCTTGCCTCTAGAATATATCAACTATGAACAGCAATATCCAGAACGGAGGCACTCTAAAACTAATGTATATGAATATGCGTCGCGGGTTTTTTTATAGCCGATATTAAAACTAGAATATTTTTTGTTCATCCGCGTGAAAAAATGATAATTGACTCATCACTTTTTGACATACAGTTCGTACATTTAACAGCGATTTGGATATAAAAATTGTCATAACTTTTGAATTACCCCGTATCATGTAACATGGAATATGGAATAATATATAGGGTGTCTCATTTAAAAAATGCATGCTTGCATCACTACGTAGTTATGAATCACTGTCTATCAATCTAAATATTTTCTGAGCAAGGAGCATATACGTGGCTACAACTTTTATATACGACTTTTTTTGCTATCTTCTACAGTAGTGGAGCTATCGACCGAGCCGGTACTAAAAACTCACCCTGTATGTACGAGTGAAAGCCAATACCTGTGTGGTTATATACTGGAGTGTCACAGCACATAATTTTGAATGCTTTAATGTTTTTTTCTTATATTAGTATGGTCGTACTAGTAGAGTACCTTACCAGAGATTTATCTGTTTGATACGCATCTATTGTACTCGTATATACTAACAAGACGTGGTTAGGTGTGAAATTATCAATAAACCAACTGATTTAGAATTGGCGTGTCTTCAATAAACTTCTTTGAGTCTATGAATATTAATAGAAACATATTGCATAACTTCTGGTAGTGGATGGCATACGTCTAAAATTAAAGGCCCTGTAGAAAACCGGAAACACCCTGTGACTGTTTTTTGGACACAACATGAAAAGGGACAGAGGTGTTAAATATACGCAAGACTAGATACCTAACTTTGTTTTTTATAAAACTGAAGCATTTATCACAACTCTAAGGATTGTATATTACACCTCATATCCCTGTACTATTGACTATGGAATCACAGCTAGGGGAGGTATAACTATTACTGATTTAAATTTACAGCAAAAATAGAAGTACAAACTGCTAAAAATTATATTATAATTCAATAATATAACAATACTTTCCCCATTAAATGTACAACTTTTTGATTTTGGTTAGATCACTACTAAATATATTAAAGTACTACAACTCAGGTTTTAATATCAAAATGAACTGAAAATCAAAATGAAATATGGGTTGGAAGCTCATAAGAGCTATTTATAAATTTATTATATTATATATGTTTAATACAGAACTCTTGTCATGCAGATGCATACCTTATATGTTATTTTTTCCTAGGAATTAAGCTTTTTTGTATATTACTATTATACTAAATGCCTTTATTTTAAATAACTCTAATCAATAGTTACTGGCTGTTTATTTACCCCTATAGGATTTTATTTTGAAATTTTAGTTTGCGAAATTTCTGTTTTGATATATATAGTAAATCTATGGAGCAATTCTTCTTCTCGCAGGTACGTGAGATCAAAGTCAGACGACAACAGATTCGCCAATTATAAAAGAAAACGTGACATAAAGATTGATGTCCTTAGCGATGGTAAACTGCTGAAGGAGATCAAAAACGACATTGGTGGCAGATCAGTCGTGTTAAACATACAATCAATATCTGAAACTCAGGCACCAGATGTATCATTCTTAAGCACGGACAATTCTCAGTTTAGGGTTACTGGTGGTATTACGGACTTAGCGAGGGAAGTTGGTAATATTAGAAGAATGGAAAAACAGCCAGTCGCTAGTAAGTTTACCACTGTTTATCAAAAATCTGTATTTTTAGTCACATGTAAAAAGTTAAGTCATTGATACTTTTTTAATAAGACATAATCTAACCGTGGACTTCTACATTTTCACTTCTGTATTGAACGGAGAGTGAACTACAAAGATCACAGCACTAAGGCAAGGCCCCTTATACATCTTCTCAGAACTAAGAACTCAGTCATCCCAACCTACTGAGAAAGACAATGATGCAGCTCAGCGGGATTCCTCGTAACTTGACCCTTCCTCCAGAATTTATTCTCTCATTAAACGTGCTCGCCCACTTAGACGAAGCGTCGCGAACGGAAGCGGCGCGAGGCGAAGCGTCATTTAACCGAGGTTTGCACACTGGGGCGAAGCGGCGCGAATTTTATTTGTTTTTAAGCAGTTGAACGAGGTACGTTGTCTAGTGAGGTACGATGAGTAGTTCATCAGAAGAGGAACTCTTTGTATTGAGTTTAATTGCCACTATGGAAGAAGAAGAAAAGAAAAAAAAAGAAAATGCAGGGTTCATGACATGAATCGAAAAAGAGATACTCATGGTGAATTTTATCATTTGTTTAATGATCTTAGACAAGATAAAAAGAAATTTTACAAATATCTTCGTATGTCAGAGGAAAAGTTTTTTGAGCTACTTTTCGTTTCATTTTATCATCTATTTCTTCCCACGCATTTTCCCTAATAAGCGTATTGCTGTATCTTGCATCTGTCAGATCATATAAAAAGGGGTAGCTTTGAACATGCACAATAAGTTCCTCTTCATTCATTTTCCACTTCCTAAAAATAATTTTATTTATGTACTTCGTTTTCTATTTCAACATGATCAATACAAAAACACATGCACCCATTCCAAATTTCAATCTAATTACCTATCTTCACAATGATACCAAAAATAATTAAATTACCTTTGTAATTGATGTCTTTGTATCACGGCCAGAGACTGCAATTTAGCACCACTTCCTACAAAATGCTGCTAAACACTGAAAATATGCAAGAGGCATGAAGAAATATTTGGATCTTTTCGCCGGCTAGTACCGCGCATTCAGGCGAAGCGCGAAGCGAAGCGTCAAGAGAAATGACGCATAGTTGGTCCGAAGAGAATTCGCGCGTCAAACGACGCGCCTCTTCGCTTCGCACCACCTGAGTGTGCGGGCTGCCATATAACCTAATGTAAATTTCTCTGGCATCAAATCCATAATTTTCTTCGCGCCGCTTCCGTTCGCGACGCTTCGTCTAAGTGGGCGAGCACGTTAATAAGACAGCTGGGCAATCGCACAGCAGGTGATCCAGAGTCACCTTCATTTTGATGTTACAATAAAGTACAGAAAAATCTCATATGCCCAACCTTTTGCGTCTTGAGATATCGAAGGCCATGATCATAGTTTTTTTGTGAAAATCTCGCTTCCAGTGTATCTGGTTTCATAAGAACATATAAGATAGCATGATACTGCAGAGCTACAGCTATGAATGCATTTTTACTAACCAGTTAAAAAATGCTTATTTGTAAAAAGCATATAATAAATGACTAATAATAGATAATATGTTATTTTCCCCACGACTTTTGAAGTAGATTGCAAGGCGCGTTTTATTGACATGGTATCTCCAGTAGACATAATCCATGTTTTCGATCTTAGGAAGAGGTTTCGATCATCAATATAGCATTTTATGCACCTAGCGCTACGCGTTTAAATTTATTTGCTTCCCTCTTGGTCTTCATCATTTTCCACTAGCACCTTGATCAACACGTAATCTTAGTCAGACGCTTCCTCTATAACTATTTGCACTATGTCTGTTGGAAAAAATCTTTTTAGGCTCAAGGTCACTGAAGTCTTCGATGTTTTACAACTGTTGACGGATTAAGGCTTGCCTGTCCGTGATACTGATCACAAACTTTGTCGCATGGCATCCCGACTTTTCTACAACCGCACTGCGCACCGCACCCCTTTTTACATTACAGAATATTGTATTAAATAATGGCGGCTCGCCTTAAGGAGCCAAGGAGCCATAGCACCACAACAATAAATCGAGCAGCTAACTTTTTTGTGCTACTTTTAAATATTATATTACATTCTATTTTTTTATAAATTATTTATTATTTAATTATTAATTTGTCGTATATGCGAAAAGAAGTTGCGTACAGGGGTTGACGAAATAGTTCGTGATCACAATCACTTCACTGGCGATTTTCGTGGCTTCGCACATTCTACTTGTAACTGAATTATAAAAATATATTCGTGGTTGCAGTTATTTTTTATAATTTTTCTGGTTACGATAGTCATTTTATTTTACGAGAAATCCCCCGAAACAAAAGGATAACGCTGCTACCAATAAATAAGGAAAAATATATCTCTTTCACTGTCTATACAAATACAAAGTCAAATGTTAAATTCAGATTCATAGATTCTTTCCGCTTCCTTGCAACATCTTTAGATACATTAGTGCAATTACTCGGTGAAGAAAACTTACGCATTTTGAAAACACAGTTTCAACACATACTCAGAATACTGCTGTGAAAGTGCTGTGCACTGTAGGAGCCAAAGAGGCAGCGGCACCAATGCTGCTATATACATCGAGGCTGAAAGGTTAAATGAGGTCATATTAACGGTATGCACGGAGCGCGATCTTAATAGGAAAAAGGAGCCACGTAATTGCTTGCTCTCCAAGACTAGATCTTGTTGTCGTTGTCGATTGGGTATATGCGGATTAATTTCTGTTGTCGTTTCGCGCCCCGATGTGGAAGTTGCAAGTTATTTTAATAATCTATAGTGGTGACTCGTAATAAGTAAATACAGCCAAATCTGTAGTTAATAGTTGACCCGATTAGTATGCTGTCAAGCTGCTTCACTGGTAGGTGGAAGAAGTGACATTTTAATAGGTGTATATTAAGCCGTCTAGCTTAAATGAATTGGGGGTATCTACAATGAATTTGTGAAGGTTCATTTTATCTTTTGGAGCATCATACATAGCTGACAGTAAACGCTTTGCATTTTATCACAAAAGTGGTATGAATATAATACATTGTTGTGTTATTAATTATCTATTATATGTGTTCGTACAATCAAACAAATTCTTAACGGTTTTAATAATGAGAATTTTATTTTCTAATCTAACAGATTAAGACAAATGATTTTATAGTTGTATCTTTGCATCATAATACAATATTGCTTAATAAAACATATGCGTTCCAATGTTCCACGTTACATTTCGAAAATGATTGGTCCTATGTAAAAAATGTATATACACAATTTTGTAGAGAATACTAATTTACGTAAGTTTTGTTATGAGTTCTGGCGACGTCAGATGCACTGGAAACAAGATTTGTGCAAAAAACCGATTTCTCAAGACACACAAGGGATTGAGATTCTTTTGTGTTTCATCGGAACATCAGAACGAGGGTCTCTGCAAAAATGCTGCCTGTTCGATCTCATTCCGCAGATGGCCTTATTTTTACCTTATTTCTCTGTAGTATTCCACTTCAAGTAAGTGATAATTATCTCCTTTAGAGCTACATACAACATCTAAAATACTGCAAGTTTACAGGTCCCAGCATCTTACGAGTCCAAGGGTCAAACCTCAGGAACAAAAATGACATAGTCTCAGATAAATCCGGAGATTATGGGATCATTAAACAAAGCCCAGCTGTAGAAAAATTAAAAGAAAGTGATCCTAACTTCAAAAATCTTTTTAACGAAAATGACAAGCTTAACACAGATATCAGTATGGCTAAAGATTCATCTTTTCCTCCTACAATGCCAGCAATAGAAGTAACCAATGCAGCTAACATCATCCGACAGCAGCAAAATGTTGCATATGAATCACGGCATAATCCTCAAGGTCCACTTAAATATTACACTTCATTCACTAACAATGGTCTTCAAGACATGAGCAAGTTTTGGTCGCCAACGGAAAAAAGTTTGATGCAAGCTGGTATACAAATAGCTCAAGGAATGCCAGATTCCAAGTCTGAGACAGAGGGGTTCGAAGAAGTGACGAGTATGGTCATCGACAATAAAGGAAATGGTGCCGTAAATTTCAAAAAGTATCCTAATAAAAGACAATTGGATGATTATGCATCAAATATACTTCGAGATGGATATTTCGTAAAAGAAAATGATATAGTGAGGCAGCTGACTGACTTACCAGAAGTACCGAATGCCGAAAACGTCGTCGTTAACGAAGTTACCGTTTACACTAACGGAGAGATACTTACGCCTATTAATGAAGAACAATTGAATTCTGTCCACGAGACTCGCGATGTTTTGAACACCGACGAAATTAATGATTGTGATGAGATTTCTAAGCCTGTGGGAGACCAAAGCAACGCAGGGCACGCGAAAGAAGAGTTCTCCGAGGCTGCAGATAGTAAAAATGGAAAAGATCCCGGAACATTGATCGAACAGAATCCGATACCACAAAGTAATGGAGATATGTCTGACTCTGCAAATAACCAAAATAAGATTGGTTCAAATGTTGAAGTAGCAATAGCACCAATACAGCAGTATGATGGAAATAATATCAGGTCAACTGAATCGCAAAGCGAACCAGAGTCACACACGCACGTGTTTAGAAAAGACAAATTTTTCATAGGTCACCAGGTGGTTACTGAAATAGAGACAATCAAAGAGCTTGGACCTGAAACACATGAAGGGTCTATCAATATATTAAGCAATATGAAAGGCAGAGAAAAAGCCGCTGAAATGATTCCTGATGGTATCAAAAGTGAACTTGCAAAGCCTGCTTCGAACCAAGAAGATGCAGAATGCAATGAAGGAGATTCTCAACAGCTTAGAAAAGCTACAACTCTAAATAATGAACACCAATCGAGACCAAGCGGTGAGAACACGCAACCAGGAACTATGCAGGGCATTCCAGAGAGCAAATTACAACACAAAGAAATGCTTAACGAAAATCAGGGAAAAGATATAGAAAATGTTGAAAATAAGAATACAGGATATATCAAAGACTCACAGCCTGCATCAAAGCATGAGGAACATGATGCGAAAAATATAAAACACAATCATTATGAGATAGCGGAGAATGAACCGAAGCACGAAAATCATGTGGAATCTGGAAATGAACATCCCGGAGCGATTGAAGATAATACTGAGTGCGATGATGTGGGAAAGGTTGAACATGAACAATCCGAAATAAATGAAAATAAACCTGAGAATAAACAAGACTCAGAAAATCAAAATACGAACAATGTTGAGCAAGAAAATAATGGCATTAACGAAGAAACTTGTGATAACGAATTGGAAGAAAAAGATGATGTGGGAGTGGACAGGGAAAATATTAACCACCATGATCATACCGCTAATGACAGTCTCAATGCGCATCAGGATTCTGAGGAGCCTGATAGTCTAAGTAGTCAACACAGCTCACATGTAGGTGGAGCTGGCCGAGAAGAAGGATCCGAAAATGGCAAAAAGAATGATGAGTTTGAGATGACAGAATGTTCATCGGAATTAGAAGATAATACAGATAGAGAAGCAAACGACTTCAAACGGCACCAACATCCTGTGGGGGAAGAAAAGGATGACGCTGAAAATTTCATAAGAGGAGATCACAGCCATCACCCCCATGAACATTCTGAAGATGTTGAAGAAGAGCAGGATAATGACAAGAAGCAGAGACAACACGACGGTACCCAGGTTATTATAATAAACAATGCTAGACTCAAAGGTGGTCTTCGTGGACTCGAAGCCGAACGTTTTTCGTCATCCCAACGTAAGAGAAAGAAGAAAGAGAAAATACTAGTAAAAAATAAACGAACTTTCAAAGTAGGCCATGAGACTGCTAAAAATGCAAGAAATTATGACAGACGGAAGTCCGCGAGAAGGCGTCGAAAGGAAAAGCATCACGTATATGGTCTGAAAGCAGATACGGATAGACGAGATACGGAAACCAGTGGTGCCGATTTGCACAAACATTACACTGTAAGACGGCTGAAAGATTCAGATGCAGCAGAAGACTTTGAGAGTAGTTATGATGCACCAGCAATATATGTTGTGAAAAATAAGGGAAAGGAAGCAGTCAAACTGGACGGTGAAGGACCTCCAAGTGAAAGAAGGTATGCGGGTAGAAAACTGAAAGAGGTAGCAGACTATATTTATGACCCTTCAATTGAGAAATCTGAGGACGAGTATGATACAAATGATGCTACAGAAATTATTGATGTCACGGAGAAGCGTGAAAGAAAGATCAAAGGAGCTGTTGAAGGTAAGGATATCTTCTTCATCTGATCAACTTTGTTCTAGGATCACTGATTGAACGGAGATTTAATTTTTTTTTGATTAGGCATGCATTTGATCAAACTTTTGATATGCCAACTAATGTATGCTCAAATTTAGTAGGTATCTACTAGTACTACCGTATTAAAGTTCATAAGATTCAACTACAACAGAATTTGAACTGAGTTTGTCGTATATTTTATAAAACACATTAGGAACCGGAGTAAGTGTCTACCATTGAGTTTTGTTATAAAAAAGGTATAACCTTAGTATGTTAAAACGGCAGACTTGCTAAGATCACGTTTTAGAAACCACTTTTTACTCTGTTTAATTAGCACGATAGAGATTATAGCGTCTGCCAGTGTGTTGGAACCCGCCTAGGTGTCTGCCGTTCAAAAATTGAATTTATAATAATAACAACGTGAATAACATATATCGTTTTCATCGTTGCGAAAATAAGTTTTCACAAAATTTTAAACCCTTGAAATTTTATAAAACACATTTGGAACCGGACTTGGTTGCTGCCATTGGGTTTTTTTATAAGAAAAAGTATATACTACAATATATTAAAACGATTGACGCTAAAATGTTGTATTATAAGCAACTATTTCGCGCCCTTAGACTCCTACCCACGCCCAAAGGAACTGTCGCTGGGGATAGTGAATTCCCAATTCACCTACGGCATGTGTAATAGTATAATAGTATAATCTGAAGTTTGTTAAAGTACCGTAAGTTTGCCGATCACTGGCTCTTAAATTAGGTTAAAAAATAGAGTCAAGTTGATTGAGTCAGTACCTCCCATACATTACAGTGATATCAGTTTATGATTTTCCCATAGCATGAAGCTATAGTCTGAGATCCCCTTGCAACCAAATAATCGCCAGCCTCCGCTCCTCCTAAAATTGTCTTATGCCGCTAGGTCTTTCCTTCACAGGTCAATGGATACCCTATTACCAATAGTACAGATTTTTCAGTTTTACGACCCCCCAGCCCTAACGATCCCAATTTCACCCCCACCAAAAAAAAGGTAGGAAATGATCAGGAACCCCTAAGACATCTAAAAACGAAGTTTGAGTTGCTTTCATACTTAATTTTTTTGATTATTGCTACGCTGCCACTGACACGATTTTTAACAAAGATACGCGCTTTCCATCCTCACTACTGTAATAATACTGTGTCAAAATTTCATTAAAATCAATTCAACAGTTCTCCCGTTACACAATATAGTTTCTGCAATAGGCAAGGCAATGTTCGGATGGACGTAAAAAAGTTATTTATGTCGCTGGGTCTTCCTTCACAGGTCAGTGGACAGTCTATTATGAAAGCAACAGATTTTTCAATTTTGCAACCCCCCACCCCCAACCACCCCAATTATACTTTGAGCTGTTTTTATATATTTAGTATTTCTATTATTGCTCCGCCGGCACTGTCACTATTTCTAAAAGCCATACGCGTCCCATCCTCACCCCAGGAATAACACTGTGTCAAAATTTCATCAAAATCAATTAATTAATTTCCGCATTACCCAATATAGCATGATCTAAAGCAAAATACTCGTATGTATACATCGAAAATTCTGTCCCGTGGTTTCTGTAATAGGCAAAGCAATGTTCGGATGGACCTATAAAAGTGTATTATGGCGCTAGGTCTTTCTTTCATAGGTCAGTGGGCACCTATTATGAATATCACGATTTTATCAATTTTTTTCAACCCCCCCACCACCTCAAATTTTATCCCCACCCAAAAAAGCTAAAAAATTAATCAGGTTTTTTTCCTAATTATCCCATGAACCGATTTTCAAAATTATTGCAGCGTTACCTACTGCGACCCCACAGCATATAGGTACCTAAATTTCATCACAATCCATGCAGCGGTTAGTGAGATTACGAGGCTAGAAGGACGCCAACAGACAACAGACAGACAGACCGACGCAAATGAGTGACGTGGATTTACGTTATTTAGACATCACAAAAAGCACAAAAAGCGCATTATCTCAAAATCGAAACTTTTCGCGATCACAATACTCCTCTCACTGATAGGTATCGGATCGGTGTGGAAGTAAAAGTATGGCGTGCGTCCTCGTTCTATAATCAGTCTTAAAAGTTCCAACGTCCGACCACTTATGATATCACCAGTTGATACTTGTTTGAATTTCGTATTATGCGCATTTGCATTTTAGCTTGTAAGAAAATATTGGATCTATTATGCTCATTTAACCACACTCCTGTTACTTCAAGATCTGTTTTTTGAAACGACGTTTACATAAGATTAATTTTAATAGGTGACTATGGTGATGAGGAAGACTCGATGACGGAGAAAAAGAACGGAGGAAGGAAAATGGTTAAGAAAACTAAAAATGAATTCGCACATCCGCGCACCACAACTGAGAAAGCTGATGATGATGATGATTATTACGACGAAATCGAGGGCATGGGAGAGGGAGAAAATATAAAAGATATTCCTAGAAAGGAAAAACCTACCATCGGAAACAAGGTCCATAATAAAGGGAAAGTTGAATCATCAAAGGTACGGCTTATTCTGTATAACACTATCGAATATCACATAACAAATGTTTATTTATGAAACTCATCCTGTAGCCGTCCCTCTTCAATTAAAACCATACCTATAAGCCTATTACTAGTCTTCTCCAAATTCGTAGCCGTTGTTAAGGTAAAAAGAATAATTTAGAATACGTTTAACTTACTGCTAGCTGTTTTGGTTGTTCTTTTGAGAATGATCTTTATTAAGGTAAGATAGTGACTATGAGATCTTCAAGGACGCAGAATGTTGCACCTGCATTACTGATAAATTCAAAATGAGAACTAATACTACTACTAATGTTTTGGCCTCCTAATACATCGATGTTGCTGGTCTTATGATCAAATCATATGAATCACAACGGTGTACTCTGAGAAAATACAAAACCGCATCTTTAAGAAAGGCTAGGAAATGTATGTGTCACCCTTTAGCTTAGAGTACGCTGATCAGTCTTTTACCTCGAGCTTATATTATCGCACATATCACATTATAATGAGCAATTAAAAATAGAACCACGACTCAACTTTATGAAGCAAATCGTGATTTTATTTTAATTCGTTGGTTGCCTGTGATCCAGAGTGCTTAGATAATTATAATTCAGGGAAAAAACTGACCAAGCTCGAGGATAGACTATAAGCTTTTCAACGCTTTCGTACCATTTGGCTATTGAGAGTATATATAGGTAATACAATACCTAACCAATAACCTCAAGGTCATTTTCTGTGCCGCTGAATACCATTGTAATGGTGATTGTGAGTGTGATCTAGTTTTTCTAGCATACCTGAGGATCCTTCGATTTGTCAGGATATATCCACAGTTTTTGGTACTTATCAGTTTGTTCCAAAATAATAAGATAAAACAAGGTTGTGAGGTTTGAATTGTGATTTATGCAACTTCGGCTTAGATACAGTTTTCATTTAGTTACGTTCCATTTAATTTTCTCAACACAGCGTTTTGTAGTTTTATAGCTCTCTTGCAAATTTCATTACTTGAATGCTGGCTGGTACTTCGATGTGTTCCGATTGCTACGTTTTGGTGGTGATTGTACTGATAACTTCGAGCAAGTTGGCACTTTCCAATTTTTCAAAAAATTGAATAATATGGGTGATAAGATAGATTTCCATTTTTTTAGCTCTATGGTACGTCAGTATTATACTTCTATCTTTGTTGAGAATGACGTACGAACTGGCCAGCCTTTTGACTGTGCTTTGTATCTGTATCTTCTGAAACACAATATTGAGCAATCTGACTTCTCGGCGAAAAAATGGATAAAAATGATCTCATCGTTATATCAGATAACAAAACTTGGAAAACATAGACTTATTGTTCCTAATAAACACATATTTACTGAAACTGAAGTCGTCGAATATGGTCATGCTGGGAGCAAAATTTAGTTGTTGTTTGAAATTTGTAGACAAGGTAGATGTTCCAAAAGGGCCGTTTCGGACTTTGTACTGCAGTACCTCAATTGAAATGTTGTAATCTAAAATTATATAGACAATGGAAGTCCGAAACAGACCACCACCACTTTCGTGGCTCATTAGTTCACGCATGCACAGAAATAAGAAATAGGAGATAAAAAAATATTTACAATCGATGATAGCAATTTTTACAATTAATCTTCGCATGGATATAAAACAGAAAATGTAAGATCAAGACAAGGAATTTTCTAGCTTGATTATTACAAATGAGAAAAAAATTCACAATTGGATACTTATTGTGCATAACTTTCTTTAAAAAGTTTTTGTCAAAAGAACATTAATAAGAAGGGGTATGGTTGGTTATGGGTCTATTGCTGTTTCATATCTATCATCGCAGTTCCTAGTAAAAAATTCCATTTTTTCTATCTTTGCAAATTAAAAGTTTATAAAAATGATTGTTTATTACCTCAGCTTTCGGACCCACAATGGATACCTCAAAAAATCTGAAACTACTGACACATTGCTACCATTGTATAAAATAAGTAGGATATAAGGTAGTGAAGCTTCCAAAACATTGTCTCTTTGCAAACATTGCTACCAATTTGATATGAAAACTGATAAATAATTCTACTCACCAATAATATGGTCTTATTGTTGGTCAAACATACCTTGGGAATACTGATGTACCTAAGCGTGTTTTTTTATTAAAAAATTGAGCCATCCTTTATTCCAAGGTCTATTCCTACAAGCTACTGAAATACGCATTTCCAAATTCCTCAGATGCATGCAGCCAGAACCAAACAAGACAGAACTGCCTACAGGGAGCCAAGACAGAGCGACTATTCAAAAACCAATCCAGAATTTCAACAATGGCCAAAGTTCATGATTAGCGATCAAGAAAATGAAGAACAGTTGCGTAAACGGTCTTTGGTAGCGAAGAAGCCAGTCAAACGGAAAAAAGAAAAGTTCAAAAATTCTCTGAAGGATTTCTTCTTGAAGCCAGCACCAAAGAAGAGATTTGATATGGAGAGTTTGGATTTTGGAGGCAGCACACCAGGTAGTGGTGATTCAAAGACGTCTGCCAATGGGAAAGAAGAAGGCTCTTCAGGCAGCATAGATACAGGTAATCTAGTGCTCTGTTCAAGGATCATATCCAGCTTTTTTGACATTAATATACTTTAAACGTCCAGATAGGAGACAAGGATACATGGTTACACAACTTAAGACTGTATATAACCAATGAGTAAGTCTATCAGAAGAGTGAAGCTTGTAACAGGCAGTACTAATATATTCAATCGTGGATTACTAATCACTCAATGAAGCCACGTATGCTCGAACTGAGACTGTAAAAACCCCCTAGACAGGGTATGAGGCAAAACAGGCTCTATTGCCTAGGTAGTAATACTCGATCTCTAGCGTTTCTGTAGCAGCTTTTATTTACTAGGCAAATAGGACCATCTCTATGACAAACTAGAATTCATTTGTGTTTGTGAATAATCAACCGTATTCTGATTGTTCAATATATGTAGCATACTTTATGGCTATACCTACAAATATTGTTATAAAACTACCAGGTCTACTAAAGTAAAACGAAGCTTTCTTAGGGCCGGTTGTACAAACGCTCAGTGAACTCCCGATCACGTAACCTTAAGTTCAGCGATGAACACGGTTCAACGGTTGACGCGTTGTACAAACTCCGTTCTGGGAAGGATCAGCTGAACTGGATTGGTAGCAATGGATATAGGGTATTTGGTGGCGAAACTAGTTACTTTTCGTTTTTAATGTTTAATGTTATGCAGGTTATGTTAATGTCACGTCTATGAATGTCAAATTGTGACATTCATCAAATTTTGTTGTCGGTCAAGTCAAGAAGTATTTTGCAATTTTCTAATGGAATCGAAAAAAAAGGGCGACTAATTTTACGGCGAAAGAAGAGGCAGTGTTAATAGAATTTGTGAAAAAATATGAGACTGTTTTGGAATGCCAGAAAACGGATACAAATATTCATGGAATCAAAACGGAAAGGTTGAACTTGTCCAACAGTTTGCGTGGAGAGACATTTCGTGAAGCAAAGGTACTGAAAAGCAATTACGAAAATTTAAAAAAAAAGGACAAAACAAAAATTTGCCGATGAGAGACAGTACATCCATAATACCGGCGGTGGGCCTTCGCAGGATATCAAAATACAGGACTTGGATCAATAAAAGAAAAATTGGACCCCAAATAACAGGATTCACATCTACATTCGACGATGATGCCGAAACTTTTATTCCTACAATTAATTGAGAATTTGTTCACGATACATTAGGTACAAATATCATTTGGCATTTTTCAGGTCGTTTTTCCTAATAATGTCATCCTCGGTCAAAGGTTCGTTGAAGTACTCCATCATGTAACTCAAGTGAAAATATCGCATTTAACTATGTCCCTCACGTCGGATATTAGGGTTAGAAACTGATCAGCTGGTCGTAAACATCGCCATTTTATACCTTGAACCGCCGTTAAACGCTCCCCGGTGGCCGTTCAACTTGATCCGAGGTTGAACTGAAGTCAACGCTTGAACTTTGTTGGTACAACAGCAAATTAGGGATGAACTCGGTTCAAAGTTGAACTCGGGATAAACTGTGTTTGTACAACCGGCCCTTAGAGCATAAACTTTGCAGACAGTACCAAATTTCCCAAATATTAATTTCAAATAAGTGACATTGTTTGAAGCTGTGCAAGGAAATTTGGTTTTTTCTTGATTTTTGGTCGCAACCTTAAAGATCAGACGTCAGACTGCAAGTGCTACTCGCTGTGGTTTCGGTATCGCGGCTGGCTGTGCACCAAAATGAGCGCCAGTAACATATTAGTATCTTAGGACCACGATGTATACAAACATAAAACTAAGAATATTTTTATCCAGGAATGTGATACTTGATCATATAGGGCTATATTAAGTAAATTTTCTCAATTCAAAACTAGTAAAGTCTTGAAAGTAAGAATACCAAACTGTTAAATCAAGCATGTGAATATCGCGATAACAAAACAATGAATATAATCGTATTATCTATAAGATTACTATATGTATATTGACCCAAGCAATTCATAACCTTGACGCAAACAGTTTTTTGAGTAACTTTACGTTTTATCTAAGCACAATGTCTCCGAAAACAGTTGGTGTCAGGTAACATTCTTATAATTTGCATTATATAGGGTGTCAGGATATTCGACCGACAACGGTTGACGGGTGATAGAACTCACATTTTTATGAATATTGAAATAGGAACATGTAGCCTTAAAATAATTAATTTTCTAGATACAGGGAGGGTGTTAAAGCTTTACTTTTATTTTCGTTTTTTCCCTATTATTGAGTAACGAAATCACAACGATATGAAATTACGTATAGGGGGGTCTTTTAAGGCGCAAAATCTAAATTCAATCACAGTTTTGCTATCATGAACAGAGGCTGCCACCTACGGCACATCGAACTCATCTATCAAAAAAGTTTTCCGGTTTAGTGCATCAATGTGAATATTATAAAAATCGTTTTCTCAATATGTTTTACGTAAAAAAAGATATAATTTGTTTAAGCCTTTAGAGGTAACCGTTTATGAGATAACCTTGATTAAAATTTCCAAGGCACCCCAATTAGTTGTAAAATGTAATCGAAAGTATTATCGGTATTCTCGCAGTAATTAATATCAGATCAAAATTATTCTCCAAACATATCTAATTTTTTAAGTATGTGGTGTTGAAGTCTAAAAATACTTCGTAAATGGTATGCAAAAGTATATATTCATTCGTGCGGAAATACGTATAATCAGTCGCATTGGAAATTTCAATGAAGGTTATCTCGAAAACACAGAAATGTTATGATATTGTTATTTTAATATTTGTTTCTTAACATTTGTTTTGTATTTATTAATCATGAGTGCTGGGTGTTTATGGTATGGTTTTATTACTTGATTCTTGTATTTATCAAATCATGAGTGCTTTGTATTTCATATATTTTACTGGTGAAGTATTTATATTGATATGTTGAAATATACGATTCAAAAATGTCTTAATAATAGTGATAAACTGGCTCTTCTTATTGATATTGTATAATAAAGAAATGGTTATAAACATTCACAGTCTAAATGATAAATAATAATAATAATACATGGTAGGCTAGGTATCTGTTCAACGTCAGGGAGAGAAATGTGGATAGAATGTGGAAAAATGTAAAATATCAGCATATATAAATAAATATAACCAACACATAAAGGAGTAAATAAAGGATCTAAATGGGATAGGGTATATAAAATATGAGCATAGCATCGCAAACATAGCAGCATAGCAAGCATAACAGCATAGCAAGCATGGTATCTAAGCACATGAATAGATCAATAAATAAATATAAACAATAAACAACATATAAAAGGGCTGGTTAAAGGAAACGTATGGTTCGTGAACGCGTGAGTCAAACCCACTTCCACCTACGGTAAGTGATTAGGTCGTCCCAGGGACAGTCACCTAGGTTTCCACAACCATAAAATAAATATCGTATATACATAAAGAGGATCAGTAAAAGTTGAAATAGATACGCCTAAATAAGACAGAGTTGTCTCTGCTCACCATCAGCCTGCAATCCCTCAGGACCTAATACCCAGAGTAGACGTAAATCAGAGACCCAACACTATATAAAGTCGTCTTAAAAACCCAAGGGTATAGTGTACGTTGTCAAACACTTTAAATATCGTAGCCAGTCCACATAATACAAACTCAAAAGACAACATACCTGCAGATATTCGTGAAAAA
Source organism: Callosobruchus maculatus (assembly GCA_951848785.1). Classification (NCBI taxonomy): domain Eukaryota; kingdom Metazoa; phylum Arthropoda; class Insecta; order Coleoptera; family Chrysomelidae; genus Callosobruchus; species Callosobruchus maculatus. The sequence goes on from CATOUR010000201.1 coordinate 190,089, forward strand.
GACTCCAAAATGCATTGTGTAAAATTTTGGTCTCCAGATTATTGCGTCAAAAACAATCCTTTCTCGTAGTTAATAAACAAACTATGGCAACCATTACCATGACCCACTACTTTATTCGTGACAAAACCCAAAAGCATCACAGGACAGTATCTTTTGCTGTGAACACGGAACTGTTACGGAATTGGTTGCTCTATGAAAGGTCACTCATGATCTGACAAATAACAAAATATCTGAACAATATATGATGTAGTAATAATCAAATACATTACTTATTTGAACTTCATCGACTAATTACACTCATACTCAGATCTTACAATTTTTTATAAATTATCCGTCGATGCCGTCAATGTCCATCTTCAGTCACGTGACCGCTAAAGGTGCGTTCTAACGTCTGGCAGCCAGGAGCGTGTTCCGGATCACCACACTAGAGACTGAAACAAAGTACACCTTTTTCACATAAAACACCTCGAGGAAACGATTTTTTTGATACTCACATTGATGCACCAACCCAGAAAAATGTTTTGATAATTTAAGTAAGTTCAATGTGCTGTAGGTGGCGCCCTGATAGCAAACACGCGCCTGAATTTGAATTTTTTGCCTTAAACAACCACTCGACATTTTATTGCAGAATAATTGAAAATAAAACGAAAATAAAAGTAAAACTTCGATACTCTGTATCTTGAAAACTAAGCATTTTTAGGCTTCATGTTCCTATCTCAATGTTCATAAAAATATATGGTTTATTAAGCATTGTCGTGTCGGTCGAATATCCGGGCATCCTGTATATTACTTAAATCTGAACTGATAAAACAAGTGCTGCGCTACTGACTATCACAGATTATCAGAATAGGTTGGGTTAAGAAGATGGGACACTCAGTACAACATCTATTCACTATTAGTTCTTACCGCAGTCACAAATGTCGCCACTGTCGCAGATCGTCTTGACAGCTACGTTAGCGGGAAATTTAAATTTGAGACCTATCACTTGCAGGTATGCTATTTCAATTTTTTAATTGTTTTTATGAAAAAAAAACCTGTGAAGTGTTTGCTGTATATTATTTTACAATTATTTTGCCACATACATACCAGTCATAAAGTAATACACAACTAGAAAGCCTAGAATAGTAATTGACACGGATGCTGGGCATAAAATATATGGATTGTATAGCTAACCAATTTAACATTTCTATCCTACAAATATTAAAATAATTATGATGGCTAACAGAGAATACGATAAATTTTTGTTGAAAAATATGGGTTTAGAAAAATCGTTTTAGAAACGAAAAATATGGTTTTGAGGTAATAGCTTTCATTGGTCATTATGCTGTTTTATTCTTCTTAGAGCAATACTTTTTGTTTTGTGTTTTAAATAATACTCGTGAGGTTTGTTTTGTTGCGGAAGGCTTCAAATTTGGAATCATCATCGAAATGGGCATCACATATCAAAGTTGTTCCTCAAAGTGGTAACGCTCTTCTCTTAAAGATACACACAACCGGTAGGTTTCACCCACATTTTGCACAGCTAACATCAACAGTAAGAATTTTTATTACAGTTTTCACATACTCAAGTTCAAACCATAGGCCATTGTTTACATTATGGATATTGCGAAACGATAAGTTAAATATTTGATGTAGGTACTCACCTCCGGATCCGTAGGGAACCTATGCACTTTTTTGTTCTTAAAAGAACAGTCTTTCACGAAGCACTGCGATACCATCATAATTGGAAACTATAAAGGGAAAGCGCAGATAATGAAATAATCCAAGGAAAAAGCTAAATAACACCGAAAAAATCACAATCTACGCTAAATACACAAAACGCCAAGTTGACATTTCATTGAAAAACACTAGTTAAAAGGTTATAAGGTTACTTAGGCTGTCAAGAGTCGAAGAGTCTCAAGTGTCATTCATAAACTAGCTACAGCGCTACCCGTGACTGCGGTAGGAACGAAAAGAGTGTCCAGGGCATCTGACTATAAACAATGTCATCCGCCATGTTTTCTGTGCTGGTACGTTATGAACTGTGTGATGTCACTGGTCTGTTATGAAAAGAAATAATATGTACGTACATAATATTTATATTATTTATGTGCACAGCACTTGCGACAACCACTCCAAACGAATGTCACGCAAACAACTATACAAAAAATACAAGAATGAATGCAACTGGCGACGCAAGTACGGCCTGCGCTGAGGAAGCTCTGAATTCTACTCGACCAGAGCTAAGCACGGTGCTTTCCATTCTAAATCAGGAGTTACAGAATCAGATGGACGACAAGTCTACTGAAATGCCCAAGTTAGATGACATCTTGGACGGACGATTACCCAGCATGATTCGTGACGAAATACTAGATCGAGTGAAAAACAACGAGAACTTCAAGAGACTTCAGACAGCTATCAGAACGTCGAGGGTAAGAAGCTATCCAGTCAATCAAAAACACATCTAAAAAGTTACGGCGGTACCACTGTATGGCGCCCCAACGACAACCGACAAATTTAATATAGACGTTTATATTGAAAGTATAACATATTAAAAAGACATACAAGAAACTTAGATCAACGAAAACGGCTTTGTAAGCTATTTACTGGGACCGCTGGTGACCATAGCAAACAAACATATTTTGTATCGTCTCTTGTTTTGTACTTTTAAGTAGTGAGAAGAATTGTAGTCTCTAACAGCTATGCGTCAATATTAGGCCAACCTCTCCAGAGCAAAACGCGGAGGAACGGTCCTCCGCCCCCTCACCGCGAACCCGCAGGCAACATACAGGCACGTGCCTGTCGCGCGTACGCGATGAGGCCCTGACCAGGGGCCGCTTCACGGGCTGGTCAGGGGATGGTGGAGCAACTCAGCCGGGGAGTTGCGAGGGTACCTCAAGGCGAAGGAGGTCGTCGTCGACTGTATCCTCGGGCGCAGGTCATATTTATACTGACCGTTGTTTGTTAATCGCTTCGGGGAACTTGCCTGGACACGTGGTTGTTTGCCATTGATTCTGTTTGTCAAAACAGGATGCCATATTTTGTTCAGGTTCAGTGACTCTTGTTTTCTGTCGAAATTATATGGGTGTTTATGAATTCCTATTAGGTTAGGTTAGGGGGGTCAAACGTACAGGCCGGGTTAGGTAGCACCAACACTGCAGCCATTGGCTTATTGTATTGTCCTTTGCGTTTGTTAATCCGTGAAGAGTTTTGTGACCTTGATGAGATCCAAGAGTCTCTTCACGATATCTCGATTGGGGAGTGATTTGGGGTTATTTGGCCCTATCAGTCTGAATCTCCACCAGCGTAGGGCCTCACATTCAAAGATTATGTGAGAGGCTGTTTCGTCGTCCTCGTCACATAGACTGCATATTGGGTTTTCTTTGAAAATCCCCAATGTGTGTAGATGTTTTCTTAGGCCGCAGTGTTCGGTTAGGAGGCCGGTTATTAGCCTAGTTTCTTTCCTATTTAATTTTAGTATCTATTCTGCTAGTTTTGGTGTGGGTTGTTTCACCATCAGCTTGCTGTGTCCGAGCTTTGGATGTGATTGCCAGTATTTTAGGTGCTGTGAATGCACCCACTGGTTTATCGTAGTTCTTACCAAAGACCTTGTAATGCCTATCGCCGGTTCGGGGCCGGTAAAAGTAGATGCCGATCCGTTTCGTGCTAAGGTATCTGCTTTTCCGCTCCCTTCAATTCCCTTGTGACCTGGCACCCATTTCAGGGTTACCTTGTTCGTGGCACTAAGTTGTTTGAGGTTTTCTAAGCATTTCCAGACGAGTTTGGATTTGATTTGGCCGTTAAGAGCTTTAATCGACGCTTGGCTATCCGAGCAGATAAGAATGTTTTTACTTTTGTATCCCCTTCTTATGTTTTCTCTCAGACAAGAGTCGATTGCATATATCTCTGGTTGGAATACAGTGGCGTAAACTCCCAGATGTTGACTGATGTTACATCTGGGAGATTGTGATAGTGTGAGAAAGGTCATGGAAGACTTGTATAAGGCAAGAGATGTTGACAATAGGATGAGAGAGCAACTGACGAATTTGGAAGATGAGAAGGTTCGAATGGAAAAGGAGCTGGAAGACGCTTTGGCTGCAGCAAAGGCTGATAGTTCTGGGATGAAACAATTGAAGTACGGATATAATAAGATAAAGCAGAAGATTGCGCAGATGGAAAGCGAGGTCGATAGTGATAGGCTAAAGAAGAATTCGAACAAAGTCATTGAAAATGCAAACAAAGGTGTATACGAAATATCAGCGATGCAAAACGACGATGTAGATTTGAAGCAGATACTGGCGCAGCTGGAGAGAGAAAACGCGAAGGTAGGGACCAAGCTTAACGTTGCGCTCAAGGACGTGTCATGGGGCTTTGATCAAGCCGCGCAACTCAGGAGCGAGAATAGTAAGCAGAAGATCAGGATTACGCAACTGGAAGACAAACTCAGCAGACTCACTAAGGAACTGGAGAGCAACCTGAGTGACGAGAAGGGAGTGTCGAGAATGGACAACCGGCAAGACGAAAAGGTGCAACTGAAGAGAATGATAACAGAGCTAGGAAAAGAAAATCCTGCTGGAGCTGAAAATGAGAATCGCAAGTTGGGCAAAGAATATCGCAGTTACGAGGTGATCTGGTATGGTCTTGCAACAGACGATGGAAGGAAGGGTAGATGTCCGAAGCTACAACGTCATGGGGAGGAGCCCTACGTGGTGATGAAGCACCTCAACGACGTAATCTACAGGTTATGTACGGAAAGTGGAAAACCGAAGGTTGACTATGCTGATGTCTGTGGTGATACAAGAATCGAAGTTGTTCGTCGAGGACGCCGAACGCTAAGGGGGGAAGAATGTAACATACTGTATATTATGGTATTCTATATTTGTATTAGTTGTCATTGGTTGTCATACATGATGTAAAGTCAAAGTGCTAGGTTAGATCTTTTGAAGTGTAAACGTCATCGAATCGTCTAGAGTTTTCGAGAATGGCGGATGGATTCTAGAAATGTCATCGAATGCTCTAGATGGTTCGATGAAGTATATATAAGGTGCTACGGGTAGCGTAGGAGTTCAGTTGAGTTGGAGTTGTACTTGAGATAAGGTTAAGAGATATTGTATCGAGTTGTGAAGTAAAACAGTGAGAGTTACGTCCAGTTTGATTCTTTGGAGAAGAAAAAGAGGCCGTCGTGACAGTATTGCTTGATGTTAAATAAATTTGGTGTACTGCTTTACTAGAAACAATAGGGACCATTTAGGCTGGCATAGAATGCTAAGTAAGTCCAATTTTTCCCAAATGATGTTTATTATGTATTGTTCAAGTTAAATTTTAGCAACTACTGATACTGTGATATTGGATTATATAGGGTGCATTAGTATACGGTTTATTTAGTCAGTTGATAATTGGGGCTGACACATAAGAGACTGCAAGTCAATTATTTTCGGGGCTAGCTGTGGCTTATTTTTTGTCGGGTAGATAAATTTCAAGTGTAACTTTCGGGCGGGACAGCTTTAGGGGAATCATAATATTAATGATCATTTTTATTTTTCAGTTGCACTATTATTTCTATTTTCTCTATGCAATCTACAGACATGACGCCATTTGTCTTTTTCAGATACATATATCGAATCAAACGGACACCAATAGTCAAGAGACAAGAAAAATGTTACACTACATGACACAAATATTAGAGAGGCTCCAATTCGCAACGACTTGCCAAGTTCTACCTCCCAGCCTCAGGGACTACCTCAGAGATGTAACCAACGTACCCAGAGATGATGCTCTTAAACGGCTTAGGGATATGGAGGAACTTCAGTTAGATGAAAATCAGAATGACCCGAACAACAATTATCTCTTCAGAGCTCATGCGCCTATGGATAAACTGGAAGATAAAGCGAAACTGTTAGAAGAACTTTTAGAGAAGTACAACAAACTGCCTGATCAATGCAAGCCAAGAGCAGAACCAGTTCGGGAGTATATAGAGAACCACTTGGGATTGGTTAACAAGATGCTAAGTGGACAAGAAACTAGCAAAAAGTTGGTAAGGCGAGCCAAGGATTTCAAAAGATCTAAACCAGAGTCGAGAAAATCAGAGGATTTAGTTGAACAGCAACTGGAAAGTCTGGGTCTTGGTAAATCTAAGACCTTTAAAGCAAACTTTGATTTAGATGAACTCGTTACACGCCATAGACGTCAAAAATCCATTTTATTTGAAGATGAAGAGGAAAATGCGTCAGACATAAATCTCTACGATGACCAAGAAAATGGCAGGACAGTATCATCCAAGTATAGTAAGCTTTCACATGCAATAGAACAGGAAAAAAAGAAACACAGAAAGGAACAGACACTAGCTAAAGTGTACGGTGAACCTAGCCTAGACTACTACAATGAAAGCCCAAAACAGAAAAGAGAAGCTAGCAACTACAACTTTGAGACGCCTTTAGTTTATAGTCTATGATATACATATAGTTTTATTGTATTTTACAGTGCTAATATACCCATTTATATAAATATACTGCTTTCAAAAAATAGTCAACTTCAATTTGTTCCGAGAAATAGCAGAAAGAGTGGCATCATAATTGCCGGATACTTTAACAGTTTGATTTGTGCCTTCTGAAATATCATCGAGGGAATGTAAATCAAATAATACGGGACCGTCATTTAGGCTTCCAAGATCAACTATCTGTCAACTAACATTTTTGCACTTAAAAATAGGTTGCGAAGGGAGCCGAAAAGTCCACAAACTAACGAATTAACGGATGTTGTTATGTGTATTTTTTGAGGCGTGCTTGTTTTGGCTCCTTATTAAGGATAGCTCTTTTGTTCCAAAAGCCATACTACTAATTCAAAAGTACTCCCTCTTCTTGCTCAAATCATACACAGGGTGTTTTGGATATTTGACCGACAACGCTTGACGGGTGATAGACCTCACATTTTTATGAACATTGAGATAGGAACATGTATTGGAAATTTCAATGAAGGTTATCTCGAGAACGGTTACATATAGGGACTCCTAAAGGACCTGAAGACACTACCATATCGCGAGGGGGCGGGGCTACCAACGCTACCTGGTTGGGCCATGTCACCATTAACTGGTATAAATACAGGTGCAGATCCACCAGCCGTCAGTATTTTGGTTGCCGAAGTGAAATAGCTTCTGAAGATGCCATCCGCTCGTGGTGGCGAAACGTCAAGCTTTATGACGCTAAACGACGCCGGCCTAAAAACCCAAGAACCACGAATTCATTGGACGATGGCCGCGAATGCCTTACACAGTACGTTTCCTTGCCTATTGCAGAAAACGAAAGACTTAGAATTTTCTGATGTACATACATACGAGTATTGCTTTAGATCGTTCTGTATCGTGTAACCTGGAAATAACCGAAATGATTTTGATTGAATTTTTGTCACAGTATAATTACCTTGGCGAGGATGGAAACACGTATGATTTTTTTAAAATCGTGTCAATGGTGGCGCTGCAATAATAAAAAAACTAAAAATATAGAGGCGGATCGTTGTGAAACTGAAAAGTTTGTAGTATTGATAATAGGCTGTCCATTGACCTGTGAAGAAAACACCTAATGGCACAGCACAATTTGGAGAGGGGGGTGGCGATGATTTGGGTGCGAAGGGATCTCAGACTATATCTTCATGCTATGGGAAAATAATAAACTGGTATCACGGTAATGTGTGGGAAGTACTGAGTCAATCAACTTGACTTCATTTTTGTATTATGTACCATCTCGCTTATTTTTCAGTTTGCTGAAAAAGTTATTTGGAAAACTTGTTTATTTTAGCAACTTCTATACACAGTTAGAAAGAAGTATTACCTTAGGACTCACCCTGTATAATAGTATTCCAAGGACTCAACCAAGAGCAAGCCGTCGAGTCACCAGTAACGTGACTATATTGACAGAAAGGATTTTTTCACCCAGGGGTCCTTGGACACTGTACGAATCGGTTTATAACTATGTACTGAACATTCGTTTAGTCACAGAAGCTTTCATGCTTCAATGGCTTCAGTTTCAACGTATAAGTGACAAAAACGTATCCTGTGAATTACAATTATTACTCCCCCATCCCCCAAGCACTGAGGGTATGAGTGAAATCCTTCAATCTCACTTTAAGGGAGACACATATCCTTCTTGAGAAAGGGATATAAGCCAGAGCGAAATGGGGCACAGGTGCAGCAAGAAGCTTTGTTATTCAGCCAAGTAAGAATTATTTTTACGAAATGAACCTGAACCAGGACTGGATAAATCCAGTAAGTTTCTCTGGCTGGATGTTTTCCAAGTCGACTGTTTCTATCTTTCTCTTTCTCACAGTCGAACGTTTCAAGAGATTATTCCTTTACGCTTTCAACTTGTGGTACTGTAAATAATGCACAAACTTTAGATAGAGCGTATTAGACCAGTCTATAATACTAACATATTAAGAAAAATACATAGGTACACTCAATAGTCAAAACAGATGAAACGATTTTCGTGTGTTCTAAATTAATGACAAAACTTAAAATCACGATAGATTTATCGTATCAGTATGTGTAACTTTTAAAGCAAGAGAAATACAATGACGGTTAGTTAGAGAAAAAGTTTCTTATTGCTGCTTATACTGATAAGCAGTCAACGAATATCCGAAATCGTTTTTTGTGTTCGAGATATTTCGAAAAAATGAAAATTCGATATTATCGACTTGATTGTTTTTCTGGCTTATTTTACGCTTACATCCAAACCAAGAAAAATAAAAAACATTAAATCTTGGTATTTTCGACATATTTAGAAAACAAACAACATTTGTTAATAGCTTTTTAGTGAACCTTGAAATAGGAAACCTTTCCCCGATTTAACCATCTATAAACGTTACCCATACTGGCACTCCTTATCGTGGTCATCGCATTGCGACTGAGCGTGGAAAGCAGGCACTCGGATACACCGGGTGTTTCATCATACTTCACCACCCCTGCTCCTATCCGTTTCATTTGAAGAGATAGAAAAAAGTTTTTATATGAAAGTTTTTTAGTTTTTTTTATAATTTAGAATTTGATACAAACAAAAAAGAAAACAACTATAAATCCTGTTTTTCGTATAATTTGCCTTTTTTTAAATGGGACACTGTATATTATATCACGGAAAGAAATATATTTTTCTCTTGTTTTCAAAAATATAGGGTTGGTTCACCTCATTTTGAAAGGTTTTTAATTTTTGAGATATTTAGCTTCAAGATTTTTAAAATGTGGAAGTAAATCTCAATCCACGATAGCCATGGCCACCGAAAAACTATTGAATGCAGTAATGTTCGTGCTACTCTGACATTTTGCCGAGGTAAAAAGCATCGGTTTGTTTCCAAATGCAAAATAAATTTCAGTTTTATTGTAGAAGATGCCGTTATAATGAAAATAAAACTAGAAGTTGTTTTCTGTTTATCTGAACGTACTTCTTGACGGCACGATAAACGTATAATTCGCCATGACTATAGTGGATTGAGGTTTACACTTCCACATTATAGAAACTTTGAAGCTAAATATTTTAAAAACCTTTCAAAATTAGGTGAATGGGTTCTATATTTTTGAAAACAAGAGAAAAATATATTTCTTTTCATGATATAATATACAGGGTGTTCCATTTGAAAAAATAAAACTTTTCGTAGCATACCCATAATTAAGTGAAAATTGATATCAAGGATCGTCTGCTACAGATGTTTAGCTGCAAAAATATCTATAAAAGCAGGTATGAGTAGAAGAAAATGGAGGGAAGGGGGACCGCCAGATGTTAGTTAGACCATCCATCGGTGATGAGAGTATGAATTGTTAGAGAAGGACTGAAGATGATGAAACAAAGTTGCCTCTGTATCGATGAAAAATGAGAGTACAATAAACGAGGATTTTGTTGCAGTTGACATTTTACCGTATTTATGTTTTCGAAAAAGCTGATGAGGAACTGGAAAATTAGGTATATGAATTACTAGGTATCGAGCACGGGCGTAAAAAATGTATTTCGTTGTTTTTCTTAAGCACTGGCACTGAATGGTTCATGTCTAAACTTGAGTTACGTAATATACCTTGCGTTTCTAACAAAAATCAGAGATCAAATGCTTATACTGCATAAAATATTTCTATTTTCGCATATTTTGTAAACTAATTTTATATTTTTTCATTTTCTTTCGTATTTTTGAACTCTGATTTTCTAGATAAATTATACGAGTCCGGTGTCATTCAATTGAAAACAAAATTCTGCAAACTTTGCGATAACCTAAATTCCACTGCAAATTTCTTGTACGATTTCCGAAATTCATTACGTGATTGGAACGAAAAACATTGATTGACGTATTAACTCCTTGTACATATTTGTATATTGTCATATTAATAATATTTAAGCCTAAATGTCCAGGCTACCTGATTGTTTAGTCTTTATGATCATTTGGTTGTTTGTGCTATACTAATAAAAATCTCGACTGTTTCAGTCACTACTTATCTTCTTTATTATAATAGTATTCACATATTCCTTTCTGCTGCTTCAACTGCCGCGATGAAGAGGGTATTATAGGAAATGGGGCGCATTCAGAAGTCTCCTTCCCTGCTCCCCCCAACCCAAGACTGATGCCTCGATACGCCCTTGGTAGCACGTTATCCTCTTGCTTTCACTGAAGATGGGAAATGCGAAAAACCAATCAAACAACATTATATCAATTACTTCCGAAGGTCTTGATAACTGTCCATAATATAAAATATTTCTATTATGTAACTGAAGTTATGCTATTACACCGATGTAACAGGTAAGTTGCATCTAGAAGTAATAATGGAAGTCTGTAGTTAAGTGGAATAGCCACTTGTTAGGCTTCGCCATAGGTTTACCTTTTTTTCTTTTATTTTACTCATACTAGGTACTAATGAAGTCGATTTATTATTACTGTTATATGATCATTGTATTAGCACATACATAATTAATATTGCAAAAATGCGCATGTAGCTTTTGATGGGTATGATAAAGTTGGTATAGAGTCAGCAAAAAGAAATCATCATGCATTAAAAAATAAATGTGCAGCAGATGTAGAATTTAATGAAGATACATCCCTTACATAGGCTGCGACTAGGGAGGGAGGTTCGAGGCTAGACCGCTGTCTGACATATTTTTTGGATATACTTTACACTAATACATACTTCATTAGCACATTTGTAATAAAATCCTAAGCAACTACTGTTTTTGGTTCAATATTTAACAAAATTTGAGTTACCTACTTAAAATGTACATAATGCATCATTAAACCAACTCACTTATTCTTACAAGAATGCAAATCCTTTTAATTTTGAAATTATAGTTTACTTTGTTTAGCACCTTTTAATAATAAAACATTGCTCTTTGATCCCCTATTTCTACCTACACCAGTAATATGAGTGGCGTAGTCAGAAAGTTACTCAAGGGTGGTTATGACTAGTTGGCCAAGAGAAATATCTGGAAATAGCAATAATAAAATCCGACTCATAGAAATGTTGAGAAATAAGTTATTATATAATAGACAGTATTAATATAATTTATCGAATAGTACACAGTGCAGTGGCAATAGCTGTTCAAATGCATCTCCTATTATAAAGTGTAAGTGAATAGAAGCTGACAGAAGCGAATAATGTAATGATATTCATTTTAAGGTATGCATGATAATTGAAAGGAAATAGGTAATTGTTATACACTTTTTTATCATTTTTTTTACTATTAAGGTTTAATATCTATTACTTCTGGAGTATATTTATAAAATATCCTTGGCCAAAATTGGTCTCAAAAGCTCGACGTGCTTCAGATTATATGTAGAAACCTATTTCTTTATTTATATATATTTTTTTTATTTTGTATAGCGGCGTCAACTGCTATGGTTATTTGCCGCTTCCCACATCCTATTTCATCATTGGATAACTGTAAAGAAACAGAAACACTTCACGACACATCAGACTATTCTAGCGGCTTTGTTAAAGACATAATACCGGGGGTTCATGGGTCGTTTAAAAAGAAAGAGAAAACAGGTTAAAACATGGGTGATATGCTAGTATCAGGAAAACCGACTTTTGAGTCAAACGAAGAATAGCAAACCATTATACAGTTTATAGGTTGTTTAAATAATTTTTTCTTCAAATTTTCCCGAAAATTTTTATGAACCTTAGGAACCTTAGGGTATGCTGTATGTTTTCCTCATTTTCCAGACATTGTATAAGGGTGGGTTGAATTTCAAAGATATTCCTGGACACGGTATAATCTGGACATTCCAATAAAATATGTTGAACAGATAGCCGACACATACATGTTTCGCAGCGGGGGCGGTTTGTTCCACGAACTAGATAGTTGTGTGTTAGGTTGGTGTGGCCCATGCGCAAGCGACACAGAACCACTTGTTCACGTCGGCTAAGTGTTTTTGGGTATATCCATCGATCTACAGTTGGCTTTATTTCTTGCAGTTGTCCACGGTATGTACGCCACTGCTCCTTCCAATTCAAAATTACTCGAGTTTTAATTTCTCGTTTAATGTCCGAGAAAACTAAAGGTGTGCCTTCGTCTACAGGTTGAAGGGTAGCTTCCTTGGCAGCACGATCAGCTTGCTCATTACCGGGTATACCAACATGGGCAGGAATCCAAAATAATATAATTTCTTTCCCTTCATGCCTAATGTGGTGTATGAGGTCTAGCAATACCTGGATCCTTATGTCAGTGGAAAATTTATCCTCCATCGCGGTCACAGTGCTCATGGAGTCAGTACCTATCAGGCAGCGTGTATGTTGGGACCCAATAATAAAAAGTAAAGCGCGCCAAATGGCGTAAGTTTCTGCTGAGTATATAGAGCTTCTTGGATCGAGTGTCCATGCATGAGTGGAGTGCTCTGTCACAAATGCTGATCCAACACCACTGTCTGTTTTTGAACCGTCTGTGTATAACACTATGTTGGTCCGAATCGAGCCGATTTCGGCAAGGAACATATTTTTCATAGCGTTTGGTGATATTTTTTCCTTATCCCACTTTAATAGGGATTTGTTTATCGTCGGTAAATGATAAGTCCAAGGAGGGGGACCGTATGAGCGCCTTAATAAGTTCATGCTGTCAGGGATGCAGTATTTGTTCCTCAGCTCAGAAAATCTGACTCTAAGAGGTCTGGTGACAGTTGGACGACTGAAGAAATCATTTTCTTTTGAAAACAGGTCATAATTTATGTGTTTTCTATCTGTCATGCACTTCAGAGGGTATGTTAAGGTGTGCATGTGGCGTCGGAAGGTTAACGGCATGATACCTGTGTCAGCATGAAGGGGATCTATGGGACTTGTTCTGTATGCACCTATTGCAATACGAAGTGCGGAGTTTTGTATTCTGTCAAGTTGATCCAGCCGAGAACGCCGTGCCGATGTATAAATTACGTCGGCGTAGTCAATTCTGGATCGTATCAGGAACGTATATAGCTTGAGAAGGGTTTCCCGATCAGCCCCCCAATTCATATTTGCCATGCATTTGATTAAATTCAAGGGTTTACTGCAATTTTTGGTGACATAGTTGATATGTTCACACCAGTTCAATTTCCTGTCAAAGATTAGTCCGAGTAATTTTGTATGAGTTTTGCAGTCAATTCTGTTTTCTCCTAGTTGCAATTGTGGTTTGGGATGTTCATTTCTTAATCGGCAAAAATGTATACAGCTCGTTTTGCTTGTAGAAAACTGGAAACCGTTTGATTTTGCGATGGCCTCTAGTCTGTTAATTTCAGTTTGGAGATTTGTGGAGATTACTTCTATAGTATGTCCGCGACAGAATATTGTTAGGTCGTCGACATACATTATAGGTTTCACATTTATGGTCGTATTTTCTAGAAAAATGTTCACGGCTATCGAGAAAAGCGTTACACTTAGGACTGATCCTTGGGGGATTCCATTCTCCAGGTTTTTCAAGCCAGACTCGTGTCCAAGATATCTAACTCTAAAAGTTCGGTCATCAAGGAAATTTTGGATTAAAGCAGGTAGTCGTCCTTTAAAACCCCACCTGTCTAATTGTTTCAGTATTCCAAATTTCCATGTCATATCGTATGCCTTGGTCAAATCGAACATTACTGCGACAAGGTGTTCCCTTTCGAAGAAGGCTTGTTGAATTTCGTTCTCCAAGTTCACTAAGGCATCTGTGGTTGAGCGATTTCGACGGCATCCAACCTGGTTTTCAGAAATAAGGGATTGGGACTCAAGGGTCCATACTAATCTGAAGTTCACCATTTTTTCAAATATTTTTCCCATACAACACGTTAAAGATATGGGGCGATAATTAGCGGGGTTAAGAGGAGTCTTACATTCTTTGAGTATAGGGATAATAATAGCGTTCTTCCAGGCAGTCGGATATTTTGCAGATGTCCATATTTTGTTATACATTTCTAGCAGGCTATTCTTACCATCCATAGGGAGATTTCTTATCATGCTGTAAGTAATTAAGTCGTCACCTGGTGCAGATTCTCTACATGACTTTACGGCGTTTTCAAACTCGTCTATTGTAAAGAGCTGGTTATACTGGTAGTCATTATCAGTATTGAAATTGACTATATGCGCCTCTTCTACCGCTTTGATTGTTTGGAAGGGCTCTTTAAAATCTTCAGAGCTGCTGGTAGCTTGGAAGTGATTTGCAAGGGTTTCGCATATGTCGGAGGTACTTGTTATCAACTGACCTCCAAGTTCAAGAGCTTCAGTTAGTTGTCGGTGATGTTTTCCAGATATAGCTTTGACTTTCTTCCATACCTCAGATATGGGCGTGGATCTCGTCATTGATGATACGTAATTTGACCAAGTGGACCTTTTAGAGTCGCAAATGAGTCTTCGCGCTTTAGCACGCGCTTTTTTGAAATTGATCAGGTTTTCTTGAGTACAATTTCTACGAAAGATTTTCAGAGCTGCTTTCCTATCAGCGATAGCTTGGCGAATATTCTGGTTCCACCATGGTACAGATTTCCTCCTGACAACTGGTTGTGTTTTAGGGATACTCTGAGATGCAGCAAGGTTGAGGTTGTTTGTAAAATCATGTACCAAATCATCTACGTCTTCGCTAATAAACGTGGGAACACTAAAGCAGGAAGCATATTTACCCCAGTCAGCTTTTTTACAAAGCCACCGTTCATTAC
The DNA here is from genome assembly GCA_951848785.1 of Callosobruchus maculatus. Classification (NCBI taxonomy): domain Eukaryota; kingdom Metazoa; phylum Arthropoda; class Insecta; order Coleoptera; family Chrysomelidae; genus Callosobruchus; species Callosobruchus maculatus. The sequence continues at coordinate 205,179 of CATOUR010000201.1, forward strand.
TTCGATGTTCTCGTTTATTCTTTTGCGTAGTAATCATTATTGGGAAATGGTCGCTTGAATGTAAGTCTTCCAGGGGGGCCCAACTAAGTTCTGGTACTAAGAGTGGTGAGCACAGCGACAGGTCAATGTGGGAGAAGCTGTTAGAGGCAACACTAAAGTGTGTTGCTTCCCCACTATTAAGGAGACATAGATTATTGTTGTCAATTATTGTGTCTATGTTTCGGCCTCTGGAATCTCGTAAGCTGGATCCCCACGTTGGAGAGTGTGCATTGAAATCACCTACAATTAGGTACGGTTGACGTAATTGATCCAGAATAGCCTGTATCTGATCTTGGTGCCATTGGGGGTTTGGTAGATAGATATTACAAATCTTCATTCTTAGGGGGGGTATCGATTTGCACGGCAACAGCTTGCAATACGGTGTTAAGGGTGATTTCGTGGGTAGCTATTGAGTCTCTTATAAAGATGGCAACTCCACCACATGCTCTTGTGTTTATTGGATAATCCTTTCTGAAGCACTTATAACCTCTCAATTGAAATTTGTCAGATACCTTGAAGTGTGTTTCTTGTAAGGCTATGCAGAAAGGATTGTGTTCTTGTTTTATTAGTTGGATCCCTGCAATATGCGCTACACAACCATTACAGTTCCATTGCAGTATTGATTCCATTTAAGTTGTGAAGTTGTGTATACAGCCCGACAATTTTACACATAATAGATGATTTAGAGTGCTAAAATTTACAGAGATTAGGACACAGTACAAAAAGATAATAATTTAAAATAAACAAAAGGGTGTAAAACGGAAAAAATATATAAATATAAATATATATATATACATACACATATAATATCACAAATCTATATCACAGAAGAGTTATCTTTACTATCACAGGTGGTTGATCTTGCCTTTCCTTTAGGCCAGCCTTTCTTTTTCTTCGTAATTTGTGGGTCTGACGTGGCATATTCACTTTCCGTAGATGAGTCCCTCAAGCGTTTTTCAGATTCAACTGCCGATGCAGCAGACTTGCGGCTACCGGCAGATTCAGTACGGTGTCTGGTAATGGACTTTGACGGAGCAGAAGTACTTGGTGTGGTGAAGATGTTAGTTTCAGCTGGGGTTTGCGGGGCAAAAGTGTCTTTGAGTGCGTCTATAATTTGTGGTATCAGGTCTTTAATTAAATTGCTCAAGTCAGGTTTACTAGTTGCTGCCTGAGAGTAAGAAACTCCTCTTCTAGGCGTGGGTACAACAACCATTTTTTTGGCTTCTTGGTAAGTAATGTTATTCCTGGTACGAATTTCCTGAATTGCGACTTCTTGTTTAAAAACTGGGCAGGTACGTGAACGTGCAGAGTGGTTTCCTTGACAGTTAACACAAACAACAGGGTCTTCACAAACTGAACCTTCATGTAAGGCTTTACCACATACACAGATTTGTTCGGTGTCGCATTTCACTGAGGTGTGTCCATATCTCTGACACTTGAAGCACCTCATTGGAGGTGGAATATAAAGACGTACCTCCAGCGAATAAAAGGCCACTTTAATTTTCTTTGGTAGTATGGGTGTTCCAAAGGTGAGTAGGTGATTCGGGGTATCACAGAGTGTTCCATTTTTCTTAGTTTTTAGACGTCTTACCTCGATTACATTTTGGTCTGCTAGCTCCATGCGTATAGTGTCTTCAGTGCAGTTTAAAAGGTCTGGGCAATATATCACTCCACGGGATTTATTCATTGTGCTGTGAGGGGTAATCTCTACATCATAAGCTAAAAACTTTTTGGTTTCTTGCAGCTTCTTCGATTGCATTTCTTTCGAAGTTTCAACTAAAATTCCTTCTCGTATTTTTTTAATCATTTTTAATTCTCCAAACAGGCTGTACAAAGCTTTACTTATCAAGAAAGGACTCACTTGGTCAAAGTTGAGTCCATCTTTTCTTTTCACGACCAGGGCCGGTATTCTCAACTCGCTCCCCTCGCAAGCGAGCGATCCGTCAAAGGAGCGATATGATTTGCAGCGATATGGCATTTCTAGATTCTCACCTACCGCTCCCCTCGCAAATTTGGAAAGAGAGCATTGAGATACGACAACGTCGCGTATTGATGTAAAATGTCCGAACAAAACGTCAAGTTGTCAAAACATAACCAATATGTTGGTTTGATAAAGTACCGTATACCTCACAGACGATAAATAATAATAATAATACATCGATCGAGGTTGAACTAACTATTCTAAACATGAAGATTAGTATCAACCAAAAAGCAGAATTCAGGATAAATCTGATTTAATTAGCCGCAAATTTGGCCCCCATATAATACGAAAAACTGTTGTTTTGTATTTCGATACCAATATTCTTGTTTGAAATTAAATAATGATAATCACAGCGATTATACTTTTGAACTAGTTTTCAGCGAGTTTTGTTAGTGTTTTTTGAGTGGGAACTCGGCAAAAAAATCTATACATTTTAAAAGGGTACATTTTAATGTGAAGGTTGCGCTTGACTTTGTCTAATCAATTTCTCTCATAACGGATCCGATTTGCAATATTAAATATTAAATCGTTTCCAAATCTAGGCGATTTTTAGTTTACTTCTTATTTGGGCCATTGATGAAATTGCGTACTCGCACAAGTACAAGGTAGAAAATGGAATGAAATACTTCAAACCCTCGATTGTGTTAATTCCGTGTACTCTCTTTTCAACCAGAAGGTATCAAAATTTCCAGATTTGAACTCCCAGCGTAACATCCCGTTGGCAGATAACTCCAGCAGATTATAATAACGCAAACGCCTAAGAGTTTTGTACGGTTTAAATATTTTTAATATACATGAAAAAAAAGGGTCGGGAATCAAGAAACATTTTTTAATTCTAGGGGGGGTCGTGTTATGGAAAAGGTTGAAAAATACTGTGTTAGAGGGCCTCTTAAAACAACTCGATGGAGCACTGAAACATGTTTTTATGCTTCTTCTTGGTTTAACAGTCCAATACATACAGGATCGTCCACTATAAAGGATAATAATTATAAATAAGAGCACATATCTCAACTTAAGGTACCCTAATCGTCGGTGATAAGCTATTTACATTGATACACCAGTGACACGAGCGACAGAAAGCACTCCCCTTTGACGCGAGCGCTTCAACTGTAAGGAGAGGATGTGAGAATCTAAACAGCAGTGATTTTCACTCCTCTCGCATTTAAAGGGAGCGTTGTCGCTCCACACGAGGGGTCAAGAATACCGGCCCAGGTACCGATGATTTGTCGTCACCTGGTTCGTGGGTTGGGTGCGGTCTTTATTAGCAAGTGTACCGCTATCACTTGTAGTTTTTGTTTTAGGGTTTTCCATAAATATCCCACGAGTAGGGAAGAAGTAGACGTCGACTGTAGCAGTGCTCCCTTACTACAGCAAGGCTTTATACTCTAGAGGGCGCCAGGTATCTAGAGCACACCGTTCGTGACTCACTGTCGTAGAGCCATTCACCCTTCGGCACGGTTCGTAGTAACACCATTGGGTTCCGGATTTTTGAAAAGGTTTACTCCTAGGAAGGGGGCCAGAGGGGGATGTGGGAAACAGGACAGGTAAAAAGGGGGTGAAGGAAGGAAGGACGGGATAAAGTCCGGTGTTTGGTAGGGTACTCACCCCACCAAACACCGATACTCCCCGCCTGGGGCCGTGGGGGCGACGCTCCCCATGTATCTTCTCTTAAAACCAGGATATACTCCAAGCTACAAAAGAAGATACCCCCTGCGGGGTTTATTTATATTTATTTTTTTTATTTGTATTAATTTTTTATATATGAAATAGATAACGGCACATTTTAAGTGGTAAATTTTGTAACATATGAATGCAATTCAACAGGTTTTACAATTATTCGCTGACAGTTTATGCATTCCGAGGTTTTTAGATTTCAGATTATGCTCCAGTGATTGGCGCTGATACTTCTTAGTTACTTGTCAGCGATCGGATGCCCGATGATCCGCTGCAAACTTAAAGGGAACATCAGTTCAATAACCCATTACAGAATAACTTTGTATCCACAATGCATCATATAATTATTGTTTGATGAAACACTGGTTTTTTGTAATAAACATAGATTCAAAAATGAAAAGAAAGTATGAATATCTACTGGTTTTATTATAAGTTTTAATATGTAACTCATTATATAGTTTTCTAAACATATCTAGCTCTTTAGTCAAGATGAAATGTTTGTCCAAGGGAAAGCTGCTTGTTTTTTAGTATCGGGAAGTATCAAACCAAGCCACATGACTTAATTTTTTACTGGTTACTCTGCTGCCCTTGGCAAGTCCTCCTATAAGACACATTTTCTCAATGCTGTTCTTATAAATTTTATAAGGAATAAATTCAGCAGAGCCTTTTGGAAGCTTCATTTGTACCAACAATGTGAGATGATGAATAGAGCATATTTTGATCATCCATTTAACCTTGAAGCTATTTTTTTGACATATAAAATATATTGTGGTTTGATGTCGTTTTAGTAGCGCTGCCCTCTAGTGACAGGATTAGAGCAGCTCAACGTAATTACGTGTAAATTAGTGCAAACAGCTCTAATTTCTTTCCCAGTAATCTTATTCCCGAAGGGCGTCTGGCACGGTTGTGGTACAAATACGATTACGTCACTGTTGATTAAGCCGAAGATGACTGGAATAGGGAGGCATTCTTTTTACTTTTGTTAAAAGCAAATCAAAGAAAGAATCAAAAGCTTTAAAATATTTTATTGCGCCGCGGGTCGAGTCATCAATTGCAGTTGTCTCGACATCTCTGGTATAAGAAAGTATAAAATATGCTAAATAGCAATGTTATCCGCCCTATTTTGTATGCCTAACATTAAACGCTTATTTACGTTTCTGGCGTTTCACTTTTACTTCACACGCTGACAGGTGAGGGGAGTATTGTGATCGCGAAAATGTTCGATTTTGAGACAATGCGGTTTTTGGGCGTTTTATGATGAAAATCCACGTCGCCCATTTCCGTCGGTCTGTCCGTCTGTGCACGTTTTTCTAGCTGCATGGATTGTTATGAAATTTAGGTACCGGTTTGCTATGGGGTCCTAGTAGGTAACGCTGCTATAATTTTGAAAATTGGTGCATTGGCGACGGAGTAATCAGCAAAAAACAAAAAAAAAATATTCCTCAAACTTCGTTTTAGGATTTTCCGATTATTTTATACTTTTTTTAGGGTGATGGTGAGGCTGAAAAATTTACTGTATCAGAATAGGCAGTCCATTGACCTGTGAAGGAGAGTCCTAGCAGCATAATACCTTTTTTAAGTCCATCCGAACATTGCCTTGCCTACTACAGCAATCAAGGTGCTTAGAATTTTCTTATATACATAGGTATACATACGAATATTGCCTTAGATCGTTCTGTATTGAGTAACGTAGAAACTATGAAATTGATTTTAATGAGACTTTGCCACAATATCATTACCGTGCTAAGAATGGAATCGCGTATTGTTTTTAGAAACCGTGTCAGTGATGGCAGAGCAACAATAAAAAAACTAAAAGTATAAAAATAGCTCAAACTTCGTTTTTGGGTGTTTTAGGGGTTCCTGAATATTTTCTGTTTTCTTTGATGGGAGTGAAATTGGGGTGGTTGCCTTGCCTATTACGGAAATCAAGCGACTTCGATTTTTTTCTGATGTATGTATGTTACATACGAGTATTGCTTTACATCGTACTACATTGTGTAACCTAGAATTGATTTATAATGAAATTTCGACACGATATTACTACCGTGGTGAGGATGGAAAATGCGTACGGTATTTAAAAATCGTGTCGTGGGGGCATAGCATTCATAAAAAAACTAAAGATATAAAAGTTGCTCAAACTTCGTTTTTAGGCAATTGGGGTTCCTGCTCATTTCACTTCATCGAACGAAGGTCGCAGATTAAAAAATGTGTGGTTCTATTTCCTACGGAGGGAGAGCTAAGTAACTATTTACTGAAGTTTTTGTGTTGGATGTTTTTTGAGGGCACGCGGGCCAAACCATTGTTTGGTTGGAAGGGAATTTCTGACTATAGCTTCATGCAATGGAAAGATAATAAAAATGATTTCAACGTTATATGTGGGAAGTACTGAATCAATCATCTTGACTCCATTTTTTTGATATCTAATGCGCACCCGAATGATAAATACTATTAGTTGTCAGAAAAGTCCAGTTACGTCACACAATTAAACATGTACCGGCGCAGAAAAAAAGGGCGGATGACATTCTTTAATCAGTCGCGTTACACTTATCAATTCAAATTTGAATAATAGATTAGTGCAAAAATTATGTTATTTCACATAAACTCTGTCCGAATACAATGTATTTCAGTATAGCGTAAAACCACAGAAACATCGAAAACAAAACGCAAAAGATCAAAAAGTGATCACCGAATGCTTTTCTACAAATGAACCTAACCGAAGCTGTCGATAATATGGACGCCGGCTGATCAGCTGATTATACGAACACTGCGCACATAAGTAGCTATGATGTCACTGGCTTATTTTGGGCGTGAATTATCTCTATCTTTGTACATCAAGCTATCGTATGCAGATTGAAACACTAATAAATCATTGTTTAATATTATAATTAATGTCGTCATCATACGGTTATGGGGGTGTGGGGATGGAACGAGCTAAAAAATTTCTTAGTATCGCGAATGTGTAAAAAGTACTGTATCAATAAGCCATCTGACTCCACTATTTCATTATAATGAACTTCAGTACAAAACCAAGAAAGAAAAAATTGGTTATTATATCCAGTACTAGAAGATATTAGGCCCATAAATCATACAAGAGAGTACTGTATCCTAGCCAATCTATATAAGGCGCAGAGCTCACTGAATGGATGACAGGCGAGGACGTTGTACAGACTTGTGTCGCTTCGATGTCTCTTCTATGTAACTGAATGGTTGTACATTGGAATGTACATAGATAACATGTGGCACTGACGGCCGCCATCCCACCCTTGCCACGTCTCTTTCCAGTCCCTCCTGGAGGGAATTGAAAATTATCCATGCTTATATGATTATAGTTGTTCAGACTAGTGTACATTGAAGCATTCAATAAAAAAAATCCTACACGCAGTTGAGCAGATTTAGAATTGTTTGCATAAAACAATACATTTGTCCTTTTTAGAGTACGATGTGGCAGATAGCGTTCTGTCATACTTCAGGGGTTACAAGCTGAATAGAATTTTCCAATCATACTTTATTCACATCCTGTAACTTAAAAGCTGTGTTGTGACATGCAAAATGACCCTTTAGTTGAGCTCAGACAAGTTCAATAATGCAGTGGTAAAACACCTAACCCACAACGCCGAGAGGCACATAAAGAGCCTCACCGAAGAGTGTGCCTTGCGAACATTCGGGCGTCCCCAAAACCGGTAGACGGAAGAGAGGCTACAACACGGACCTCATCTTTGTCTCCACTTCTCTAGCCAGAATCTGTCAGACTGTCCTTGATCCTATTCCACATGCCCAACATAGGCCAATCATGCTGAGGTTTGGACGAGTGATAGTGCCTTAGAAAGTTCCTTTCATGCGACGATTTAACATCAAGAAGGCTGACTGGGTAAAATTTGCTGAAATCCTGGATTCGAAAATGGTAACCCTTCTACCAATCCTTACAAACAATGGGGAATTCGTCTCTGCCGCCAAGAGCTCAGCAAGACAGTCTATCCTTAGGGGCTGCCAAAATGGCTATGTTCCTGGTCTGTCTGACGAGAACAAAGGCATGTATGACGAATATATGGAACAATCCGGTCGTGACCCTTTTGCCGATGAAATTACTTAACTGAGCGAGAAACTGCTGGAATCCTTGAGCAAGGAGAAAAGCGAGACATGGAGAAACACGATATAGAGTATATACATGAAGCACAGTAGCAGAAAAGTTTGAAGCCTCATCAAAACACTTACCAATGACACGGCAGGCCCTAAAGATATGTTTACTGTAACTACTACTCAAATTGCCCACCCACTTCTCTTGAACGGTAAGCCGGACCAAAATGTTAAGATGACTACTACTTACAAAAAAGAGCACTACATTGGAGAACGATCATGAGGAACCTTATTTCACTCTAGGAGAGTTACAACTGGTCAGAATAATCACGGGCTGACTAAAACCTACCAACCTGGACCAATTATACATGTTGGCGCGCATAACCCCCTCCACAAATCAGACGAGAAGTCTCATATATGGCAGAATGGAGTAGACAGTCATTAGATAAAAGACACCCTTTATGAGAACACAAGCTATCAGCATCCAGACTTAAATCTAGGAAGAATTTCATTATGTCAACAAACCCACTGACAAACTCCAAATCAGTAACCAAAGAGGTACTGTGGAAGCGACGGCTAACAGAGAACCATATACCAAACAACCAAACTGGAACCCAGTTGAAGGCCTCCCTACCGGATCACAACACGACGAGGACCTGGAAAAGTATCAACAGGATTAGATGCCAAAACCTAGTGAGATGGGGATACGCTGAGAACGATTAATGCACCTGCGGGGAGAACCGAACGATGGAGCATCTTCTATTTTGTCCATCCCTGGAAACCCATTCCACAATCTAGAACCTATGGGAAGCGAACGATACGGCAGTGCAGTGTGCCAGATACTGGAAAGAGATATCAGCAAATACAGACAATCTTACTTGACTGATCTTTGTCTGTAATCGTCCCATATATGTGTTCTATCCCATTCTATAATTATTAATTATCTAATGGCAACATATATAAAATAATTGAAAGATAAAGATAAGATAAAAAATATAATAAAGTTTAAAAACCATATAAAAGTAAGCAACTAATTTAGGTGTAGCTCAGACAATTAAGTAATTAAAAACCATAACGCCGAGCAATCTTCTCGATGACAGAGAGAGATGTCCGCAGATTTCTGCCTTCGTGTCGTTTCGTGAAGCTTTGTTTCCTTTTCTCGCGTAGGCATTCCTGCATTTCATTCTTTCCAGACCGCATTATTGTTAAATGCTCAGCTAGACGACTGAGGTAGGAAGCGTTATCCATGAAGATTATCGAGCTGGGTTCAACGCGCTAAAGTACACTTTCAAACCAATTATCAAAGCAGATGGAACTTATTTGATCATGGCAATCGCTTCCTTTCTTAGATAAAAAGGTCAAGTGTCTAAACGTGTCCAATTTTCTAGCCGTTTGTAAGTATGACTCATTACAGTTATTAGTACTCGCACAGTATAGTAAATACATCTTATTGAATCATCGTAAGTACGTGAGAGCAATTTTTTTCAAAGTTATTGTCACTTCTTTCAGTTCTACTCTAATTGTATTATAATAGTATTTTTTTTCATAGGTCGATACGAAGTGACGTTTGCTGGATAGCTAATTGGTTTGATTCAATTTTTTCCCTGCATTTTTGTGCTGCTTTCTGCTCCTCACTTTCGCCTATTTCACTAAAATACTTATTGATCTGCCTCGGAAAAGAAGCACCAGGTGTCCTGCTGTGGCGCAAACGGGGAAGAGATGCTAATTGCAATAACTATTTAGCAATTAAAAAGAAGCACTTTGCAATTACCGCTTGATTTACTATACTGGCGTAGAGCCTTTGATGATTTGTTGCCCACTTTCAACCCGCATAGCGGCAACCAAGTACTTGTATTAATATTATTTCGCTTTTTGTGTGAGGGCTATTATATCAAAAGGGTGTTAAACATGTTTTTCAATTTATATGGATAGCCAACTATACTGGAAAGATGAAGGAGTTAGAAATGTCTGTAAGCAATGAACTTAGACTCAATTTACTTATATTATTTATCAATCTATGAATGATCTTAAAAAATGACGTACTGCTTAGGTGCTTCCCTCTCAATAATATACGGGTGTTCCGGTGATCATGTTACAAACTTCTGGGTAGATAAGCACAAGAAAATAAGAAAACTACTCTTCGTTTTATAGCTTCGGTACTACTGCAGATATTGCCACCAATTTTGAAACATGAAATGTAGTTGATAGGTTCATCAATTTGAATCTTCCGGACTTTGTCACTTTTAACCAGGGGCGTACAAACCAGGGGGTATTTGGGTAAATTTGACCCTACTCCTCTAAGGTGTCAATTTCTTACCATTTTTATACCTGATTATGATTCTCCCATGCCTTTTACATTATAAAGTTACTCTTAGTAATAGTCGCTATCTGTCACCGTTTCCTCGGAAACCGCCACTAAGTCAGATACATTAATTGATTCCTATTGCACCTATGCAGTTTGATCACGTTGGCGTTGGTTTACTAAAATTTATCTAGTTGTCAAAAGTCTGTCAATAAACCATTGTGTCGCCAGTGAATCATGGATTATACTTTCACCGAATATGCCGATATGCTATTAATTTATGGCGAAGTTCATTGCAATGAAAAGGGCCGCTTCAAGATTGTATCAGGAGCGGTTTCCTGAGAAGCGTGTACCTGCTCACACGCTGTTCGAGAGGGTAAATCAGCGCATAAGGGAAACTGACTCCGTGGAAATAACGAGGCCAGATAAAGGCGCTCAAAGAACTGTACGAACTCCAGAATTTGAGGAAGATGTACTTCGACAATTCGAGGAAAATCCTGCTGTTAGTACCCGAGCTGTTGCAGAACACATGAATGTAAGTCATGTACGAGTATGGGAGATTGTTAGCGAACAACTTCTTCATCCTTACCGAAAGTACAGGAATTGGGACCAGATGATTAAGGCACCATGCGTACAGTTTTGCGAGTGGTTTCTTCAACAGTGTACGCAAGAACCCGAATTTCCGAAATTTGTGCTTTTCTCTATTTTTACGAGACAAGGGATTTTTAATTCACGGAAGAGCCATGTGTGGGTAGAGAAAAACCCTCATGCTCTTCAAATAAGAGGGTACCAACGTCGATTCTCGGTGAAGATGTGGGCTGGAATTGTCTAATTGGACCAATTATGTTGCCTCCTCGACTAACAGTGTACCTCATTTTTTTTATTTAAGATACACCTTACATGAGTTATTGGATGAGCTGCCCCTTGAAATACGTCGGAATCTGTGGTTCCAGCATGATACAGCCTAGATAGAGCACCCGCTCATTTTTCACATGTCGTACGTGAGCACCTCGATGATCGTTTTAGAGGGCGTTGGATTGGACTTGGAAGCGATGTAAACTAGCCAGCCCGGTCCCCAGATTTGACTCCTCTAGATTTCTTTCTTTGAGGACTTATGAAAAGCCTTGTCTATGAAACTCCAGTTCAGTCGTAGGAAGATTTGGTGGCCAGGATTTCTGTTGCGGCTGAAATGATCCAAACCATGCCTGATGTTTTCACTGACATCAATTAAAATATGCTACGTAGGTGCAATAAATGTATTGAACGTGGTGGCAGGCATCTTCAGCAATTCTTATTTTGAATTTATTTTGGTACGTACAGGGTCAGTCAACGACAGCGTTAGTAAATTCATCTTCAGGACAAACATTTACTCTGTCTTCTCATTGACTCACTCTTTAAACCTGTTTGTGTTACTTGTTTATTTTGTGCTTTTGAAACTTTTCAACTTTTGTTTTTCATTAGTGCTCGTGAATGATTTATTGCAAATTTATTATTAGTTTTGATTGTGTAGGCTTGAATATTTTGTATACGTTCCCTTTAACTTTTTATACCCCCACTTTCGAAAAGGCAATAAATCCCTCTAATCTAATTTATTTTCATTAAAGAAGATCTGGATAACTTTTAATGCTCACTATCTGTATTGAGCTTCATTTTCATATTTCAACGTAATAATTTGTTTAAGGTCAATAATTTATTATTGATTGGATTTAGCCATTTTCCGAGGAAACGGTAATAGATAGCAACTATTACTAAGAGTACCTTTTTATGTAAAAGGCATTGGAGAATCATAATCAGATATAAAAATGGCAAGAAATTGTCGCCTTAGGGGTCAAATTTACCCAAATACCCCCTGGTTTGTACGCCCCTGGTTAAAAGTGACAAAGTCCGGAAGGCTCAAATTGATGAACCTACCAACTGTATTTCATGTTTCAAAATTGGTGGCGATAGCTGCAGCAGTACCAAAGCTATAAAATGAAGAGTAGTTTTTGAAGGTCATCTTCAAAGGGCCCTAGCTCCCTGACGAGAAAGCGTTTCCGGTCCCATGTTCATATGAACTTTTTTTTATTCTCGTGTGTTTTATCTACCCTAGAAGGTTGAAAAATGATCACCGGAACACCCTGTATAAACTAATTTGCAAGAGCCACATAGGGGAGCCGGGAGGGATACGCCAAACTCTAGGAGTGTATTAGACGCATGAAAATAATGTAAAAAAACTCATATGTTCTTATCAGATTCTCATTTGTTTCCAAGTTATATCCCAATTAAAAATGTTTCTTTCCACTTGTATCTGAATTTTGTCATAAGCAAAGCACAGCATAGTAAACAACCAGCATAATATCTCTGAGGATTTCCTATATAAAAATGGTTCCCACAAAATTTGACCTTGGGAGGGTTTATGGATGATTTTACGGCTGTGAAGTTTGGGTAGAGATGCGAAAATAAAAATATCGATACCGGTACCAACTTGATATTTTTTAGCTTCATAGGCGCGTTTGGTTCGTACAGAGAATTTTGTCTAGTTGATTACACCCCTCATTAATTATATACCGATACACCTACAAAAGTATCGATACCAGCCTGGAATCGCTCAAAAAGCATCTAAAATAAAAATAGTCGATATTAGTGCAGAAGTACAAGTATCGAAGAACCGTTACCATCCCTACCAAAAAATGATCCAAAAGTGGGGATGCGCGTGTAATTTCCGCCAACTTGAGTTACTGTGCTGGTTGTTTGCTATGCTGTGATCAAAGTATGCCATATTCGAGGCTCAAAGCATTTGATAACTGATATTCACAGTAAACAGTGACAGTATTTGAAGGGTCCAATGAAAGGAAGTGCCTAAGTTATATTTTCGTCAATTATAGACTTTTAGGGCCATGTATACGAACTTTTTGTTAGCTTTCTGGTAGTATATCTAAAATTGTTGTAAGATATACCTAAATGATTAAATGAGCATATGAGTTTTTTAAAATAGTTTTCAGTTCAGTGCAGCATGTGCTTAAGTTTAGCCAAATATTAGATAAAAAATTTTCAATGGAAGATAAGCTTAAGTAAATAGTTTGTTAGTTACTATGGATGGCCACTTCAACGCAAAGATTGCCTTAGTCTACTAGCAAATTATTTATACGTAGTTAGTGGTTTACCAATCGTTTTTCCATTCACTGATAGAAGCGTGCTCCTAGGGATTTATTCTTTCGCTCAATTTGTTTAATGGTTCATAGTTGAAAAATTCTAGATAAATAGTACAAGAAACATAGTAAGTTTTTAATATTTTCGATAATATTGTGTTTGGATAGGAAAATCCTGTTTGATGCTGAGATAAAAAATTTTATCGTATAAAGCAAAACTGTCAATTTTACCGCATTCTTATCTTACAGATATCACATATCTGACCACAGGACTATCTCGGCTCAGAAAATGAAGTTCTTGATTCTGAAGCAATAGACTCTGTTACCGATATTTATGAATAACGAATAATACTTGTATTTGTGATATGTTTTGTATCCTCAAATGTATATTATAAAATAAAAATAATTTGAAGTATGTTACAGGTTTTTCATCCTGCTTTTACTTGAAGTCACTGATTCTAAAAGAAGTAAAATACAAGATTCCAACAAATTAAATGGTTACTCGAAAAACTAAATATGAATTTCAAAAGCGTTTTCCTCAAAACAGAAAAATGTGACCTAGGCATTTTTTACACTGCGCTCTTCAATTGAACGTTTATGTGATTACCTGTTGCAAAAAGACAGATATACAAGGGATGCACTCGTTGAATTAATAATACTGCAGCCCATATAAAGAAGAAAGAAATAAATGAACTATGAGACCAATAAGTAATCTTCGCAGACAAAGCAGAAAATCTTTAGAGATTAGTGGTGGTATTTTTGAACATTTATTAAAAGAACGCTATGACTAAGGTCATGTTTATGTATGAAATTTGTTTATTTGTTATTAGCTATAGCTTGAAAACAAATGAGAATCGGACAAGTAACATGAGTTCTTTTACATTATTTTCACATTTAGGTGTTTGGTGCGTTCCTCCTGATTCACCCCGTATGTAGATAGCGATCATTCCCCTTATCCCTTATTTATTACAGATTAACGTATGTAAGCATTTTGAGTTGTAACGGACCTTTGGTTCCTTTTAGTAATAGATCCTATTTTGGCGCCTCTCATCACTTATGAATGGTACGTCCATGGTCATTTTCGAAACTGTCTCACATGATAGTTCTGCAACCGTTTATTTAAAGATAATAGTAATATAGTGTGATTTACATCAGCCCTGTCTGTCGTGTCAGGCAGTGTCTTAAGGATTATCTGCGGTGTCTTCTTATGGAGCATCTTATGAGCATGTCCGAGTAGCAGTCTTGAAGTATCTTCGGACTCCATGTCTCCCCTTTTGGGCTATCAGGCACATATCGTGTCTCCAAATCAGCCTCTTGAGCCTCGCCTCCTGATGGTTGGAACCTTGTTTGCTTGGCTTCCCATAGCTGTATCCTTGCCTTTTCATCGACGTTGGAGTTGAGGTCGTCCTGGACAGGGTGCTGAACTCCCTCAGTGTCTCAACATCCTCACGGTGTATATTCCAGCAGCAGCGAGTTTGGTGAGACTCAGACATTTTGTTACCACGAGGGCTAGATATATTTTATTTTTTTTATTTTCACCAGAAACATACTCAGCAATATCGCCGGCCTGTCAATTTTTGTAAAGTAAAATTTTCAGACTTTGTACTTATTTTCAAACTGCTGCGCATTAATTTTGTAAAACTGTTTCATCGCATCTCTATTGTTTTTTATAGTATATATATCATTTTATCTGACCATCACCATTACCATATTGATCACTTTCATTTTTCATTTTTAATCACTTGCATTTAATTTAGTAAATATTGTAACTTTATGCATATATGTCGGCTTTTAGATGCATTTGTACTGGAACCATTGCTTCTATCGACTTGGATGAGGTATACCTTTCTTACTATAAAGGAGGGGCAACAGACTTTTTTCAGTCAGTATATAGCAATAGGGACGGTCCTGCAGTGTAGACAGTAGTGTGTAGTTTTATCGGCTCCGTAATAATCTCCAAATAATTTGGGAATTACGAGCTGTAGAAACAATTAAAAGTGATCAGTGGTTTATATAAGTGGTACTTAGTGTAGCATCACAAAAATTCTGCATCTGGTAAACAAGGTAAATTAGATATTAGATATCATAGCGATTTCACGGACATTCCGCATAGACACCGATAAAAGTCCAAGGTCCGACGGGTCGACCGGCTGAGGATTTTTTGCGCGGTAGCAGAATTTGATACTGATAATAGGTAGGTTATTGCACCAGAATACATAGTTCCGGTTTTCATATCCACGGAAAACAGGACTGGACTAAGCAAGAAAACGGTAAGGTAGAAAATATAAGTGGCCAACATGGAAGGAATAGCAGGCATCCTTAAACAAATTAAGGAAAGTATAAAACAAATGAATGAGAAGCTGGACTCGGTCGTGCTCGAAATAAAACGGATGGCGGAAGAAAATAAGGAGCTGAAAGATAGGGTTAAAGGACAAGAGGAAAGAATAGAAAAACTCGAGAGAGAGATAAGGAAAAAAAATATAGTCATAAAAGGAGTAGCAGATGAGACAACTGAAAACTACGAGGAAACAAGTGGCAAAATTGTTACAATTCTGCAAAAAATGGGTGTAAGTATCAATGCTAAAGAGGATATAGAAGAAGTACGAAGACTTGGAAGATACAACAGTGAAAGAGATAGACCAATTTTAGTCAAGTTCATGAAAGAGCCTACTAAGTTTACAATTTTGAAGAACACAAGAAATCTAAAAGGGACAAATGTATGGATTGACGAGGACTATCCAAAGGAGGTGCGAGAAGATAGAAGAAAACTGATCCCGTAACTCAAGGAGGCAAGAAACAGAGGATACAGAACAACGCTAAAGTACAATAAACTTGTAATCAACGGAGACATATATAAAGCACATGAAGTGGAACAAGGAAGCCAAACAGCTGGTGAAGAAACCCACGGTACTGCCGCGAACAAGAGAACAGTGTCTGAAAGATCGCCGGAGGGGGGCAGTTCTACAGAGCAAATCAGTAAGATAACTCGAACAGCTCAAAAAAACTAACACATAAAGAGGTGGCGAATTACAAAGCTGATGGACAAGGCAATGGACAAGGAATTGCTCTATTAGGAAGGAATAAGGAAAAATATAGTAAAATACAGTTAGGAAAGTGTAACAGGAATGACCTTAATAATCAAAAAGCGGACTATCGACATAAAGGAACGCGAGGAAAAGAGTGCAAAAATCGGAAAATAAAAGATAGCAAATTGTTAATCGGTACTTGGAATGTGAGAGGAACTTACACAGCAGGAGCCCTTAGACAGGTGGTAAGAGAAGCTAAGCAGTACAAGATGGACATTGTTGCCCTACAAGAGACAAAACAATCAGGAACAGATATTGTAAATATAGATAGTATGATTTTATTTAAAAGTGGTGGAAGAGACCGTAGGATGGGAGTGGGATTTCTTGTAGAAAAAACTATTAAAAAGAGCGTGATGAAATTCAGTCCTATAACAGACCGAATGTGCTCTATAAGATTGAGAGGAAAAGATAGAAATATTACTATTATTAATATACACGCCCCCTCGGAAGACAAACAGGAGGACGAAAAAGAACTGTATTATGAGATGTTGGCGAATGAGTATGAAAAAATACCGAAACGTGACATAAAAATTGTAATTGGGGATTGCAATGCTATGATAGGGAAGGAGATTATGTATAGAACAATAATAGGGATTCACAGTAAACATGACTTGTCGAATGACAATGGGCAGCGATTGATTAACTTTGCAGCAGAACGGGATATGGTAATAAGGAGCACACAAACTGAAAGAAAGGAAATTTATAAAGGAACCTGGAAATCCCCCAACGGAAGAGTAGTAAATCAAATAGATCACGTGCTGATAGAAAGAAAACACCTACACAAAATTACAAATGTAAGAAGTATGAGAGGAGCTGAGGCTGACTCTGATCACTTCCTCGTTAGAGCCACATGTAAGAACCTATTAGAGAGTTCTGGGAATTTTAAGAAGAATGTAAAGAGAAAAAGGAAATATGATATAGAAAAGTTACAGGAGCTAAGAACACGAGACGAGTACCAACAAGCTATAAATAAAAGATTAGAGAAAACGTGCCCAGTAGAAGAAATCGATGATAAGTGGACGCAGCTAAAACAGATAATAGAAGATACAAATGAAACTGTAATACCATCAACAACAATGCAATCAAAGGGAAAAGACTGGTATGATGAAGAATGCGAGAAATGTGAAGCAGAAAAAAAGAAGTTAAGGTTACTTATACTGACAAATGGCAGTGATCTAAATATCGAAAACTACAAGAGAATCCGGAGAAAAATGAAAGAATTATGCAGAAAAAAGAAGAGACAATATAATGAAAACGTCGTAAGGGAAATAGAAGAAAAGTTTAGAGATAAGGAGATTAGGTCTTTCTACCAAGAAGCAAAGAAAATGGGGAGAGGATATTGTAATAGGCAAATATTTTTGAAAAACAAAGATGGAACGTTAGTAGCAGACAAAGACGAAATACTAGAAACGTGGAAAGATCACTTTGTTAACCTGTTGAATGAGGAAGAGATAGAAAATCACGTAATTCAATTAGTGACGGACGGTGACGCAGATAGTTTGGAAGTTCCTACATATGAGGAAATAGAAATCATAGTACAAAACATGAAGAACAATAGAAGCCCTGGAGAAAGCAATATAACAGCAGAAATGTTAAAAGTTGGAGGAGAAAAGCTTAGAAAAAAGATCCACGAAATGATGAGAGAAATATGGCTAAAAGAACGAATGCCTGTAGACTGGTCAAATGCTTTAATATGTCCAATATATAAGAAGGGTGACCCAACAATATGCGAAAATTATAGAGGTATCGCCCTTTTAGACACATGCTACAAGGTACTGGGACAGATAATAAGAAAGAGGCTGGACGGTTATGCAGAAACAATTTTAGGGGAATATCAGGCTGGATTCAGAAGCGGCAGGAGTACGACAGATCAAATATTCGTTCTCAAGGAACTACAAATAACAAGCTATGAATATAAAATGGAACTACACGTGCTTTTCATAGACTTTAAACAAGCCTATGGTAGTATAAACAGAGAGAGAATATATGAAGTAATGGTGCAGCTAGGAATTCCAGGAAAACTCATAAGGCTAATAAGAATGACATTACAAAAAACCAAGAACAAAATTGCATGGATGGGAAGTGAGTCACAGGAATTTTAAGTGAGAAAGGGACTCAGACAAGGCGATCCTCTATCAACGATACTTTTTAACTTGGCGCTTGAAGCAATAATTAGAAGAAGCAAAATCAAGACGAATGGAACCATATTTAATAACGAACACCAATGTGTAGCATATGCAGATGACCTAACACTAGTAGCAAAAACAAAGAAAGAACTAGAAAAAATTACGGCAAGGATAGCTGCGGAAGCAAGGAGATTTGGAATGGAGATAAACCAGAGTAAGACAAAATATATGGTCATGGGACAAATAGAAAAAACTTCTGATGATCAATCGAACCTAACTTTTACGGCCAATAACATGAAATATACTTTTGAAAGGACTACGGAATTTATGTACCTAGGGGTAATCATACAGCAAAAAGGACAAGAGAAACAAGAAATACAGGCAAGGATCATCAAAGGAAACCAGAAGTATGGAGCCCTGAAAAATCTTATGAAATCCAAATATGTATCCAGAAAGACCAAAGAGAGAATTTATACAACTGTTATAAGACCAACAGCGACGTATGCTTGTAAGACGTGGACTATGAACAAAGAGGAGGAAGAAAAAATTATAAGATGGGAAAGAAAAATGTTGAGAGCTATTTATGGAGGCGTAAGAACAAACGAGGGATGGAGGAGAAGAACAAACCAGGAACTGGAAGACATATATGAGAACCCCAATATTATAGCAGTCATCAAAGCGCAGAGAATAAGGTGGCTGGGACATGTGGAGAGGATGAATGGGACGAGAATGGCAAAACTAGTTCTCAACCGGAGACCAATAGGGAAAAAAAGGAAGGGTAGACCAAGGGAGAGATGGCTGAAGAAGGCAGAAGACGATTTAAAGAAAATTAATGTTAAACAATGGAAAGAGAAGACGGCAGACAGGAATAGGTGGCGTGGAATAGTCCAGGATATACTCAGAAATAGGTGGTGAAAGTATCCAAAGACAATTCTAAGTTATATAAATTTTAGTGGTATAAGATCAGACTGTACTCATTTCTGCCCTAGGCCTTCATGGCCTGTTGTGCAAACTAATAATAATAAAACATTTTATCCATTTTTTGTATCTCTCGCTAAAGATATTAAAAAAAAACAAACAAAATTGGAATTCAACACCTCTTTTAACCGAAGGCCCTGCGGACCCATGTTCATAGGAACTTTTTTTATTTTAATGTCCTCTATTGTGTGGCACTATGCAATATACTTTTTTCCATGTCACCCTGTATTTCAAATTTTTCTGCACTCTTTAGGGATTACTTCGTTGACGTTTAGTAAGTATATTCATTTTCTCCCTAAAGTGATTAAGCGATTATTAGAGTGATTCTATAACATTTTCGGTTTGTGAAAGATAAAAAGATAAAAATTATTGTTCTACTGCAATGAGATAGTGAACTTGTGCGCGATTTTGGCAATATCAATCAAAATTTTAATAAAACGCAACCTTTCTGTAAAAATTCCTTGACCATTCCTGAAAAAATGTAATCAATTACAACTTCTTTTTAGTGTTCGTTTCACATAATGTTTGTGACCTATTTGGTACCAAGTGTGATTTGTGGAAATCTATTGTTAAATTTTTGTAGAAGATGTCGAAACGATTTTATTTATCATTTATATAAAAAGTTTATTGTATTAGCTTGTGTATATTGTATAAGAAATAAGTCATTCATTGTTCAATTTTGTAACGTGCGAGACGTGATTCGCTTGAAAAGTGAGTCGAAAACAAAAGTAGCTTAAAGACTTGTTATCATATACTGGAAATTCCTCTCCAGATATTGAAATTGTCTGAAAACTAAACGTATCGATAGATGAGTAGTTGGGTTGGTGACCCGCTACGAACAAGCTTATATGAAAAAGGGAGTGTAATCAACTTCTTTACAAGGTAGTCCAAGTCTTGGTAAACATATATCGAATGAGTCTTGATTGATTAAACAGCAAAAGATTTTTTATAATTGAGCAGACCGCGTAGCGTACCAGAGTACAGCGGCTGCAGTGAAAGGATTATCTTAGGAGAAGTTTGTTAACGCGGTGTTTGAATGGGCGAATACTCGCAGGCCCAATGAATACAATCTCCTGGCAGTCCATTCTAAGCCTTGGATATACTGGGAATAAATGTGGTTGTACCGCTCGGTTCTTGATATATGAAGAACCACTGCCCTAGGATGAGAGGTCGCGGTCACGCGGGTGCATCTGATACGAGCGGTGAGCAGCGGAACAATAGAGGATAGCCCAAAGGAGCAGGTTCCGTTTGAATATCAGTAGAAGAGTGAGAGATCACCAACAGCACGCCGGTGAGAAAGTGGCTGGAGGTGGCGCGTTAAGGCCGCGTCGCCAACTAGTCGAATTGCCCTTCTCTGGACAGCATCTAGTATATAGACAGGGAAGTAGGGGCAGCAGCTCCCCAGACATGAGAGCAATACTCTAGGCCAGGTCTTATCTGGGCTTCATATAGCGTGAGGAGGTTACATGGTGAGGAGTACCTTCTGGCTCTAAATAGGTACCCAAGCTTTTTACTAGCAGCTGTTGCAATTGACGCAGCGTGTTCGTTCCAGATCAGATTTTCTAGAATGTTGACTCCTAACAGCCTAAATGAGTGACTCCTTGGCAGAGCCCGGTCATTCATTAGAATCTGGTATTGGCTTGGGTTTTTCTTGTTTGATTGCGTACAATACTGGGTCATGGAAGCATTAAATTTGACCATATTCTTGAGCCCCCAAGCGGTAATGGTATCGAGATCCTTTGAAGGTGCCACTGCCAGTGTTCTGCGTTCCAGCTCGACCACAGAGATCAGTCTTTTGCTCAAGATGCCTGCATGCAGCGTACTGTGATCCGCAAAACTGTGGATTGGTTTTGTAGTGCTAGAGAGTAGATCATTAATGTGAAGCAGAAACAATGTCGGAGCCTATAACAATCCCTGCGAAACCCCAGCATAGATGCTATGAAAAGACGAAGAAAAGTTGTCTACCACGACAGAAGTTTTCCGATCTGGGAGGAAGTCTGCGAGCCAACCGCAAAGCTTAACAGGGCGCCCGTAAGACGGGAGTTTGTTTAAGAGAGCTGCATGCCACAGTTGATCGAATGCCTTAGAAATATCGGGAACAACGACGTGAGCCTCGCCAAATGACTGGATGAGTTTGCTCCACACATGTGTGACGTAAGCCAGGAGATCTCCAGTTAATCTTTGGTGTCGGAATCCATATTGTCTGTCGTTGATTAAGTGATGGTGTTCTAGATATTTCATGAGCTTTTGGTTGACGCATTTCTCCATCACTTTACTGATTACAGAGAGCAGAGCTATAGGTCTGTAGTTGGTCGGATCAGCTTTGGATCCCTTTTTTGACACCGGCTGCATGCAAGCTGTTTTCAGGTCTTTTGGGAAAATGCCGAAATCGTAGGACATTCGAAGGAGGCGGGTAAATATGGGAGCGAGCTCCGGGGCGCACTTCTTTACAACAATGGAGGGGATCAAGTCGGGCCCATTCGCCTTATTAATGTCAAGTGACTGCAAACATTCCGAACTATTTATGTTCTGAACGTTATTTCGCTCATGGCTTGGGGTACTCTCGGTATGGATGGTAATGGGCCTATACCGTGATCTCAAATTGATCAATTTATTTACTGCGGTATTATTTTTGATGATACATAGGACCGTTTACTGCAAAAAGTCAGCAGAAAACTTGATCCAAATGAGAATAACACTAAAAAGAAAATTGTACTGTAATTTGAAATAGCCGATGGTGACGTCACCTGTAGGGAACCAATGAGAAGCGTTCTTTCTGTAGGGAACCAATGAGAAGCGTCCTTTGGTGGTCCGATGACTACGAGCGGATGCTATTGTTTTGTACCAGTGAGGTCTTATTGGTACCCTACATTTGACGTCACGACATGGGCGGGAAGTGTATGGATTCAAAAGATTCAATATTTAGAGCAATTTTTTTCGATTATAAATACGATAGAAAAATTTTGTAAAATTATTTATGGCATCTACGTGGTGTCAGGGTTCGTTTAAGCCAATAAACCAAAAATGTGGTATAGGCCCACTGGGTACCGGATGGAACTTTTCAAGTAGAGTTTGCTGCAAATATCTTGGCAAATATTTCGGCCTTGTCGATGGAAGCAGTTGCGACTATTCCATCCGCATATGTGGTCGGTGGGAAGCTACTCCTCGAGAAGTTATCCTCTATTTGTTTGACCAGAGTCCTGAAGGAGCGGCTGCCATTGGGGTATGACATTACCTTCGTTTCTATTTTCGCATCGTATTGGCTTTTTGCATGTCGGATGGTTTTATTATATCTGTTTCTGGACTCAATGTCAGCCAATCTGTTTTCGACGGTAAGGTTCTGTAAGTAAGTTCGATGGGCCAGAACTTTTTGCAGACGAGCTCTGTCACAGGACTTGTTGAACCAGCCGTTGGAATCTAATTTGTATGATTTGTATGATTTGTGTGATTTTGTGTGATTTCTGAGCTGATATATAATGTTTTGCAAAGCAAATCTCGCTCCAGGGATTGAATGATTAAGTAAGAAAGTATTTAACGGTACCTTGGGTGATCTATCGGATAAGAACAAGCTGATGATAGCAGTCTATTTCTATTATAAATACTTGTTAAGGGTCATTCAAATGGAAGTAATACCATGCAGTTTGTTAGAAGATGAACGGAAACAAAAATACTTCATAAAAATGACACCCAATATATTTCTTTGTTAAAGACCGTTTATTAACCGAAAGTTTCAACACTCGCTTGTCACTGGCATTGCATTTACTCGAAATTCTGATGCAAAATATTGACGTTCATATTTTTTTTGTATACAGCCAAAACCCGGTTAATTAGATTGTTCTGTAGCTAGTAGATCAATAAATAGATATTCATTTACTTGAGGACATGATCACGCAAGTATTGAAATCGATCTGTATAGAGAGGGTAGAAAAACTCATAAAAGTTATTGAAAACGAGCAGTTTATTCGTAGTAGTTAATAAGCACCTCTAAAAACATAAATTTATATCCAAGTAAAAGCTGAAACGTAAACTGCATTGTAATGAACACTTCTTCCGTAATATACAAAACGGTTATTTTTTAGCCTGTAAAAATGTCCCGTATTCGCGGCGGTGTACAACTTGCGTTTTGCATTGTTTTGGGCTGAGATAATTATTTAACTCATAGCACACTCAACTGAAATCATAGATTTTAACAAGTTGGTCGTTTTAAAACTTGATGTTTCTATCTTTCTCCTTTAGAATATTCAACCTTTTTTTATGACCGATGCTCATCTAATAGTAGCAGTGAGCATGACAAGCTAGTGAAGTACTTAGTTATTACGGGTGTTGATGATAAAAATGGCTACATCTAGGTGCGCCAGAATAGTAAAAAACTCTCAAATCCAATTTTTCACGATATACTTAGGCACAATATTATGTATT
Source organism: Callosobruchus maculatus (assembly GCA_951848785.1). Taxonomy (NCBI): domain Eukaryota; kingdom Metazoa; phylum Arthropoda; class Insecta; order Coleoptera; family Chrysomelidae; genus Callosobruchus; species Callosobruchus maculatus. The sequence continues at coordinate 228,986 of CATOUR010000201.1, forward strand.
GCGTCCTTTGTCAACAGTCCACCCTCTCCATTATACTACAGTCACGCAAAGGACCATTCACTATTATATTCTTTAACTCTATTTTTAAACTTCACACCATTTTAACACTGAATCTGCTAAACTGAATAATCTAGTTACTATCGATCTGTATCTGCACGGTTGCTAATAAAAAAACTGGTCAACTGTCACAGATCGGCTATTAGCGATTTGTTGCAAATACATAAATAATTCATGGATGGGGGAGTAGCGAACCACAGAGGCGGGTATATTTAATTTGTTGAATTGGGTATCTACAAAACATGGTGACAGGCTGACTGAATCAGTATGTCTAACACATTATTCTTGTTCTTCAGACAATACAGGGACACCACATTAATCTAACTGAAACATCCTTAACCCTTGGCTTATCGGTCACAAAAACATCTGTTTAATGTAATTTCCAAAACTTATCCTGTGGTTGTCCCCAGGCACGTAACCAGGATTTGGTTTTAGGGGGTCCAGATTGTGGGTGTCACTTGGTTGACCTTTCGGGGGGGGGCTCCAGATTAGAGTTGCCACCTTAAATTTGCAGGGGGGGTGCAAATTAGTGGATTTCATTTTTTAGACGGCATTTTATAACGTTTCGGGGGGGGGAGGGTCCGGACCCCCTGGACCCCCGCCCCCTAAATATTTATATTATTATTATTTTTATTATTATAAATTATTTATATTTAGTATTTATTTCATCCGCCTTTTAATAAAAATCACGTAATGCCGCTTAAAATGTATCAACTGAAAATGCACCCCCCACAGATAATATTTTTCGCTTCAGATTATGTATGTAAGAAACCTTTACTCCCAATAACAAATTCCCCCCTGTCAAGTAAGCTATGACCGCCAGTGGCGTAAGGTCCATTTAGGATATAAGCGGACCTCTTCCCACACAGTAAGAAATGGAGTCAAGTTGATTGACTCAGTACTTCCCACATGTAACGACACCGTTTTTTTATCTCCCACTGCATAAAGCTATGAGACCCCTTGCAACCAAATCATCGCCCGCTCCCCGTAAAAAATATCCAACACAAAAACTCTCGTAAATAGTTTCTTTCATCTCTCCATAGGAAGTAAGACGATACAGTTTCTATTCTGCAAGCTTCAACTAGACAAATCGAAATGATCAGGAACCTCCAAATCGCCCAATAACAATGTATGATCAGTTTTTATATTTTTAGTTCTTTGATTATTGCTGCGCTGCCACGGACCCAATTTCTAAAAGCCATACGCGTTTTTCATCCCCCCCATGGTAATAATACTGTGTCAAAATTTGATCAAAATTAATTCCTTTGGTTTCTGTAACGCTCGGATGGACCTGAAAAAGTAAATTATGCTCCTAGGCCTTTATTCACAGGTCAATGGACAGCCTATTATAAGTACAAAAATGAAGTCAATTTGATTGACTCAGTACTTCCCACACATTACGGTGATACCAGTTTATTATTTTCCCATAGCATGAAGCTTTAGTCTGAGATCCCTTGCATCCAACCCCCCCCCTCCTAAAATTGTCTTATGCCGTTAGGTCTTTCCTTCGCAGGTCAATGGACAGCCCATTATAAATATTACAAACTTTTCAGTTTTACAACGCCCCGCCCCTCAACCACCCCAATTTCACCCCTACCCAAAAAACACAGATAATGATCAGGAACCTCTAAAATGCTTAAGAACGAAGTTTGAGCTGTTTTTATATTTTTAGTTTTTTTATTATTTCTGCGCCGCCACTGGCACGATTTATAAAAACCATACGCGATTTCCATCGTCGCCACGGTAGTAATACTGTGTCAAAATTTCGTTAGAATCAATTTAATAGTGTCCACGTTACAAAATACAAACCGATCCAAAGCAATACTCGTATGGATACAGAAAATTCTAAATCCCTTAGTTTCCGTAATAGGCTAGGCAATGTTCGGATGGACCTAAAAAGGTGATTTATGTCACTAGGTCTTCCTCCACAGGTTAGTGGACAGCCTATTACGAATACAAGAAATTTTTCAGTTTTTCAACCCCCCACCCCCCTAACCACACCAATTTCACCCCCACCCAAAAAAAACGCAGAAAATGATCAAGAACCTCTAAAATGCTTAAAAACGAAGTTTTAGCTGTTTTTATATTTTTAGTTTTTTTACTACTTCTGCGCCGCCACTGGCACGATTTATGAAAACCATACGCGCTTTCCATCCTCGCTACGGTAGTAATACTGTTTCAAAATTTCATTAAAATCAATTCAACAGTTTCCTCGTAACACTATATATAACGATCTAAAACAATAATCTCGTATGTTTACACCAGAAAAATTCTAAGTCTTTGGTTTCTGTAATAGGCAAGGCAATGTTCGGATCGACTTAAAAACGTTATTTATGTTGCTAGGTCTTCCTTCATAGGTCAGTGGACAGTCTATTATGAAAGCAACAAATTTTTCAATTTTACAACCCCCCACCCCCCAACCACCCCAATTTCACCCCCATCCAAAAACAAGTAGAAAATGATCAGGAACCCCTAAAACGCCTAAAAACGAAGTTTAAGCAAACATTACCTACTACGACCTCACAGCATATCGCTGCCCAAATTTCATCATAATCCATGCAGCGGTTGCTGAGATTACGAGGCTAGAAAAAAGCGACAGACAGACAGACCGACAGACAGACAGACAGACAGACAGACAGACAGACAGACCGACGGAAATGAGTGACGTGGATTTTCGTTATGTAGACATCATAAAACGCCCAAAAAACGTATTATCTCAAAATCGAAAATTTTCGCGATCACAATACTCCCCTCACCTATCGGTGTGGGAAGTAAAATGTTCTTCAGTCACAATCCCCCACCCCCCAACCACTCCAAATTCACCTCTATCCAAAATTCAGTAGAAAATGATCAGGAACCCCTAAAACGCCTAAAAACGAAGTTCGAGCCGTTTTTGTATTTTTAGTTTTTTATTAATGCTGCGTCTTCCATTCTCACCACGGTAGCTATAGTATGTCAATTTCATTAAAATCAATTCAATAGTTTCCTCGCTACACAATGCAGAACGATCTAAAGCAATACTCGCATGTTTACATCAGAAAAATTCTGAGTTATTTGGTTTCTGTAATGGGCAAGGCAATGTTCGGATGGACCTAAAGAAGTTAATTATGTCGCAAGGCCTTCCTTCACAGGTCAGTGGACAGTCTATTATGAACACAATAAAATTTTCAATTTTATAACCCCCACCCCCCAACCACCCCAAATTTCGGTAGAAAATGATCAGGAACACCTAAAACGCCTAAAAGCGAAGTTTGGGCAATATTTGAAATTTTTCGTTTTTTTCTAATTACTCCGCCGCCCATGGACCGATTTTCGAAGTTATAGCAGCATTACCTACTACGACCCCACAGCATATCGCTGGCCAAATTTCATCATAATCCATGTAGCGGTTACTGAGATTACGAGGCTAGAAGAAACGCGACAGACAGACAGACCGACAGACAGAGCAACAGACAGACCGACGGAAATGAGTGACGTGGATTTTCGTTATGTAGACATCATGAAACGCCCAAAAAGCGTGTTATCCCATAATCGAAAAAATTCTCGATCACAATACTCCCCTCACCTATCGGCGTGGGAAGTAAAAGCATCACGCCATCTTGGAAATTTCAAATTCTAATACTGACGAATCAGTTTATTACACAGACAAGCAAGTTTGTTTCATAGCCGAAGGTCTCACTGTTATTAAAAACAATACAACTCGAAGTTAAAATTAATATGTTTTACGAGAACTAAATCTCTCTCTCTCTCGATAGAGAGAATATACAGGGCGAGTAAACAACTCAAACAAAGTAAATCAGGGCGTGTGTATCAAGACGTACCTAGTCCGTTTATGCTTAGCTTTTTGCTTCGAATTTTGTCTGATCGATCAGGCATTGTACCTGTCAATTAGTGCACTACTCAGTTTCAGTTTATCATAGTTAACTCTAAATTGGTAAACCCCTCGGTAAACCCTAAATTTGTTTCATAAAAGTATGTCACTTTTAGGAATCACCAATTTAAAATTAACAGAGATCAACAAAAAGTGACTACTGAACTATCTGACAGGTACAAGGCCTTATCGATTTGACAAAAATCTGAGCAGAAAACTAAACATAAACAGACTAGGTACGTCTTGATACTTAAGCCCAGATATACTCTTTTATTCTGTATCTCGGTTATTTTTCAGTTTTAAGAAAGAATATTAAAAAAATTTATTTACCCTAACGACTTATATACACAGTTAAAAAAATATATCAACTTATGACTCACCTTATATAGAAATTTTAAATTTATAAAATGGCAAACTGCCTCCTGTTCTAAAAATGTTGTTCCCACATTAGCTCTCCACCCTACAGTCTTTCTTTCCTTTTCCCTTTTTTATTCCAGCTTGTCTGGTGCATGGGTTTTCAGATCTAACCGAAACACGAACTGATACCGTGACGCAACGACAATCAGCAATTACTTTTACTTCTCACACCGATAGGTGAGAGGAGTATTGTGATCGCGAAAATTTTCGACTTTGAGATAACACGCTTTTTGGGCGTTTTATGATTTCTACATAACGAAAATCCATGTCGCTCATTTCCGTCGGTCTGTCTGTCTGTCTGTCTGTGCGCGTTCTTATAGCCTCGTAATCTCAGTGACCGCTGCATGGATTGTGATGAAATTTGGGCAGCGATATGCTGGGGGGTCTGAGTAGGTAATGTTCTTATAGTTTTGAAAATCGGTGCAGGGGCGGCGGAATAATTAGCAAAAAACAAAAAAATTAAATATTTCTCAAACTTTGTTTTTAGGTGTTTTAGGGGTTCCTGATCATTTTCTACTTTTTTTTGGGTGGGGGTGGTTGTGGGGTGGGGGGTTGTAGATCTTAAAAATGTGTTGTATTCATAATAGGCTATCCATTGACCTGTAAAAGAAAGTCCTAGCGGCATAATACCCTTTTTTAGACCAATCCGAACATTGCCTTGCCTATTCCAGAAACTAAGGGACTTTGAATTTTCTGATAAATACATAGGAATATTGCTTTAGATCGTTTTGTATTGAGTAACGTAAAAGTTATGGAATTAATTTTAATGAAACTTTGTCACAGTATTACTATCACGGCGAGGATGGAAGATGCGTATGTTTTGGAAAAATCGTGTTAGTGGCGGCGCAGCAATAATAAGAAAACAAAAAAAAATAAAAACGCCTCAAACTTTGTTTTTAGGCGTTTTAGGGGTTCCTGATCATTTTCTACTTTTTTTGGGTAGGGGTGAATTTAGGGTGGTTGGGGGGTGGGGGGTTGGAAAATTGAAAAATTTGTTGTATTCATAATGGGCTGTCCATTGACCTGTGAATGAGAAACCTAGCGGCATAATACACTGTTTTAGGTCCATTGCCTTGTTCATTATAGAAACCAAGGGACTTAGAATTTTTGATGTATACAGACATACGAGTATTGTTTTATATTGCGTAACGCGAAAATTATTCAATTGATTTTAACGAAATTTTGACACAGTATTACTACTGCGGTGAGGATGGAAAGCGTGTGTGTTCTGGCAAAATCGTGTCAGTGGCGGCGCAGCAATAATAAAAATCTAAAAATATAAAAACAGCTCAAACTTTGTTTTTAGACGTTTTAGGGGTTCCTGATCATTCTCTAGGGGTGAAATTGGGGTAGTTGGGGGGTGGGGAGTTGTAAAACTGAAAGATTTGTTGTATTCATAATAGTTTGTCCCTGGCTTGTCCATTGACCTATGGAAGAAATACGTACCGGCGTATTTTTTTTGAGTCCATGTGAACATTTCCTTGCCTATTACAGAAACCAAGGGAGTTTTGTGATGTATACATATACGAGTATTGCTTAATTTCGTTATATGTATATTGCGTAAAGCAAAAGTTATTAGATTGATTTTAATGAAATTTCGACTATCGCGGCGAGAGTGGAAAACGCGCCAGTGTCTGAAACATCGTGTCAGTGGCGGCGCAACAACAATTAAAAGACTAAAAATATAAAAACAGCTCATACCTCGCTTTTAGACGGTTTAGAGGCTCCTGATCATTTTGCATCGTTCAGTTGAAGCATGCGTTCTGCATGCAAAACTGTGGCGTCCTGGTTTCTAAGGAGGGAGACGCAAGAAACTGTTCACGAGAGTTTTTGTGTTGGACGTTTTGCGGGAGGGTGGGCGATGATTTGGTTGCAAAGGGATTTCAGACTATAGTTTTATGCAATGGGAAAATAATAAAATGAAATCATTATTATGTGTGGGAAGTACTGAGTCAGTCAACTTGACTCCATTTTTTTGTTATGTAACGCAAACATAAAAGAGCTTGCCTGTATCAGTCAACCCATAACTTTCTAGCACTCAGAGACTAAAGATGTCCTAGTTTGTCGCTGCTAATGCAACACTGACCATACCCATTCGACACTGATGCCGCCAGATTGTGACACATCGCGGTGCCCGACTGACATGTACGTATAACAAACATTAATAATCGTGGGGTCGATACTCTCTCCCGTTCACTGTGCGCGTTTTTTATATTCTCTGGATCTGGATTGAAACAGGCGGACTGTACCTAACATCCGTCGCATCTGAATTTGACACAAACTGCTGCCCGGCTGCTTTTGCCTCGTTAATCATGTTTCGTTTCATAACTGTAGCTTGTTCAGTAATTTCACACGTACACATAGTGTGCCTGCCAGTCTGCCTGAATCCTACTTACGCATGGGACTTTTCCATGTTGTCAGTTTTTCTATATCGAAAGAAAACAGTGACCAAAAGGTAAACTCTAGCAGTAAATCATTTCCAAGAATGATTCTTGTCCAGCATTCGTTGACATATATACACATATAATTCAAGGTGTAACGGTTCACCCGTTTTCAAAAATTATTTTTATATTATTTACTTGGCTAGCATATACAAATAGTTTACAACTTCCATTTTTAGCAACTACTTCCTCATTATACTAGTAACATTTTTATAGCTGTTTCACTTCTCACCTCTACCTTTTCCCATCTCTATTTCTTTCAGCTGGAAATATTATTAGGTTACACCCTCAGAGTAACAACTGAACCTAGAGGTAGTAAACAACTAATTCTAATAGGCCAACATCTTTTCTTACGTTGTCATATCGACCACCAGATACGGCAATCATAATTTTTTACTATCGTCTTAATTCTATAGTATCCAGAAATATTCCATTCTACGTTAAAAAAGACGGTATTTTGATGGTTCAGAAATGATTACAGCAAAATCAATAGATATGTTGACCTCTACTGCGTTACTGCATGTTTCTTCATCATTACTGCAAATTCTGTCTCTTACATAAATTTTGAGGAGTTGGCAACGCCTATGAAATTTTCCTGCGATTTGTTTACGGTAACCTCCGACCGTCAAACGTTTGTTTTATTTGTGCGTCTTTTATGCTTGGTCAGTAAAATCGAATTCGCTATTTATTGGTAACTGTAGTGAAGCTTTACGGACTTGCTGTGCTATATTCGAGTGTAGTTTAACAGTTTTTCGAGATGGGACAGTGCAGAGCAGTGTTTGTAACATAGGTTGCATTGGAAGAATTTTCAGGTTAGTTGGCAATGTGTTAAGTGTTAAAAGATGATGGCTTTAAGCACGCCATGCTGAAGTGGTTTGTTTACTACCTCTATGTTCAGTTGTTACTCTGAGGTTACACCACTTGCGCATACCTAATGAGTGGGGAGTATGCCCCCTCTCTCACTACCGACATTGATCTCTATAAAAATGGGTGGCGATACATCACTCGCCCTGTTTTTAATCTTTGACAGTTAATACTTATAGTTATGTCTCTCTAAGACAATCTTTTGCGTGTGTGCAACATGTCTTGACCAAGGTAAGGGATTCGTATTCCCAATGCAAAATCATAACGATTTGATTGCTATGGTTTCGCATATTTTTATTGCTTCTGCTTTTTATTTTACAGCTATGTGTAGGAATGTGATTTTTCCGATTCATACATTTTTTTCCATGAACATGTGATGGCGAACATTTTAATCTTCAAATATCAAGTCAATCATGCACTGTTTGTTTATTACTTATCTAACAAAAGAGTCGCTGAACATTATTCTTTGTTTCTAGCCATATATTTTTGTCCTGCCGTATCTTGTGTATATTGTATGTTTCATATTTTTTTTATAACATTTCTTACACAAAAATACCTAGCAGTCAGATTTGCTAATTAAGAACGCAATGAAAAGATCTGTTGGACATTTGTATAATTTTGTTTTACGAGGGGTGAGGAAAAAGTTGAAAATTTTCCAACATATTTTATACTTTTTTTATTTATCACCATATATCTGAAAAGATGCGGTAGGACTGTAAATGTAAAGCGTTTATGAATGTTTTTAACCATTATTCTATCTGTTCGCTTTTGTACATATATTCCTTTAAATTTTAACCATGTGAACATTTGAAAGTTATCTGCTTTTTGGCTTTTTAAATATGCCCATGCTACTTCATAGATTTGTTTCTGAAGTATATGAACGCAATTTTTCAAAATGTAAGAACGCATGAAGATCCATACTTCAGAAACAGATCGTGAAGTCCTGTGAAGTTCTCTACAAGGTGCTAATACCAGCCATAACTCATTCACAGGAAAACCACCTTTTTCGGGGTGCCACCATCAAGACCACCTTTTCTTTGGAGGGGCTCTGCACCTTTTTCGGGGTGCCACCATCAAGACCACTTCTTTGGAGGGGCTCCACCAGAACTCCTTTTGAAGGAAGCCAGCCTTCTTTGGGGTGCCACCAGCAGCGTGTAACACCTTCTTTGGAGCACCACCTTCTCTTCGGAAGGGCACCACGAGAACTACTCCCTGGACTTCCCTCCGAAGCTAAGTTCTTGTTTAAAAAAAATAGATAGAATACAAATGTACCGCATTCATATATATGAAATACATCTTTATTAAACCACTGTTGTCCTGTTTTCATTTCTTGGCGGCTAGCTAGACTCATGCACACACGCACGCACCCACATTTCCTTGTCTCATACAATCCGATTGAGCTGCAGGTTGCTATGGGCAATATGTTGGTTGGTGGCTCATCACCAATCAGCGCTTATATTGTTACAAAGGGTCCAATGCAAGAAGTGCTTAAGTCACATTTTCATCAATTATACAATATCAGTGCCATCTATGCGAACGTTCTGTTAGCTTTCTGGTAGTATATCTGAAATTGTTTTACCTAAGTGAGTATATGAGCGTATAGGCTGTCTAAAATAGTTCTCAATTTAGTGCAACATGTGCCTAAGTCCAGCCAAATATTAGATGAAATATCTTCAATGGAAGATTAGCCTAAGTACGGTCTGTTAGTTACTATGAATGGTCCACTTCAACGTATAAATTGCCTTAGTGCACTAGCATATTATTTATGCTTAGTTTGTGATTTCCCATTCGTTTTTCGATTTCAGTTTGAAATTGACATGTTAACTAAATACGTGGAAGAACCGGATATAAATACAGTGTGTTCCAGCTAAAATTTGCCACCCACCTTATCTCTGAAGTGTACGAAAAAAAATAAAAATCGCCTTGTTACATCGATTTGTATTTCGAGGAAACTCTCCATCGAATACGTCATCATTGTGCCATCAACCCCCTTACCCCCAGCAACCCCTATTCCGCACATTTCTCAACATCTCCGGAGTCACTGTGGAGATCGTATATAGGATCGGGCTGCGTAACAAAAAGAGTCGAAGACATTTTGAATACCACCTGTACGACTCTATGGAATAAAATGGCTTCCATTTGGAACCTTTTTTAGGATAATATTTCAGGTAATGAATGAATGAATAAGGACCAGCTGCTATCCAGCACGGAATGTGGCTGGTGCATAGGCCACACGATGGGCCCTTTTGCGCCTCTATCCGCGCTAGTTCCTAAGACCTGCCCTTTTGGCAAAGGCAAGTACATTCTTAGGTCCTATCCGTTTTATCTCTATTGGTTCCAAGGTTCTTGAGCCCAGCATAGTCTGCCTGTGATAACCCAGGGTTTCACAGCGACACAAGATGTGTGCCGAGGATTCCTCCTCTTCACCACACCACGTGCACGTTGGGTCGTTGACCACCCTCATCACGAACAAGTGACGCCTGAAGGTGTCGTGACCCGTTAATAGGCCTACTAGCAATCTCAAGTTACTCCTATCCACAGAGAGACAAAATCGTCCTATTCTCTCTGCAGGTCCTGCTAATAGTTCCAGAGCTTGACGGAGATGACCAGATATGTTGTTCCATCTCAGAGAGTGTTGATTCTGGATCCACTCTCCAGTTGTTTTCCTAATCAAGTTTGCAGATAGTCCTAAGGCTGGTACCGGGTCCACAAAACTGTTGCCGGATCCCATCCTAGCCAGATGATCCGCCATTTCGTTACACTTTACCCCAGCGTGCCCAGGTATCCACATCAGTGATACCTTGTGTTTAGCTGAGATGTCGTCAAGAGCCCTCCTGCATTCCAGGACCAGTCCCGACGCTTTTTTCCAAGCACTCAGTGCTTTGATGGCTGCCTGACTGTCAGAGCAGATAGTAATCCGCCTCCTAGACCCGCCAATTTCCCGAGTACGATTTACACAAGCAAGTATCGCATAGACCTCAACCAGGAATACTGTGGTGTGCCCCCAAGAGGGAGTGAAAGTCTTGTATGGGATCCGTAGACTCCCGAGCCCGAGCCCTCTCTAGCGAGTGAACCGTCTGTGTACCAGACCTGTCCTCCTCCTTCGATGAGCTGTCTTTCCCTAGACTCCCACTCTTCCCTTGATGGAAACACCACCGTAGATTTGCGATTGAAGCGATGCGTAGGAGAAACTATATAGTTCCTTGCCAACAAAATAGGACTATCCTGATGCAGCTCTGCTAGAATCGTCGAATGTCCTTTGCCTGGATTCATAAAAGTCCAGCTACCCTGACTCCAGAGACGGAACCCAGTTTTTCTAGCTTCCCCTTGAATTACCAGATCCAAAGGAGGAAGATTCAATAGTGTTTCAATGGCACTCAAAAGTGGTGTGCGTACTGCACTGGTTATACTAAGACATGCCAAACGTTGAACCTTATTAAGTTTGGCTCTTATTGCCTCCATCTTTATACAGGTCCACCACACTATGGAGTCATAATAATAATAATAATAAAACCAACGACGGCCTAGGGTACGTCGATTAAACTCACCCGAACCCCAAACCCACACAGAACAGCCCAGAGAACACAACCCAGCTGCGGACGTTTTGCCAGCACAGCCGGCAACCACCAAAGCTGGTAAACCCAGACAGCGCTTACAATGGACTACTGAAATCAACAAACATGTAATGCACTGTTACTACACCGCCACAAAACTAGAAACCATCTCTACGGGCTACAGACATGAGCTGCACAGGTTATTTATAGCACAATACCCACACCTTGCAGAACGTGTAACTGAACAGCGACTCATTGACCAAAAACGAGTCATAACAAAAAACAACCGCCTTACACCCGAAGAACTACAAGCTATAAAGATTCTTGTATCCAATGAAATAAATACGGCCCATCCGAATCACACGCAGACCTCAAACAAAACCACAATCGACAGCACTAGCACACACTCAGAGACAGATCCAGAACATGAGCACACACAACATGTACCAGATACTGAATTAATCACAGAACGACATGCCATTCGTACCCGAAATAATCAACCTCCAGACACAGGCACGACGAATAACACCAGCATACACTTAGAATTGGATGTAGAAAATGATCATATACCAGATACACCAGAAACAACACGCACTAACTTACCTGCCACAACCACACAAAGCCAAAACGTTACTATACCACCTGCCATCACACAATCTGCCGAACAAGTGATGAACACACAGTACAACAAATGGTGTGGCACCAATCCTACATTGCGAGATCCTCTACCCAGACTAATTTTTAAAAACAACACTCTACAAATATTACACACAATAAATGTCAACATAATACCGCAATTTTTAACCAAAGACAGTGACCTAGAGGACATCCATACTGTTATATATGCTGCCGCAGCAACCACACTCACGCTTAACGGCCAAAAAATCCCAAAACGATCTATAGCCCGCACAACTGAAAGATCTAAACCTAAATGGCAAATAAGAATTGAAAATGAAATTAGCACAATCAGGAAGGATCTGGCACACCTCGCGCAATACACCAACAATAACAACCGCTCAAAGCGCATACAGACAACAATTAATATACTCAAATCCAAGTCGCCACAACAGACAATATCAGAAATAGCAGATACCCTTAAACAGAAGCTTGCAGTCTATGCAGCTAGACTTCGCAGATACAACGAGTCCAATGCCAGAAAGGATGGATACAATCTTTTTCAGAAAAGTGAAAAACAGTTTTACCAAAAGATAACAGCCGACAACCAGATAACAGCAATAGAACCTCCTAGTAAACAAGAGTTAACTGAGTTTTGGGGAAGCCTATGGTCAGAACCCAAAACACATAATGAAAACGCTCCATGGATCAGACAAGAAGAATAAAAACATCAACATATAGTGGAGCAGGGAGACGTTATCCTTACACCAGAGGAAATAGCTGAAACCATAAAGCATACCCATAATTGGAAGTGTCCAGGCGTGGATAATGTGCAAAATTTCTGGTACAAACAATTTAGTGCAACATACGAAATGCTTACGGACCAAATCAATAAAGCCATACTCCAACCGAATAGGCTTCCCAAATTCCTCACACAAGGAATAACGCATATAAAACCCAAAAACGCAGACACCAAGAACCCTGCCAACTATCGCCCAATCACTTGCCTTCCCACCTTGTACAAGATTATCACCGCAACAATATGCAGGAGAATTGAACAACACCTCACGCAAAACAACATCCTGACTGAAGAACAAAAAGGATGTCGAAAGCACAGCCAAGGTTGCAAGGAACAACTTATAATTGATAGTGTGATCATGGAGCAAACCAGAAAAGAACATAGGAATCTTCATACCTGTTTCATCGACTACAAAAAAGCTTTCGACTCTGTACCCCATAGCTGGCTAGCGAAAACTCTTCAAATATATAAAATCAACCCGGGGCTACGTCAGTTTCTTACAAGAACCATGGAGACATGGCGTACCAACATACATCTCAAAACCCAGGACGGCCATATCAAGACAGATGAGCTACACATAAGACGCGGCATCTTCCAGGGTGACTCTCTCAGTTCGCTGTGGTTCTGTCTCTGTCTGAACCCACTCTCCAACGCACTTAAAAACACAAACTGCGGTTTCAACATTAGACACGAGAGATTAAATCAACACAAAATCAATCATCTCCTCTACATGGATGATATAAAACTATATGCCGCCAATGAAGTACAACTGAGAGAGTTAATCAGAATAACAGAAGTTTGCTCGTCAGACGTCAGAATGGAATTCGGAATGAGTAAATGCAAGGTCCTCCACATCAACAAAGGCCAATGGAAGGACCACCCCGAACAGGAAACAGTAACTGGCCAAACACTAAACAACATGAACAAGGACGAAACATACAAGTACCTGGGCTTCAATCAGAACGTTAAAATAGACCACACAAAGGTCAAGGCACAACTAACTCAAGAGTTCAGAGATCGCCTTATAAAGCTACTAAAAACCAAATTGAATTCTAGAAACCTTACAAAAGCCATTAACACATTTGCGATACCAGTTCTCACATACTCCTTCGGCATCATCAAGTGGTCACACACTGATATAGAAAACATCCACATCCTCATACGGACAGAACTCACGAAACACCGAATGTCACATCCAAACGCATGCAAAGAAAGGCTCACCATAGACAGGAAACAAGGAGGCAGAGGGATTGTAGATATACAGTCGCTTCGCACAAGACAGATAAAGACACTCAGACACTTCTTCCAAAACAAGCAAACAAATTTACATCGAGCAATAGTAAAAGCAGACAGAAACTATACACCACTCAACCTATCATGTCCAGACCACGCCGCAGACACACACAATCCCACACAATCGCAACAAGAAAAAATAAACACCTGGTCGCAGAAACCACTCCATGGCAAGCATAGATACCGTATTACGCAAGACCACATAAACGAAAAACAGTCATACACCTGGCTGCAGGATGGCCAGCTCTTTCCAGAAACTGAAGGATTTATGCTTGGTATCCAGGACCAAGTTATTGCGACAAGAAACTACAAGAAATATATAATTAAAGATCCACCCATAACAGAAGATAGCTGCAGAAAATGTCACCAACAAAAAGAAACAATAGATCACATCACAAGCGGATGCAAAGTTCTTGCCGGTACCGAATACACAGCCAGACATAACTCTGCCGCCAAGGTCATACACCAAGCACTAGCCACAGCAAACAAACTAATAGAAAACACAGATCCATACTACAATTACACTCCGACATCAGTACTCGAAAACGATCGGTACAAACTATACTGGGACGTTGAAATACATACAGACAAGACCATCCCAGCCAATAGACCAGATATAGTTTTCCAGTCAAAAGCCGACAAAATTACCTATTTGATAGATATTGCCATTCCCAACGATGTGAATCTCCAAAACACCTACGCTGGGAAGATATCCAAATACACGGACCTTGCCATGGAAATAAAACGACTTTGGAAACAAAACAAAGTCACAATTGTCCCCCTCATTATGTCTGTCTCAGGCCTTACACCAAACACGTTTACACAACACCTTCAACAGCTGGGCCTGGACGAAAAGTTACACAAAGTATTCCAAAAGTCTGTAATCCTGAAGACCTGTAATATTGTGCGATCCTTCCTAAATTCCGATCAGTAACAGTCAGGGTGTTGACTTGGCACAGCCCGTCAACACTTGTTGCTACCGCAATTATGCGAGTGGAACTTAGAAAGTCAGATAATATAATAAGCCCAGACTAATTTTTAAAAACAACACTCTACAAATACTACACACAATAAATGACAACATAATACCACAATTCTTAACCAAAGACAGTGACCTAGAGGACATCCATACTGTTATATATGCTGCCGCAGCAACCACACTCACACTCAACGGCCAAAAACTCCCAAAATGATCTATAGCCCGCACAACTGAAAGATCTAAACCCAAATGGCAAATAAGAATTGAAAATAAAATCAGCACAATCAGAAAGGATCTGGCACACCTCGCGCAATACACCAACAATAACAACCGCTCAAAGCGCGTACAGACAACAATTAATATACTGAAATCCAAGTCACCACAACAGACAATACCAGAAATAGCTGATACCCTTAAACAGAAGCTCGCAGTCTATGCTGCTAGACTCCGTAGGTACAACGAGTCTAATGCCAGAAAGGATGCCAACAATCTTTTTCAGAAAAGTGAAAAACAGTTTTACCAAAAAATAACAGCCGACAACCAGATAACAGCAATAGAACCTCCTAGTAAGCAAGAGTTAACTGAGTTTTGGGGAAGCCTATGGTCAGAACCCAAAACACATAATGAAAACGCTCCATGGATCAGACAAGAAGAGGAAAAACATCAACATATAGTGGAGCAGAGAGACGTTATCCTTACTCCAGAGGAAATAGCTGAGACCATAAAGCATACCCATAATTGGAAGTGCCCAGGCGTGGATAATGTGCAAAATTTTTGGTACAAGCAATTCAGTGCAACATACGAAATGCTTACGGACCAAATCAATAAAGCCATACTCCAACCGAATAGGCTTCCCAAATTCCTCACGCAAGGAATAACGTACATAAAACCCAAAAACGCAGACACCAAGAACCCTGCCAACTATCGTCCAATCACTTGCCTGCCCACCTTGTACAAGATCATCACCGCAACAATATGTAGGAGAATTGAGCAACACCTCACGCAAAACAACATCCTGACTGAAGAACAAAAAGGATGTCGAAAGCAAAGCCAAGGTTGCAAGGAACAACTTATAATTGATAGTGTGATCATGGAGCAAACCAGAAAAGAACATAGGAACCTTCACACCTGTTTCATCGACTATAAAAAAGCTTTCGACTCTGTACCCCATAGCTGGCTAGCGAAAACTCTTCAAATATATAAAATCAACCCGGGGCTACGTCAGTTTCTTACAAGAACCATGGAGACATGGCGAACCAACATACATCTCAAAACCCAGGACGGCTATATCAAGACAGATGAGCTACACATAAGACGCGGCATCTTCCAGGGTGAGTCTCTCAGTGCACTGTGGTTCTGTCTCTGTCTGAATCCACTCTCCAACGCACTTAACAACACAAACTGCGGTTTCAACATAAGACATGAGAGACTAAATCAACACAAAATCAATCACCTCCTCTACATGGATGATATAAAACTATATGCCGCCAATAAAGTACAACTGAGGGAGTTAATCAGAATAACAGAAGTTTGCTCGTCAGACGTCAAAATGGAATTCGGAATGAGTAAATGCAAGGTCCTCCACATCAACAAAGGCCAATGGAAGGACCACCCCGAACAGGAAACAGTTACTGGCCAAACACTAAATAACATGGACAAGGACGAAACATACAAGTACCTGGGCTTCAATCAGAACGTTAAAATAGACCACACAAAAGTCAAGGCACAACTAACCCAAGAGTTCAGAGATCGCCTTATTAAGCTACTAAAAACCAAATTGAATTCTAGAAACCTTACAAAAGCCATTAACACATTTGCGATACCAGTTCTCACATACTCCTTCGGCATCATCAAGTGGTCACACACTGATATAGAAAACATCCACATCCTCATACGGACAGAACTCACGAAACACCGAATGTCACATCCAAACGCATGCAAAGAAAGGCTCACCATAGACAGAAAACAAGGAGGCAGAGGGATTATAGATATACAGTCGCTTCGCACAAGACAGATAAAGATACTCAGACATTTCTTCCAAAACAAACAAACAAATTAACATCGAGCAATAGTAAAAGCAGACAAAAACTATACACCACTCAACCTATCATGTCCTGACCACGCCGCAGACACACACAATCCTACACAATCGCAACAAGAAAAAATAAACACCTGGTCGCAGAAACCACTCCATGGCAAGCATAGATACCGTATTACGCAAGACCACATAAACGAAAAACAGTCATACACCTGGCTGCAGGATGGCCAGCTCTTTCCAGAAACTGAAGGATTTATGCTTGCTATCCAGGACCAAGTTATTGCGACAAGAAACTACAAGAAATACATAATTAAAGATCCATCCATAACAGAAGATAACTGCAGAAAATGTCACCAACAGAAAGAAACAATAGATCACATAACAAGCGGGTGCAAAACTCTTGCCGGTACCGAATACACAGCCAGACATAACTCTGCGGCCAAGATCATACATCAAGCAGTAGCCACAGTAAACAAAATGATAGACAACACAGATCCATACTACAATTACACTCCGACATCAGTACTCGAAAACGATCGGTACAAACTATACTGGGACGTCGAAATACACACAGATAAAACTATCCCAGCCAATAGACCAGATATAGTTTTTCAGTCGAAGGCAGACAAAGTTACCTATTTAATAGACATTGCTATCCCTAATGATACGAATGTTCAAACCACCTACGCTGGGAAGATATCTAAATACACAGACCTTGCCATAGAAGTAAAACGGCTCTGGAAACAAGACAAAGTCGTTATTGTCCCCCTAATTATGTCGGTATCAGGCCTTACACCTAACACATTCACACCACACCTGCACCAGCTAGGCCTGGACGAAAAGTTACACAAAACATTCCAAAAGTCTGTAATCCTTAAGACCTGTAATATAGTACGATCTTTCTTAAATTCCGATCAGTAATAGTTCAGGTGTTGACTTGGCACAGCCCGTCAACATTTGTTGCTACCGCAGTCATGCGAGAGAAACTTGAAAATCAGAATAATAATAATAACACCTTTGGTGCTATTCACTGGAAAGTGAACGAGCTGAAGGAAATCGACACGAAGACCCGCAAAAGGATGAATATGGAGAGAAGCCTGCAACCTAAGTCCTCTGTCCCGGGAATATACCTCCCGCGACACCTGGGAGGGCGTGGACTATTGAGTTTGGAGCGTCTGCACAACAGAGTAGTACTGGCCACTGCCTGCTGTGTAACGAACAGCACCGATCCCCTGATCCGCTTTGTGCGAGAGCACGAGAATGCGGGAAAAGGAGCCTTTCTTTTTAGCGCAGCGAAACGAGCAGCCGAGGAGCTCAGCCTCACACTCGACTTCAAGCGGAGGCGTCAGCAGTCCATTACGGAACTTGCTCCCGCAGAATTAAAATCCCACATTAAAACTGCCGAAGTCGACTTCCTTTTAAGACTTCATAAAGATAAGCCAATGCATGGAATCCTCTACAAACATCTGGAAGAGCATGGCTTGTCTGAGCAGTTGACCTTCTCTTTCCTAAGGTCTAGTGGGTTGAAGTCGGAGACTGAGGGCTTTATAATGGCTTGCCAAGACGGTGTCTTCAACACCTTGGTGTACCGTAAAAGGGTTATGGGTGTAGGTGTACCCGGCACCCTTGGTAGAGCTTGCCGACAGGCGCCAGAGACGCTTATGCATCTCTTGTCGGCGTGTAATACGTACGCCGGGACGGCTTACGTCCATCGGCACAACGCGGCTCTACGAGTGCTCTACTATCATTTGAGGCACTCATACGGTATCGACGAGACACCGGTGCTGCCATACGCTCCAGGGGATATAGAGTCCGTTGTGGAGAACGAGAGATGCCGGATTTACTGGAACTACTCGTTCCCCACGCTCGAGCTTGTACAGGCAAACAAGCCCGACATAGTCCTTCTCGATCACCAACAGAAGACGATGTTCATCACGTGGGGGCAACTAGTATTACAGAATGGGAAACAGGACGGGGCCAATGTGGAGGACATATTGCAACCCAAAATAATGGCGGCCCAGACCACAGAAACACTGATCAGCCCGCATTTCAGTGATCTGTGGTTGATAACGGCGCGAGATTCAATGGCCTTCTCTAGCTGTTCTTCATGATGTCTTCAGTTTTTAAAAGCGACACATTAACTTTAAGCAATTAAAAAGTGAGTGTAATAAAGCATAATGACAAAAATTTTGCAGCCACACCAGACGCGTCAACCAGTTGCCCTCATAGATCAAATACGAACATATTTTGGGGCAAATAGTCAAATACCGTATAGCCAGATGAAGAAGAACATTCGAATTTCCCTCCAAGCGCCACCGACATTAACCTCGTTTTTCTTTAAGTGTTGTTTTGGTTTGCTCCACAGTTCCACACATTGCTTTATTTGCGAAACTGTTAATGGAAAACTGTTGATGGAAAATTTGTTTAAACATTATTTTTTATACTCGAAACCATTTCATATGTGAATGAATTTGTTAGGGAGTTTGAACTGTTTGAAGGCTTCAAACTTTACAACCACAAAGTAGGTATGAAGTACAGCCAAGAAGCAAGAAATAAATGGGGCTCAAACACTATAAGCTCCTGATGAAGTGCAACTTTAGTTAAATGAGCGAGTACAAAGCGTAAGTATATTTATTACTGAATTTCTGTGCAATACTATTTATTAGTCATTCATACACTCTCACTACTTTAATTTTCTATTATTCTATTTTAGATCATACACAACCACATCTGAGGTATAGGTTGTAGGATGCTGTGTTGTCTGCAGTGTCTACCTTCATGTTAATAATTTTGATGAATATTATTGCAATGGGAGACGAGCTATTCAGTGGACGAGCTTATACATACAAGTGACCAACAAAGATGGAGAAACCAATGTTAAGCAGTGCCTTCTCAGTTATGGATTTGACAGATTGGCTATAAGATGCCCAACACAGATGAAAATAGAAAATAATACTTGCAGAGGCTAGGGCGCTTGAAGTATTCTACAGCAAAGCTAAGTAAGTACATCCTATTTACTTCAAGAAAAAGCCAGTGATGTTATACAGTTGATCAGTCTAACTGTACAAAGGGTCAGGTACAATTAAAAGTTTAAATTTTTATAACTAATTCACCTTTATTATGTCTCGAACCTATTTGCTGTATTTCATATTTATACTCTCAAAATTTGCATTTCAAAGTTTTCCTCATAAGCATTTCTTTGATTTGACTAGGATATGAAATTATGGATATTGATTACATTTCAATTAATTCTAATCTTCTATCTGTGACAACTATTACTATTGTTTTTATGATCGATAAAAAGTATTTATTTTGATTTATTTTGGTTGTTATTCATAAATGCAGATGTTCCTTTTTATAAAGTGGCAGATATGGGTGGGGTTTTCATTTATTTATTTATTTATTGATTGTACAATTTGAAATTATAAATAACACAAAAATATATCATGTGTTCCTGTTTTAATCCCATAGTTTTGACAAAGTTAAATGCTAAGGCTCCATATGGTTCAATAGGTTACGCTGCAGGTTTGCTAGGCTGTGAAATTGTGGATATTGATTACATTTCAATTAATTCTAATCTATCTGTGGCAACTATTAGGTATATACTATAGTTTTCATGATCAATAAAAAGTATTTATTTTGACTTATCTTGGTTGGTATTCATAAATACAGGTTAATTTTTATAAAGTGGAAGAGATAGCTGAGATTTTCGTTTATTTATTGATTGTTAGTTTCATATTAATTTTTTTTTACTTGGCATACCACCACTTAAAATAAAGGGTAATGTGCCAGAACAATACCTCCGAGGTGGTGTGGAAATTTTTATATACTAGGGTAATCGGGTGCAAGATTAAACAGCATGGACCTTGAATACTCTATTTTAGTAGCATATTGCATTTATTGCTAATATTTTTTACCGTTTCATGTGGTTACTTTATTCACTGTAGGTCAAACTGAGACGAGGTGAGGAATGAAAACATAAACCATATGCTTGATGGAACTTCAATAAAGAAGATTATTATTATTATTGTTATACTTGAATGTATTTTAAGACAATTTGTATTATATTATTTATAAATTACACATACAATAACCATATTAATCATATTTAATATTTTCTTGCAAATAAATGAATGAATGAATAGGTATTTTCATTGTTTTGCTCCGATTTTTAAATTTTTAAGCCGATCACTGATTGATTGAATGAAATCAAACATCAATCAATCAGTCAATGATTGGCTAACATCAAGAATTATGATAATTTTGACATAAAAAGGTAGAGCATCTACAGATTTGCGCAACGATGTGGCAACATCGCCTCGAATTCTTGATACATCTGGCAACCCTGCGGCGGCCATGTTGCAACCCAAAATAATGGCCGCTGACATTGACATAAGTCATTCGTGTTTCCAGTGAAATAACACGGAATTGTGCCTTCTTAACCGTACCTGTTTTGTGATGTTCATTATTGAGTTTTCGGCACCTGCCGAGTTGAACATCGTCTCTAAGGAGGAGGAAAAGCGGACCAAATATCAGGAGTTGCTCGGACAACTTCGCAGGCTCTGGCCAGACTACACTGTAAGTCTGCTGGTTATGGTCATTGGATCCCTAGGTGGAATGAGGAATACGCTGCTCTCTGCACTGCGCAAAATGCCGGTGTGCCGTGCGGCGGCGCACATCTTAGCCGCCAGAATGCAGAAGGCAGTCATCCTTGGGTCCCTTCGTCTACTTAGGGCGCACGATTCGCGGACCCAGTGATTGCTCACCTCACGGTGTGAGGAGTAGTCATTGGGTAATGGAACAGCAGCTCGGTGTGTCGGAGCCCGGGCTGCATTTTTTGTGTTTTGTGAATAATAATAATAATATTTATTGACCACAAAGACACAAGAGTGTGTATACAGCACGTCAAAAGTCTACATGAAATTGCATGAAATAAAATAAACTAGTTACATATTCAAAAAGCTAAGAAAGGACAATAGCCTCAAAACCTAATCCTACAAATGGCTACCATATCACAGACATAATATATATTCACTGACATTATAGAAACCGTGGTCACACAGTGAGAACTTTACCTTTTTTTTGAATCTATCATAGTTGCCAATAGTGCGTACATCCAGAGGCAATTTATTGTAAAGTGCAACACAGTTGTAATGAGATCTTTGAAAGAAGGCTGGGTTATGGTTCTGCACTAACAAAAAGTCAATATTACGAGTAGCATAATTTTTTGTCCTATTTAAACAAGAAAAATTTTGTGGATAAAGTTTGACAAAACATACACATTTTAAAATATAAATACAAGTAAGAGTTAAAATTTTATGTTGCTTAAAAATTGGTATGCAACTTTCCCATTGCCGTTTATTAAAGATAAATCTCAAAATTCTTTTCTGTGACAGAAAAACCCTCTCACTGTGTTTTGACCTACCCCAAACCATTATATTGTAGGACAGTTATGAATATGCTAGACTGTAATATATAGTTAACAATTCACCCTGCCCCAACACTGATTTTAGTTGGAGTATTGCGTAGAACGTCCGGTTCAATTGACTGCATACCTGGTCAGCATGTTCAGCAAATGACAGCCTTGAATCGAATACTGTGCCTAATAGTTTAGTCGACAAGACGAGCTCAAGATTATTCTTAGAACTAAAATCTTCAGGAAGTTGTTTGAGTATCGAGTAATTAATGATCACCGTTTTGCCTTCATTTAGTATGAGCCTGTTCCTCTGACACCAGGCACTGAACTCATCATTGACAATCCTAATGTTATTTAGTAATTCAGAGGAATCACTACTAGATACCGTTATTGAAGTATCATCAGGAAACATTGTGACTTGTCCACAAGAAGTGTTGTTGAGTAAGTCATTGACATATAGCAGGAAAAGTAGTGGCCCCAGGACAGATCCCTGAGGAACACCTAGCTTAATCTCACCTATTTCTGATTTTGTATCATCAACCTTCACGCGCATCTTTCTAGAATGCATGTATGAAGATATCAACTGCAAATCAATGCCTCTAATACCTATAGCTTCCAACTTAGTAATCAGTATACTAACATCAACAGAATCAAATGCTTTGGATAGATCGAAAAGCATTGAGACGACATATCGGCCAGAATCCAATTGGTCATAGACGTAACTGAGATCATGACAGGATGCCGTCTCAACTGACTTTTTTGGTAAAAATCCATGCTGTGATAATGTGAGAATATTATTTTTGCATATGAAGTCCATTACTCTCTTTGATATTATTTATTCAATTACTTTGGATGTGCTGTTGATTAAAGAAATTGGTCTATAATTATCTATTTCGTGAACATCTCCTTTTTTATATACTGGGATTACAATGGATAGTTTAGGAACATCTGGGAAGTAGCCTTCTACTATTGGTCTATTAATGAGGTGGACGAGGTGCTCAATAATAAAATCCTGCACGAAAATTAATAACTCAGTCGAGAGGCTATCATGACCCACCGCGTGCTTGTTTTTAGTAGAATTTAATACTTCAGCAACTTCTGATAAGTCTGTTGGCTCCATAAATATGGAATTTTGAATACATGGTGATGCAGTAGGGGGAAGTGAAAGATTATGAGAAAAGTGATTGACCACCTTATTTGGCACACCCTTGGAAAATGACTCAAGAAAAATAGCAGAGATTAAAGATTTATCAGCAATTATATCATCGTTAACACGGAGAACTACATTTTTCTGTTTATTTTTCTTACCCAACTTGGAGTTTATGATATCCCATGTCGCTTTCGACTTATTGCTAGCACTATTGATTGTGTTAGCATAATAATCTCTTTTAGCTTTGGATATATTAGATCTATAATTACGTTTTTCCGTGTCATATAAGTTTTTTAGATCAGGGTCTTGCAACTTATTCACAAGCCAAAACAAGTTTTTGAGGTATTCACTTTGCCTGATAATAGCATCACTAATCCATGCGTTGTTGCGTTCTGCCACTGTTTTATTGATATTTTCCAAAGGACAGCTGCTATCGAGACACCATGAAAGACTGTCAATAAAATATATGAATGCATCATTAATATTGAGCTCATACAAGGGACTCCAATCAGTCTGGGCGACAAGCTGCCCAAACCTGTTGTTGCTGATACTCATGTTGCGCGACTTGTATGAGATTTTGTCCAACCGAGGTATTTCGCGATGTTTAATACTAAAGAGATGAGCAAAATGATCAGCTAGATTAGGATTGATAACTTCAGAGTGAGATCTGCTATGCTCCAGATTAGTGGCCATGTAGTCAATTGAGCTAGACGTTCTTTTATTGTTTTTATCAATGCAAACCCTAGTGGGTTCAGTAGTTGTGACATCTAGATTAAATGATTCAAGAAGATCTTTAAGAAGTTTAGTATACATACAGTTTTTGTTAATAATATATTAATGACGGTCTGGCTATTGTAGTATAGAGCCATTGCACCACTTTTGGGCTCAGGCCCCAACTACTACCGACAACTCTTCTGCAGGCCCATAATGAGTTTCGAAATTTGCTTACCTTATAATCCACGTGCTGCCTCCAAGTCAGCTTGTGATCCAGTATGACTCCTAGATACTTTACTGACTGAGACAATTCAAGTGTCGTTCTGAAAAAGGTAGGCCTGGCGAGGCCTTCCATCTTCCTTCTCCTAGTGAACATAACGAGCTCCGACTTTTCAGCGTTCACTGACAGATCTACCTCATTACACCACGTTTCCACAACGCGAAGTGCGCCTTGCATTACCTCGGAGACTGTATTAATGAATCTACCCCTGACCACTATGCTCAAATCATCGGCATAGGCCTGCACGTAGACCCCTGTGTTACTTAGTCTCACGAGTAGGTCATTCACTACTAAGCACCATAGTAGATGTGAAAGATCACCGACTTGTGGGCAGCCTCGTGCCACTCCAACGCTATAGTTTATGTCGTTAAGCGTTGCATAAGCCACTCGGCACTCTAGAGTGGTAAGAATCCACTCCACTAGGATTGGAGCGGAATTCCATGTCTCTCTAGGGCGCGTCCTATAGAATTGGTAGTGGTACAGTTGAACGCACTCTCGATGTCAAGAAATGCTACCATAGCCACTTCCCGTTGATCTAACGTTTTCCAAAGCCTGCTGACCAAATGATGAAGTGCCAGCTCAGTTGATTTTCACGCCTGGTATGCGAACTGATAGGCATGGACTTCAACCCTTTTCAACACTTCATTTTCATAATCACTATCTTATTTATTCACTTTCATAATAGTGAATCAATCTTCAATTCTATTACACTGTTGTATTTGTCAACGAGTCTCTTGGAAAATGCCGAACAGGTGAAATCAGCTTCTGAGGATGCCGACCATTCTTATTGGCAAAATATAAGGCAGCGAAGCGCGCCGATGCCAAGATGGCGGAGTGTTTCGGCGCTGGTCAAACAGTCCAAGAACCAACATCATCGGATCATGGCCGCGAAAGTCTTACAAAATACATTAGTTGGCAATGAATGTCCTTCAAAACGATGTATCACAAGTATGGTGTCCTCATTTAAGATTTTGAAGCAGGGATTGCTGGGGGTGAGAGGGTAGATGCACAACAATGATGACCCATGCGGTGGAAGAGTCCCCCCTCGAAACACAAATCGACTGACACTGAAGACACTAAATTTATATGTCCTAGAAAGCTCCTTGTCGAACCTACTAGACTTTCTCACGAAAGTATGTCCAACCATCTTGCTGGATTTGGTGACTCCTTCCCAAACTCCGTCGTGCCGAATACCTGAAGCCTAAGGTTACGACACACTGCACATTTGCCCAGGAAGTGGAATGCTGTCTTGTCCTCCTCCCAGCATCTGGAGCAGATGGGGTCCCCTACTACTCTCATGAGTGACAAATGTTTATTCAGCCGGCAATGACCAGTGAAACCCCCCACCAGAAGGTTGAGCGTCTCTCTACCTTTATTCAGAAGCCATGGCGTTCGGCCCATGAAAATTTTGGCTTGTCTGCAGTCATCTCTTTCTAACCAGGCTTTCGCCAGTTCCGTGTAGGCCCAGTTGTCCAGGGCTTCGGCCAAGAATAGCTTCTGGGCCGATTCAGGGGCTTCTGGCCCCTATCCTAGCTAATCGATCGGCTCTCTCGTTACCCGACACACCAATGCGTCCAGGGACCCACAGTAAGGTCATCTTCTTATAGCTTGTTAATTTCTGAAGGGCGACAGAACATCCTTGAGCCAAAACTGATGGAACTCTTGGAGCTGCTCACGCTTTTAGAGCTGCCTGGCTGTCGGACCATACATACAGGGTGAGTTTTTAGTACCGGCTCGGTCGATAACTCCACTACTGTAGAAGATAGCGAAAAAAGTTGTATATAAAAGTTGTAGCCACGCATATGTTCCTTGCTCAGAAAATATTTAGATTTATACAGGGTGATCCATAACTACGTGACGATGTAAACATGCATTTTTTTAAATGAGATACCCTATATATTATTCCATATTCAAATTCTACTAATGATTTTCGTTCCTCCAATATAAGGTACTGTTACATTATACAGGGTATTTCAAAAGTTATGAACATTTATATACCCAAATCGCGGTCAAATGAACGTACTGTATTTCAAAAAGTAATCAATCAAAAATTATTTTTTTTACATGTCAGGATTAAAAATACCCTCTAGTTTCAAAATGGGCTGTAATTAAGGCCCGTGACGCATATTCGTGTACAGGGTGGTGTAGAATGCAAAATCTGGTTTTTTTCTCTTTTTTTAAATGTAACCCCCAATATTTTATTATACCAAAGAATTGCTTGTAATATGCTATTTCATATTTATATTGCACTTGTTATGGCTGCATTCATTAGTTTCTGCGATATTTCGATTTTTCTACAAATTTTAAATATACCTACCTTCTGTTTGTTTACTAAAATTTATTTATTTTGAGAAAATATTATTAAATTTTATTTTTGCTTAATAAATAACAAAAATATAAGGCCAAAATCAAGTCAAAACAATGAATTAACGAGATAATATAGGTCAAGTGTGCTGAGGGAACAATTTTATAGACGTCGTGCATAATTATCAGGCAGATGTATCAGGTAGGCTATGAAATATCAAACGATACAGTCCAAATAAAACGATTCTTCAATCTTTCAAACGCATTAGTTTTACAGTGCCTCCGCTCTGGATATTGCTGTTCATAGTTGATATATTCTAGAGGCAAGTAGACAATTTCTCAAAGATTCTCATAAATACCCTCAATGGAAAAATTAGTTTTTAAAGCTGGTTTTTCACACAGTACAAAATTATTGAGCAGGTTATGAAAACTGTCAATTTTTCAAAGCCTACCTGATAAATCTGCTTGATAATTATGCATCACGCCTACAAAATTGTTTCCTCGGCATACTTGACTTTATTATCTAGATGATTTAGAGTTTTGACTTCATCAAATAGTATCATGACCTTATAATTTAGTTGTTTGTTAAATAAAAAACAAATTACATAGTACTTTCTCAAAATAACTAAATTTCTGTACACAAATAGAAGCTATACTTTAAATTTACCGAAACATCGAAATATCTCGGAAACTGGTGGAAGTAGGTACAACAAGTGCTGTACAAATATGAAAGAGCATATTAAAAGCAATTCTTTGGAATAATAAAATATTGGGGGTTACATTTAAAAAAAAATGGAGTCAAGTTGATTGACTCAGTACTTCCCACACATAACAGTTGCAACCAAATCATCGCCCGCCTGTCATCAAAAAACATCCAACACAAAAACTAGTAAATAGTTTCTTAAATCTCTCCGTAGGAACTAAAACGACACAATTCAGCTTTAACTGGACGAAACGAAACAATCAGGAACCCCCAAATTGCTTAAAAACGAAGTCTGAGCTATTTTTATATTTTTAGATGTTTATTATTGCTGCGCCGCCACTGACACGATTTTTGAAAACCATACGCATTTTTCATCCTTGCCGCGGTAATAATACTGTGTCTAAATTTCATTAAAATTAATTCCATAATTTCCATGTTACTAAATTCAGAACGACCTGAATCAATACCTACCCCTACCAGTACCAAATCCCTTGATTTCTGTAATAGCCAAGGCAATGTTCGGATGGACCTAACAAACGTCTATTATGCCCCTAGGTCTTTCTTTCACAAGTCAATGGACACTATTATAAATGGAATAAATTTTTGAGTTTTACAACCCCCCACCCCCTAACCACTCCAATTTCATCCCCACCCAAAAAAAAGTAAAAAACGATCAGAAACCCCTAAAACGCCGAAAAACAAAGTTTGAGCTATTTTTACATTTTTAGTTTTTTTATTATTGCCGCGCCGCCACTGACACGATTTTTCCAAAACATGCGCGCTTTCCATCCTCGCCGTGGCAGTAACACTGTGTCAAAATTTCATTAAAATCCATTCGATAATTTTGGCGTTACGCAATAAAGAACGATCTAAAACTGAAACAACACTCGGATGTATACATCAGAAATTATTCTAAGTCCCTTGGTTTCTATTATAAGCAAGGCAATGTTCGGATGGACGTAAGAAATTGTATTATGGCGCTAGGTCTTTCATTCACAGGTCATTAGAGAGCCCATTATGAATACAACAAATTTTTCAGTATTACAACCCCCCACCCCCCAACCACCTCAAATTCACCCCCACCCAAAAAAAAGTAGAAAATGATCACGAACCCCTAAAACGCCTAAAAACGAAGTTTGAGGCGTATTTGAAATTTTTCGTTTTTTGCTAATTACTCCGCCCCCCGTATAACGATTTTCAAAATTATAGGAACATTACCTACTACGACCCCACAGCATAACGCTGCCCAAATTTCATCACAATCCATGTAGCGGTTACTGAGATTACGAGGGTAGAAAAACGCGACAGACAGACAGACAGACAGACAGACAGACCGACAGACAGACAGACAGACAGACAGACAGACAGACCGACGGAAATGAGTGACGTGGATTTTTGTTATGTACACATCATAAAACGCCCAAAAAAACGTATTATCTCAAAATCGAAAATTTTCGCGATCACAATACTCCCCTCACCTATCGGTGTGGGAAGTAAAAAGAGAAAATCTGGATTTTGCATTCTACATCATCCTGTATACGAATATGCGTCAAGGGCTTTTTTTATAGCCAATTTTAAAACTAGAGGATATTTTTAATCCTGACATGTAAAAAAAAATAATTTTTGATTCATCACTTTTTGATATACATTTGACCGCGATTTGGCTATACTTCCCACACCGATAGGTGAGGGGAGTATTGTGATCGCGAAAATTTTCGATTTTGAGATAATTCACTTTTTGGGCGTTTTATGATGTGTACATAACGAAAATCCACGTCACTCATTTCCGTCGGTCTGTCTGTCGGTCTGTCGGTCTGTCGGTCTGTCTGTCTGTCTGTCGCGTTTTTCTACCCTCGTAATCTCAGTAACCGCTGGATGGATTTTGATGAAATTTGGGCAGCGTTATGTTGTGGGGTCGTAGTAGGTAATGCTCTTATAATTTTGAAAATCGTTATACGGGGGGCGGAGTAATTAGCAAAAAACGAAAAATTTCAAATATGCCTCAAACTTCGTTTTTAGGTGTTTTAGGGGTTCCTGATCATTTTCTACTTTTTCTTGGGTGGGGGTAAATTTGGGGTGGTTGGGGGGTGGGGGGTTGTAATACTGAAAAATTTGTTGTATTCGTAATGGGCTGTCCATTGATATGTGAATGAAAAACCTAGCGATATGGTACACTTTTTTAGGTCCATCCGAACGTTGCATGCTTATTATAGAAACCACGGGATTTGGAATTTGTGATGTATACATAAGAGTATTGTTTTAAGTCGCTCGATATCGCGTAACGCGAAAATTGTTCAATTGATTTTAATGAAATTTTGACATAGTATTACTCCCAAGGCGAGGATGGAAAACGCGTATGTTTTGGAAAAATCGGGTCAGTGGCGGCGCGGCAATAATAAAAAAACTAAAAATATAAAAACAGCTCAAACTTTGTTTTTAGGCGTTTTAGGGGTTCCTGATCATTTTCAATTTTTTTTTGAGTAGGGTGAAATCGGGGCGGTTGGGGGGTGGGGGTTAGTAAAACTGAAACATTTGTTGTATTCATAATAGTCCGTCTATTGACCTGTAGAAGAAATACCTAGCGGTATATTACACTTTTTTAGGTCCATCCGAACATTGGCTTGCCTATTACAGAAACCAATTTTGTGATCTGTACATACGAGTTTTGCTTTATTTCGTTCTATGTATATTGCGTAAAGCGAAAATTATTGAATTGATGTTAATAAAATTTTGACACAGAGATAATTACCGCTGCGAGGATGGAAAACGACTCTGTTTTTGAAATACCATGTCAGTTGCGGCGCAGCAATAATCAAACAGCCAAAAACATAAAATCAAGTCAAACTTCGTTTTTAGACGGGTGGAGGCTCTTGATCGTTTCGCATTGTCCAGTGCAAGCATGCATAAAAAACTGTGGCGCCCTAGTTACTAAGGAGGAAGACGCAAGAAGCTATTTACGAGGTTTTTTGTGTTGGATGTTGTTTTTGCGGGCGGATGGGCGATAATTTAGTTGCAAGGGGATTTTAGACTATAGCTTCATGAAATGGGAAATAATAAAATGGAATCATCATTATGTGTGGGAAGTACTGAGTCAATCAACTTGACTCCATTAGTTTATGTCGTTAAGCGTTGCATAAGCCACTCGGCACTCTAGAGTGGTAAGAATCCACTCCACTAGGATTGGAGCACAATTCCATGTCTCTCTAGGGCGCGTCCTATAGAATTGGTAGTGGTACAGTTGAACGCACTCTCGATGTCAAGAAATGCTACCATAGCCACTTCCCGTTGATCTAACGTTTTCCAAAGCCTGCTGACCAAATGATGAAGTGCCAGCTCAGTTGATTTTCACGCCTGGTATGCGAACTGATAGGCATGGACTTCAACCCTTTTCAACACTTCATTTTCATAATCACTATCTTATTTATTCACTTTCATAATAGTGAATCAATCTTCAATTCTATTACACTGTTGTATTTGTCAACGAGTCTCTTGGAAAATGCCGAACAGGTGAAATCAGCTTCTGAGGATGCCGACCATTCTTATTGGCAAAATATAAGGCAGCGAAGCGCGCCGATGCCAAGATGGCGGAGTGTTTCGGCGCTGGTCAAACAGTCCAAGAACCAACATCATCGGATCATGGCCGCGAAAGTCTTACAAAATACATTAGTTGGCAATGAATGTCCTTCAAAACGATGTATCACAAGTATGGTGTCCTCATTTAAGATTTTGAAGCAGGGATTGCTGGGGGTGAGAGGGTAGATGCACAACAATGATGACCCATGCGGTGGAAGAGTCCCCCCTCGAAACACAAATCGACTGACACTGAAGACACTAAATTTATATGTCCTAGAAAGCTCCTTGTCGAACCTACTAGACTTTCTCACGAAAGTATGTCCAACCATCTTGCTGGATTTGGTGACTCCTTCCCAAACTCCGTCGTGCCGAATACCTGAAGCCTAAGGTTACGACACACTGCACATTTGCCCAGGAAGTGGAATGCTGTCTTGTCCTCCTCCCAGCATCTGGAGCAGATGGGGTCCCCTACTACTCTCATGAGTGACAAATGTTTATTCAGCCGGCAATGACCAGTGAAAGCCCCCACCAGAAGGTTGAGCGTCTCTCTACCTTTATTCAGAAGCCATGGCGTTCGGCCCATGAAAATTTTGGCTTGTCTGCAGTCATCTCTTTCTAACCAGGCTTTCGCCAGTTCCGTGTAGGCCCAGTTGTCCAGGGCTTCGGCCAAGAATAGCTTCTGGGCCGATTCAGGGGCTTCTGGCCCCTATCCTAGCTAATCGATCGGCTCTCTCGTTACCCGACACACCAATGCGTCCAGGGACCCACAGTAAGGTCATCTTCTTATAGCTTGTTAATTTCTGAAGGGCGACAGAACATCCTTGAGCCAAAACTGATGGAACTCTTGGAGCTGCTCACGCTTTTAGAGCTGCCTGGCTGTCGGACCATACATACAGGGTGAGTTTTTAGTACCGGCTCGGTCGATAACTCCACTACTGTAGAAGATAGCGAAAAAAGTTGTATATAAAAGTTGTAGCCACGCATATGTTCCTTGCTCAGAAAATATTTAGATTTATACAGGGTGATCCATAACTACGTGACGATGTAAACATGCATTTTTTTAAATGAGATACCCTATATATTATTCCATATTCAAATTCTACTAATGATTTTCGTTCCTCCAATATAAGGTACTGTTACATTATACAGGGTATTTCAAAAGTTATGAACATTTATATACCCAAATCGCGGTCAAATGAACGTACTGTATTTCAAAAAGTAATGAATCAAAAATTATTTTTTTTACATGTCAGGATTAAAAATACCCTCTAGTTTCAAAATGGGCTGTAATTAAGGCCCGTGACGCATATTCGTGTACAGGGTGGTGTAGAATGCAAAATCTGGTTTTTTTCTCTTTTTTTAAATGTAACCCCCAATATTTTATTATACCAAAGAATTGCTTGTAATATGCTATTTCATATTTGTATTGCACTTGTTATGGCTGCATTCATTAGTTTCTGCGATATTTCGATTTTTCTACAAATTTTAAATATACCTACCTTCTGTTTGTTTACTAAAATTTATTTATTTTGAGAAAATATTATTAAATTTTATTTTTGCTTAATAAATAACAAAAATATAAGGCCAAAATCAAGTCAAAACAATGAATTAACGAGATAATATAGGTCAAGTGTGCCGAGGGAACAATTTTATAGACGTCGTGCATAATTATCAGGCAGATGTATCAGGTAGGCTATGAAATATCAAACGATACAGTCCAAATAAAACGATTCTTCAATCTTTCAAACGCATTAGTTTTACAGTGCCTCCGCTCTGGATATTGCTGTTCATAGTTGATATATTCTAGAGGCAAGTAGACAATTTCTCAAAGATTCTCATAAATACCCTCAATGGAAAAATTAGTTTTTAAAGCTGGTTTTTCACACAGTACAAAATTATTGAGCAGGTTATGAAAACTGTCAATTTTTCAAAGCCTACCTGATAAATCTGCTTGATAATTATGCATCACGCCTACAAAATTGTTTCCTCGGCATACTTGACTTTATTATCTAGATGATTTAGAGTTTTGACTTCATCAAATAGTATCATGACCTTATAATTTAGTTGTTTGTTAAATAAAAAACAAATTACATAGTACTTTCTCAAAATAACTAAATTTCTGTACACAAATAGAAGCTATACTTTAAATTTACCGAAACATCGAAATATCTCGGAAACTGGTGGAAGTAGGTACAACAAGTGCTGTACAAATATGAAAGAGCATATTAAAAGCAATTCTTTGGAATAATAAAATATTGGGGGTTACATTTAAAAAAAAAATGGAGTCAAGTTGATTGACTCAGTACTTCCCACACATAACAGTTGCAACCAAATCATCGCCCTGTCATCAAAAAACATCCAACACAAAAACTAGTAAATAGTTTCTTAAATCTCTCCGTAGGAACTAAAACGACACAATTCAGCTTTAACTGGACGAAACGAAACAATCAGGAACCCCCAAATTGCTTAAAAACGAAGTCTGAGCTATTTTTATATTTTTAGATGTTTATTATTGCTGCGCCGCCACTGACACGATTTTTGAAAACCATACGCATTTTTCATCCTTGCCGCGGTAATAATACTGTGTCTAAATTTCATTAAAATTAATTCCATAATTTCCATGTTACTAAATTCAGAACGACCTGAATCAATACCTACCCCTACCAGTACCAAATCCCTTGATTTCTGTAATAGCCAAGGCAATGTTCGGATGGACCTAACAAACGTCTATTATGCCCCTAGGTCTTTCTTTCACAAGTCAATGGACACTATTATAAATGGAATAAATTTTTGAGTTTTACAACCCCCCACCCCCTAACCACTCCAATTTCATCCCCACCCAAAAAAAAGTAAAAAACGATCAGAAACCCCTAAAACGCCGAAAAACAAAGTTTGAGCTATTTTTACATTTTTAGTTTTTTTATTATTGCCGCGCCGCCACTGACACGATTTTTCCAAAACATGCGCGCTTTCCATCCTCGCCGTGGCAGTAACACTGTGTCAAAATTTCATTAAAATCCATTCGATAATTTTGGCGTTACGCAATAAAGAACGATCTAAAACTGAAACAACACTCGGATGTATACATCAGAAATTATTCTAAGTCCCTTGGTTTCTATTATAAGCAAGGCAATGTTCGGATGGACGTAAGAAATTGTATTATGGCGCTAGGTCTTTCATTCACAGGTCATTAGAGAGCCCATTATGAATACAACAAATTTTTCAGTATTACAACCCCCCACCCCCCAACCACCTCAAATTCACCCCCACCCAAAGAAAAGTAGAAAATGATCACGAACCCCTAAAACGCCTAAAAACGAAGTTTGAGGCGTATTTGAAATTTTTCGTTTTTTGCTAATTACTCCGCCCCCCGTATAACGATTTTCAAAATTATAGGAACATTACCTACTACGACCCCACAGCATAACGCTGCCCAAATTTCATCACAATCCATGTAGCGGTTACTGAGATTACGAGGGTAGAAAAACGCGACAGACAGACAGACAGACAGACAGACAGACAGACAGACAGACCGACAGACAGACAGACAGACAGACAGACAGACAGACAGACCGACGGAAATGAGTGACGTGGATTTTTGTTATGTACACATCATAAAACGCCCAAAAAAACGTATTATCTCAAAATCGAAAATTTTCGCGATCACAATACTCCCCTCACCTATCGGTGTGGGAAGTAAAAGAGAAAATCTGGATTTTGCATTCTACATCATCCTGTATACGAATATGCGTCAAGGGCTTTTTTTATAGCCAATTTTAAAACTAGAGGATATTTTTAATCCTGACATGTAAAAAAAAATAATTTTTGATTCATCACTTTTTGATATACATTTGACCGCGATTTGGATATAAAAATGGCCATAACTTTTGAAATACCCTGTATAATGTAATAACATCCTATATTGGAAGAACGGAAATTACTAGTAGAATTTGAATGTGGAATAATATATAGGGTATCCCATTTAAAAAAATGTATGTTTGCATCACCACGTAGTTAGGGATCACCCTGTATAAATCTAAATATTTTCTGAGTAAGGAGCATATCCGTGGGTACAACTTTTATATACAACTTTTTTCGCTATCTTCTACAGTAGTGGAGTTATCGACCGAGCCGGTACTAAAAACTCACCCTGTATATGCTCTGCTCAAAACACATTTCGACTTCCGTCGAGTACGCCCCTTTCAATATGGCATACATTTCTGTCTGGGAGACAGTCGTGCAGGTTCCCAGCGCGAAGCTTCGTTGCACCTCTTTTTTCTCGAGGCAGAAGCCTGCTCCTCCGGATCCTGGCTCCTTTGAGAGTGATCCATCAGCGAAGTAGACCAGAATAAGGGGCAATAATTTGACTCTTCCTCTCCGGGACGTTGAGTGAGAATCTCTCATCTAGACTTAAGGTATCTTTGGCCATTTCCACCCTGAATGACGATATCGGGATATTATTCTCCACGAACTGCTCTATTCTGGTGTGGCCGACTAGTGGTTCTCGTGTTGTCCTCGTGTTCCCTTGCCCCTTTTTGAGGCAGTCCGACATCGCCTCTCTTTTTATCTAAAGGTGAAGAGGCGGCAAGCCCAAGGGTACCTCCAGGGCTGCAGTAACCACCGTTTATTTTTACTACTTTTTTGCATACACCACCATTTTAAATGCAGTAAAGAGTGAAATAATTGCAAAAGTGCTATATTGCTCAATAGAAGAAAACAGACATCTGAACACATTTGATACGACCTCAACGAAGGTTGTGCTCTGGTTGCAAAGTTAACTACTATAATTATTGTGAAAAGCAGACATAATTATGATTGGATGGTTGCAAATAAATTTTGAAGTGCAAATTCCCATCTTGATCAAGTAGTTATAAGGCTTGAGGTATTGTAAAATTTGTAGAATCCTTATATTTAATATTTTTGGTGTAAAACATGGCGTCAAGCGACTTGACAGTACTTCCTACATACTCTCGATAATAAAAACTGTGGTGTAAATTCTTCATTATCCCTATCATCTCAGTTTCAACCAAACAGTTGCTGGCATCATTTGCAGTAAACGCAAAAGTGACAACATCTTCAGTCGAAGGCTCGTTGGCATTTGTATTTGCTTAATTACGATTTTACATGAAATGAACATACATGGTTAACGGAAGACGTGCCTGTACAAAAACAACAAACAAGGAGCAACTTTATAAAATCCATTGGCTAAATATTTGTTAGAATCCAATGGCTATTATGCATTATGAATAATTTTATCGTTCCGACGGAAAGCATCGTAACAGTAATTGAGATTGATTAAAATTAACGTTCAAACATTTCTTTGAAAATTTCTTAACGTCACCACTTGCTGCTGTTCAACTACATCTGCTGGAAGGTTTTCTGCAAGTAATCAGGAAACATAAAATGTTTGGTTTGTTATCTTGAGTCCCTAGAAAAAAAATAAAACTCTTGTTGCTGCTGGTCTAACAATGACACAAAGTAACCTACTGGTATAGTTTTCCTTTTTTCAAGTAACCAGCGTAGATTATTCCGCAAGCATCGCAAAAGTCTGTAACCTTGCTTGCCGATTTCACCGTCTTCGCCTCCTTCAGAGCCCATGCGACTTCAAAAATGTATTGCTTTTATTTTCCGTTTGCCTCGGGATTGTACATGCTGCAGCTGCATAACTGATTTTAGTCAAAAATTATACGAACCAGATTTTTTATTTATTTTTTACAACAGTAGACGCGTGGTTTAGACAGCTCTCACGCGAGATTCAAAGACTATGCCGAAAAGATAAGAACTCTTATCTACAGCAATTGTGCAGGGAAATAGAGATGCTTGCCGATACTGACCATCCGAAAGAGATGTTTTTTAAGGTCAAATGCCTCAGTCGGGGTTTTAAACCCAAATCTTGGTCTGTAAAAAATCCTGAGGGACAGATAATTACCAACTTGAATGAGGTTATTGAGGTATGGCGAAATTATTGCGAAAATCTGTACCATGAGGAAGGCCTTAAGGCCCTCTCATTGGATTTTGAACATGAACCGGATATTCTTTTGTCTGAAGTGAGCATGCCCTCAATAGGTTAGACACTAGTAACGCTACAGACATTGATGCATCTATGATTGATGCTATTTCTGCCGAAACTTCAAAATGTTTGGGTGTTGACGGCATCTCTCCTTTATTTAATATTTGTAAGAGGATTTGGTCCACTTCATAAAAAGGGATCTCCAACAAATCCAAACAATTATCGCCTGCTTTCGTTTATCTCTCATGCAAGCAAGGTTCTACTATATATTTTATAATCTCGTTTGGCTGGCAAATTTCTTAGGCGCAGGCAGGTTTCGTAAAAGGATGCGGTACGCGTGAAGAGATCTTAAACTTAAGACAAATTATTGAAAAAGCCAGAGAGCATTATTGTCCAGTTTCTCGTTGCTTTGCGGACTATTATAAGGCGTTCGATAACGTAAAGTGGCCTAAACTGTGAGAAATCCTTGTCTCTATGGGAGTTCCTTCCCAATTTCTTTCTCATACAGCAACTCTATGAGCCTAACTCGGCTCGTGTAAGAATTGATGGTAACCTTACTGGTCAAACAGCAACCAGAAAAGGAGCTCATCAGGGATGTGTATTATCTCCGATGTTATTTAACATTCACTCTGAATCTGTGGTGAGTCAGAAATTGGACAACTGGAATGGCGGTATAACTATTGGCGGAAGCAAAATATCCAACTTAAGGTTGGCTAACGATACAACCCTTATTGCTGCTTCTCAGGAAGGACAAGTAGCTCTATTAAATATCTTAGAACAACACAGTGCAGCATAAAATCTTGGTATTAACTACAACAAGACCAAAATTATGATTGTAGATAGAGAGCACGATAATCATTGAGAAATAAAATCAGTAGGTCGTTGTGAAGTAGTTCAAAGTTTTGTGTATCTCGGTTTTTTCATCGACAATTTGGGTAGCTGTGAAAATGAGATTCGAAAGCTACCAAAATGTCGCTGGTTCAGTCTCTCGTCTTCTCCACAATTTTGTATGCCTCGGAAACTTGGAGTTAAAAAGGCAGATCGAGCTCGCATAGATGCTTTTGAAATGTGGACGTGGAGGGGAATGCTGAGAGTTCCTTATACCGCCCATCGAACTAACGTTTCTATACTGGATGAGCTTCGTAATCCAAGGGGACTATCCTCTGTTGTGTCGACGAGAATGCCTTCATATTCACAGAAGCGAGAAACTTGTAGTTCAGGGTCATGCTCCGAGTGGGTGGCGCCGTGGCTGTTCCCCTACACGCTGGGTGGATACGACAAAACAGTTGCTTGATATGAGTATCAAGAGCATCACTGAACTGACAGTAAATCGCCAACAGCTCTCAAAACTATTGATAATATTCGTGTCGGCTATACTCCGATTTAATGCATTATACGAGTTCACAACATGTCTGTTAAGACACTGTGACTATGATGATGAGTTAGATTGGTGTCTGACAACAGATTATATAAGGAAATCCATTATTGTCCTGAAACCTACTACTAGATGATGAGCAGTTATATTTGTCTTCCAAATTCGAGTTATTAACAACCGCAAGTTACAAAAGAAATCCTGTTGTTCGAATACCTGCTGTTTCTGATTTCAGAAAACTAATAAGATAATTGACTACTAAAGGTCAGCTTTCAAGCTTAATTCTTGGTAGACGTCTTAAGATATGTAAAGAAACTATCTTGGGTTGCAGATATAAAACACACATTTTGTATACGGACGGACGGACAGATATAGAGGCTGCATAAGTTCTCTTGTTGTTTTATTATTCTTTTCCTTTGTTAACGTTCCATACAACTTAATTTAGCAGAAGTTCGATAGTACACAGCAAAAAGCACAGGTATTAATTTTTTTTATTAAAAGTGATTAAAACATCAATGATTATCATGTTTATTAGTTGTTATGAGTTTTTTCCTTTTATTTGTCATAATAATATAAAATAATAGTTTTTTAAATCATTTTGGAAATTCGTGAATTATCACCTTTTTACCTTTAACAGTCACGTACGGCGCAAAATGCCCCCATAGGTACTATTTTTTCATTATTATTTCGAAAGTGCAATGTCTTGCAGAGTTTTTAAGATTAGACTGGAGCTCCAGAACCAGGCATAAGTATTTTTAATTTTATTTTGAATGTTTTGGTCTCCTGACTAAAAACAGAGATTTCAAACTTTGGGCCCAAAATGTACTTAATTGTTGTTCAGATGTACAGGTTCTCTTTATTGGATATTAAAATAGGCTTAATACTGAGTATAATTGCAGAAAAAAATAAAGGCCAAAAAGCATTCTTGTTTTTGTTTTTGACGATTTCTTGGAAAAACTGGAAACTCTCTAAGTTTTCAAAAAAAATCATAACTCGGAAACTATCAATAATCGGTACACATACATGGGGATGTTTTGGATAGGTCTCGGTACGGGCTATCTAAAAAAAAATTATTATCGTCACCCGATTGGCCACCCTGTATATTTATGTGCCTTTTTGGCGTTGAAACATTATTTGTTCCGACGTTAGGCCCCAGTTTATAATTTTTGGTTAAATTTTGACTTCGACGTAAATATTGTTCTAATATGGTTGGTTTTAGAACAATGGCTACAATAATAGTGGCCACGCTGTGTGCGGAAGAAGTGTAGCATCCGAAGAATTTTGCGCAATGTATTTGTGTCTGCGCTTAAACGAATGGTGGTCAGTTTACCCTTGCTCTTCCACTTCCGGTCAAGGCGTTCGTTAGAATGTGGTAGGGCGAGTGGATAGAGGTGATGGACAGACGCATTCGCGGCTAGTTCCGCTTCGCCCACCCCACCCCATCCCACCTCACCCTCTAACGCGCGGCGGCCTCACGCCTCAACTCAATTGTAATTAATCTTGTTTACAGAGATCGATTTCGAGACGAGACTAAGCTGCACAACTGTGAAATTTGTTCTTGAGTGGTACATGTACAGGGTGCAACACATTGATTCTACTACAGACAAGAGCTTGCTGAGAGTTCCTAAAATTAATTTATCTCCGCGCAGGGAGTACGATGAAATACTAAGAAAGCAAAAACTTCCATTGACACTTATTCCGACACATTTACAAGCACGTTCTGTTCTTGAGGGACTTGCTAATAATGTCATCATCATCATCATTCCGCGTGAAGATTGTTACACCTCCATGTCCAAACTGTGTTCTGTAGAAAAGGTTTGACGGCGAATAGCTTCCCAATGTTGTCACGGAGGCTTGCACCCCACGCATCTAATGTTCACTGAGCAATGGAATGTCTGGTGTCTTTTCTGCCAGTATTGGCGTGGATAGTGTGCAAACCCTGACAAGGATGATGAAAGATGAATCTGTTTCATTCCCTTGTGGATCGATGATGGGCATGGTATTGTTGTTTGTTTTGGATCAGCTATTTCTACTATTTTTGTTATATTTTTCTTATCTTGCTTTGGTTGAGCCTACTATTTTTTGCGAAGGATGTTCTTAAACATTAAGGAAGTTTCAGTGTACAATATATATGGATCCTAGTGGTTTATTTACATTGATCGACTGCTCCTCCAAATGATCATTTTTCTCCATTAAATCCTTAATTATGAGGTTTTGCCCTTGTTACTGTTATGTTATGTTTTGTTTGCGCGCAAAGTGCAAAAATCGTCTCATTTTGTGGAAAGGAGCCTAACGTCGGTAACTTTCACGTAAACATACTGTGGGTCAAATGACTTTCGATAAAATCCTGCACACTTTAGGCTAATTTCGCCCTGTTTATTAACCAAACTGCACCTTTTGCAAAGGCAATCGTCAGACACGTCTGACCCTGGCGGCGCCGTGATAGATATTATGATAGAGACCGATATATAGATACAATATTGAGGCCAATATTGTATAATAAACCTAGTTCGTAATAAAACAGTGGAAAGGAAATACCCAAAACGTCCAAACATACCTCGTTCCATGTTAAATAATGGTAAAGAAAATAATTTGTTTGCCATTTCACCTACACCGGTGCTAATAGCTTTCACTACGTCGGTATTGTGCATACAGAAAATTCTAGTTCTTCAGACGTGCTGCAACCAATGACGTCATTATGTTCGGAAAATACAGGCGACAAGACACACGGTCCGTCGAGCATATATAAATATATCAAACGGTCAGATAAGCAATCAGTACAGAAGTTAACGACTTTCGGTACACCGCGACGATCGAAGCGGCAACCTGTACAAATTGCGAAGATATCATGGCAAAATATATTTTTCTATGTATTATTTTGTGTATTACTAAGGATGTTGTGTTTGGTAGGCCTTCACAGGGTAAGTAGATTATAACTGATTATCTCTTTGATCTTGTTATTGATATTAATCTGGGAATGGGAACCACAAACATCTTATGATGGTAGTCCTGTTTTATTGAGAATAGCGTATTGTACTTTGGGATATGTACATATCAAGGGTGGCTCAGATTACCACTAATCCATCAGTGTGAAAAACTTTTATCTCCAAGATGAACTTTTCTATGCTCCGGCTTCCATTAAAAGCTTTGTCTACGTATTCATTATATAGTATGTGGTAACTATTACCATATGTATACCTATTTTTTGAGATATTCGGCTTTAAATGAAGATACGTACAGCCTGACAAGTGTAGCAAGAGATTTGGGAATTTCGCAGCTGTCTCACACACACACGTTATTTCGTATCCCATCGTCTCTTGCTATCCATGTCTATTTCATATTTTCCATGGCTCTTGTTACACTTGTCAGGTTGTATGATAATTCAAGAAGGGCATGTGCTGGCCATATTACAGTTGGGTATTTTGAGTTGTATCGAAACGTTGGCAAAAAAGTTAAGTTTATTTGCATCAAAGTAATGACATTTTAGAATATCTATACAGGGTATGTGAATTGTCCATTTGATTTTCGCTATTCTTTAAGTCCATAAATTTCAATACTCTAAATGAAACAGCCTGTATTTGTTACTACAGGCTGATTGTAATTTCGATTATCTTCAAAAATGCGCTAGGGTTTCCTCTACCTATCTCTTTTAGTTTATCAATAAATTCGAGTCTAGTGTTTAGTTGGGGAAATCTTGACCGTAATTTTTAATTGAATCAGGATAGCGTTGATTATGAGATCATGACTGTCACTACTGAACGAAACTGTTGAATAGTGAAAATAAAACAGAATTACTTCCAACACCTAAAGGCATTGATTTTTGAAGGACTGCTTCACTGCAACCAACATAATTATGCGCCCGTATGGGACGAACTGCTGTTATTATTCGTTCTTTCATGTTCGGTGTCATTGATGCTGCATTACAAACAATTATTTTTGATGTATCCCCATGAGAAGAAATCTGGGCTTATTAGGTCTGAGGAAGTCGCTGGCCTGTTCTTTGGTCTTCCACGTCCTATGCATCTTTTTTTATGGTCGGCCTCGCGCAAAGGCTGAAAGCTTATAGCGCTGTAGAAGCGCTGCGAGAGGATAAGTATCGGTTCACGTTATATTTGAAACGCTGCAGGTTGTAGCCGTCGGGAAACAAATTCCCCGGCAGCTGATTCCACAGCGTCGAAGTTCTCCAAAAGAAGGAATGCTGGAGGAGACTAGTTCGGGGAGTAAGGACCTCGACCTGGTAAGGATGAGCTCGCAGAGCTTCTCTAGTGTTCCTGGTTCGGACGGCCTGTGGTGTTATTATCTGAGAGAGCTCACTCGAACATCTTCCGTGATAGAATCTGTAAAACAGGGATAGGTCACCCACCCTCCTTCGATGTTCCAGGCTGTGGAGGTCCTTTGTGAGGTTAGGCGTATCATGATACTCATCATGAGCAATACTCCAGCGATGGTCGGATCTGTGCCTTGTAGAGCAGCAGCAGTTGCTCTGGTGTATACAACTTCTTACAGCGGAACAAAACTCCAAGCTTCTGGGATGCTGTTTTAGCAATACTGACGACGTGGTCGTGCCAGGACATTTTATTGTATATGTTGATTCCCAAAAGCTTGACGAAAGGTGATTCGACTAAGGGGTGACCCTCCATTTCCACGGTTGGTAAGCCATCGTGAGACT
Source organism: Callosobruchus maculatus (assembly GCA_951848785.1). Classification (NCBI taxonomy): domain Eukaryota; kingdom Metazoa; phylum Arthropoda; class Insecta; order Coleoptera; family Chrysomelidae; genus Callosobruchus; species Callosobruchus maculatus. Next base: position 272,105 of record CATOUR010000201.1, read on the forward strand.
TCTTTGTAAGTGTTGTTGCCTGAGTTTTTTGTACGCTGAACTGTACTTTATTTGCTAATCCCCACTCGACAATTGTCTATAAGGATATTGCCTGTTCAGTTCCGCGCGAACGTTATTGATAGTGTTCAGTAGCACTGTCTAGTTGCAGCCATATCCTTTACATAATATTTAGCGTTCAACGGTTATAAAAAAATTAAGTCATGTTGATTGACCCAGTACTGCCCACACATTACGGCTATATCATTTCATTATTTTCCAATAGCATGAAGCTATAGTCTGAAATCCCCTTGCAATCAAATCAAATCATTGCCCCTCGCAAAAAAGTATTCAACACAAAAACTCTCATAAGAGAAACTAGGACGACACAGTGTTTATTCTGCAATCTGCAACTGCTATCCTGATCGCATGGCATGCCGATTTTCTGATATTTAAAACAGACTATATTACCACTATTTCAAGAGCAATGAAATGTTCCGAGGTTTCCCAACCACACTATTCGGGACCCTCTCCTACCTCGACTCATTTCAAACGTCCAAAAAAGTATTATATGATGAGAGATCCCTAGAGTATCCAAAAACAGAGTTTGAACGGCTTTTGTATTGTACTGTTTCCTTTAAACTTATTAATACCAGTTTCGAAAACCACAGCCTATATCAATCTCTATCATTAGATATGTGTAGAACGGTTCTGATCCGGTTCATTGATCCGGATAGTTAAGGTGATCTAACTGAACCGAATGCTAAATTTAAACGCAACGGGTCACTCGGGTCACAAATCCGGCGGCTTGTTCATTTAGAATCACAAAGCAAGATGGTGCGTGCCACAACGATATACAATGCTTTGCTGATTAGGTCCTGAATATGTTGGGAAAAGCGTAAGTCACTGTTATGTCGGTCAGTCGATCTGACGATTGACGATGTCTTCAGTTTTGGGTTCAGTGTTCTGCTGAAGCTAAATGATAGCTATAATGCTTAATGCTCTGGGATCTGAATTTAAAGGAATATTTAGATAGATAGTTTAGGGCGAATACTCGGGCGAATAATAAATTAATGTTTTTCATGTATGATGAGTTGTGGCTGTTTATTGTAGAGACAAAAAAATTACTTTTACGTGCGAGGAGTGTATTTTAACAAATACGAGAAATTCAAAACTGAATAATGATTTATTAAACGGAATCAAATCTAAACGTTTTATAAAGAATAGTATTAATACATATGCATTTTCTAGGTACATATTTATAAAGAAAATAAAAAATATCCTCTGATATAAAAATAAAACAAATGATACATGAAGTGCATACTGTACTGGCTCATTTATGTCTGCACCGAGTACCCAGATTGGGCGGTTCCCCTCGTGTTTCGGTCAAGATCGAAGGTGAACGATTGCAGTCGCCGTCTCTATCTATCATAGCCCACGGTAAGGTTTAGAAACTTCATTGAGCGACCACTTTGAATATTTGAATAAAGAAGAAGAGAGGCTTTCTGGTGACAAGAACCACCTGTGTCAGTGCATAGGCCTACAAGCGGGGTATTCTGCACCTCCCCTTACTCTAGTTCCTAAGTCCAGCCCTCATCACAAAGGTGATGATGGCCTTGGGTCCTGCCCATTTAATCTCTTCAGGTTCAAGGACCCTTGAATCTAGTATAGTCTGCCTGTGACATCGAAGGGATTCACAGCGATATAGAAAGTGTGACAAACTGCTGAGGACTCTTCCTCCTCGTCACAACGTACATACGTTGGGTCGCTTGCCACCCCCATCACATACAAGTGACGATGACGTCTGAGTGTGTTATGGCCAGATAGCAGGCCCACAAGAAACCGACTGCTGTCCAGTGAGAGACAGAACCGATCCACCTTGGCCAGAGGTTGTAAAATAAGTTCGCTGTTCGCCAGAGATCCCTCTGCTACTAGTTTAGTGACGAGCTGCACACATTAAAGAATCATCTACAACAATATGATTTCAAGAATAATTTTTTGTCTGAGGTAGGGCAGCATGACCGTGAAAAGCATGTTATATCGTTCCTTTACAGGACAGCGAAGAGTCCGCTACGAACGCAACAAATTTTTCACATTCACAATCATTTCAATGAAATATTTTTTTTCTGACTTTGGAAATTGGCTAATAGCTAGTAGGCTGTAAAGAATGAGCGTTCTTGTTACCGCTATTGTTTCTGGTTAGAGCTAATATGTTGTAAGGAATTTTCATAATCTTGCCTCGTTACTCTAGTTAGTTTGCATCTTTCTACTAAGTTAGATGGTTTGTTCCATATTAACGGGCTTCTGTTTATTTTTCATGGCCTGCTATATTGCTTGTACGCAGGAAAATTGGAAAACACCGATTTGACTGAAAATTTGAAATAAAATGAAAACCAAAAAAGGTTGATATGGAGAATGCTATATCGTTAGAAAGGTAATCAAATTTTACATTTGATTCTTTAAACCAAAATAGGCATTCCAATTTGAAAAAATCAAGTTATCTGTGATTGAAGTTTCCTTAATTAATTTAATGATTTATCCAAGTACAAAAAGAATTCAAATTTAGCTGCCTGATCTAAGGTGACTTATTTCATGCTTAGTAAGTTTGAGTCACCCCGTATAATCGTCAAAATTTAAGTGAAAATATTTTAACGTTATAGCCCTCAAAGGTGCCTACCACAACCAAGTGACAGATTTTTGAAATATCTTTTAACAAACCCACAATCTTCCGTCCACGCACTATTGGCCTACCCTGTATTTTATCTTTTGGGTCTTGTCACCCACTTGCCAATATGTCTAACACATTGTTTTTTACGGCTTCGACTGCTATAGTCATTAGCCGCTAACTCTCATGGTAGGGTTATAGAAATATTATAAAAACGAACATGTTAACGAGTGAGTCGAATTTGAAAACAACTGTAGACGAGTCTACAAAATCAGCACATATCCCTTTTTCATAGAAGTTGCATACAGGAAGTCATTCTGGCCTCCGTCAATGGATTGCAATACACAGTCACTTGTGATTTGATGAATGGTTTGATTGTACCCCATATAACTACTATGCTGCTTCTGATCTTCTTTGCTGGGAATATCCAAGTCAAATATTTTTTCTAGTAGGCATCGAGCGAAAAACTGTTTACGATATCTCTCTGTCCGTTCCTTTCTTCCGGAGTTCATAAGGTTAAAGTTTAGTCAAGTGTTCTTTTTGTTTATTTCTGTAGGATCATTACGAATATGAAAAGTGTCGTTCTTAGAGAAATTGTTACTTATTCATTCATTGAAGCATTAAAAAAACAAACATATCGATAATCAGCTAGTATTACATTTAATCTTAATTTTATAATCTCATTTGTTCCAGAAAATGCTCACGTGATGTGTAAATTACCTGAGGTAAGAGGCCGATGCAGAGCACTATTACAAAGATGGAGGTACGATGTTTCTACTGGAAAATGCAGGACATTCAAATTTGGTGGATGCGAAGGGAACGATAATAATTTCACATCAGAGAAGGCATGCATGGCGATGTGCGCAGGTAATCATATTAGGTTAATGCACAAGGTGACCCAAAAGGAAGTTTAGTTTTCGAATAACGTTGGTTGTTTGGAATTTTGATGTAATATTTTTATTTCAAATTATTCAGTGTACCATAATATAATTCCGCGACACATTCTATTTTTCTACCTAATCTACTCAATGCATTTAGTTCTTTTTCTTACCTTCCAAATAATATTATGATTAAAGGCTCTTTATTCGACCCGAATTCTCTCACGAACTAGCCATTTCTTCAAGTTTGGAACTGATAGTCACTACACACTTTTGCACTCACGCATTGTCCTAACATATCGTTCTTCGATAAATATGCTCTTTTTTGCTCACAAACATTGTCAAATTAGCTGTGAATAATATTCACCGGTAAACTGTCTTACCCTTTTTAAGGCAATCGATGTGAATGACACTGCGCAAATTCCAGAAAACTGACGATGACTTTGTTGACGGTTAGACCCATGTTCTTCAGTGCATGTTCACTCGTATAAACTAAGTCGATTGTTGCTTGGTAATTGATGTTGTGTGATGTATCCATATCTTATCTTCGGTAACAAAAATTCACTTGGATTGCGGAACACTCCCTTGAAGGTAGATAGCAGATAGCTTTCTCATATATCCATTCATGCAAGATGTGAGACTTCCTACAGTAACGACTTCCTTTGGGCGATCTAACTGTTCAGTGTTACTTGTACCAGTACCGCCACTCTTTAATCAGAGAAATTAACAATGCAGAATCCTGATGGTACTTACCAAACCTTTTTTTGGTTCCACTGACATTGTTTTGTGCAAAAGGTAATGAGCACATGAATATAACTTTTATGCATTCACGCCCGTGAATAAGTTAGTGCAGATTGTTGATCACCTAAGAAATCTGATAAATTTCCTTACAGCAAGGGCGGATTTACCTCCGAGTTATGGGGGGGGGGAGGTAATGAATGAATATGACTAGCCACTACTCCTGACACCGTGAGGTGAGCAATCACTGGTTCCGCGAATCGTGCGACCTAAGTAGACGAAGGGACCCATGGATGACTGAGGCTAAAGGTGCGTTTAGATTTAAGCACGCACGCACTGAGCATACGCGCACGGCATTCGTTCATGCTCGCCGGTACTGTTTAAACTGAAATTCGAAAATGCGAATGCGTTGATCCATTCGCCCGCGAACGGTGTAGTTGTCATCAAGAAAACAGCGATGAACGACCAAAAAATAGCCGCGGCTGCATTTATTGCGACTGACGGTTTAATTAAGAAGAAGAACTGTCAAAAACGACATAGTTTACTAAACATTCTAGTGTCGGAGAGTGGCTATGATCATTTCAAAAATTTCACAGGGATAACCAAAACCGATTTTTGTGTTCTTGTATCAGTAATAATGATTAATCGATGAACCATTCCATGATATAACAAAGAAAATAACCCCATGCACTATCACAACAAAATAATAAATAAAAGTATTTCAACGTATGCGCGCACAAACCGAAGTCCCGTTCAAATCGAGCACGTGAATCCCTTTGAGCATGGACCAGAGACCGACTCTAACCGGCTCGCGTTCGCGCCTATTCGCGCACAGAAAGATTCAGAGCGAGCGTGCGCGCACAGCTGTTTACACTAGCGCATTCGCGGTCGCTCAGTTCGTGCGTGCTCAAATCTAAACGCACCTTAAGATGTGCGCCGCCGCACGGCACACCGGAATTTTGAGCAGTGTAGAGAACAGCGTATCCCTCATACCACCTAGGAATCTAATGTCCATTACTAGCAGACTCACAGCGTAGTCCGGCCAGAGCCTGCGAAGTTGTCCGAGGAGCTCCTGATACTTGGTCCGCTTTTCCTCTTCCTTAGAGACGGCAGCTGCCGAGAACTCGACAACGAACATCGTCTTCTGTTGGTAGGTAAGAAGGACTATGTCGGCCTTATTTGCTTGCATAGGTTCGAGCGTGGAGAATGAATAGTTCTACTAAATTCGGCACCTTTCGTTCTCCACAACGGACTCTATGTCCCCTGGAGCGTATGGCAGCACTGGTGTCTCATCTATACCGTATGAGTATCTTGAATGGTAGTATAGCACTCGTAGAGGCGCGTTGTGCCGATAGACGTAGGCAGTACCAGCGTACAACTTACACGCCGACAAGAGGTGCGTAAGGGTCTCTGGCGTCTGCAGGCAAGCTCTACAGCTCTACATGCCCATAATACGGCTACGGTATGCTAAGGTGTTAAAGACACCGTCTTTGCAAGCCGTTATAGAGCTCTCAGTCTCCGACTCCAACCACTTAACCTTAGGAAGGAGAAGGTCAACTGCACAGATAAACCATGCTCTTCTAGATATTTGTTGAAGGTTCCGTGCTTTGGCTTATAATTTGTGAAGTCTTATAAGCAGTTGGACTTCAGCAGCTTTAATGCGAGTATTTAATTGTGCGGGAGCAAGTCCCGTAACGGACTGCTGACACCTCCGCGTAAAGTCGAGTCCTTCGGCTGCCCGTATTGCTGCTCTAAAAAGGAAGGCTCCTTTACCCGCAATCTCGTGCTCTCGCACAAAGCGGATCAGGGGATCGGTGCTCGCCGTAACATAGCAGGCAATGACCAGTACTACTCTATTGAGCAGACGCGCAGACGCTCCAAACTCAATAGTCCAGTCCCTCCCAGGTCTCGCGGGACGTATATTCGCGGGACAGAGGATCTAGGATGTAGACTTCCCCCCATATTCATCCTTTTGCGGGTCTTTATGTCGATTTTTCACAACTCTTCCACTTTCCAGTGGATCCCACCCAAGCAATGGGACTGCAAGCATGTTTGTGGCAGTGACCTTGTTCTTGCCGGACAGTTCTGATGACCAGATCTGCCGGAGTCGGTGCAAATACTTGCGGCGGAGACACTCTCTGACCAATTCTGCCTCTTGGACATGACGCTGCGCCACTCTCCGGCATGCAGTTGTCACAAGATGCTCCCATCAACGAGCCGTTTCTCATCTCCACTAACTTCGCAACGTCCTCCTTTGAGATAAACCATGGTACATTTGTCGGTCCCGAACTCCATACCAATAGCTTGACTGTAATCCTGCACTACCTTCAGCAACTGCTGTAAATCGCGTTGTCCGGAGGCACAGAGTTTCGGGTCATCCACGTTAAATAATGGGTGACCTTGTGCCTCCGGCAATTGGGCGCGCCACAGCTGTATCCCTCTTAGTATTTTTCAGCGCTATGGACAAAGGCAGTAGCAAGATGCAAAAGAGCAAGGGACTCAGGGAGTCTCCTTGGAAGATGCCTGTTTCAAATGACACCAACTGTGTCCGAATCCTGGTTTCACCCGATGTTATAGTGAAACGGGTCTTCCAGAGCAGCATCAGTTGTTTGATACATCTCACTATTTGATCATCTACCGAAAGACATTCCAAGAGCCGCACAATCAGTTCATGAGACGTAGTGTCGAATGCCTTCCGATATAGGCGATCCAGGCCATAGAAAGGTTTCGCAAGTACTGCACGGAGTCCTGCGTGACACATCGGTCAATCAACAGGTTCTCCTTGCAGCCAGCTACTCCTTTCGTAGACCCTCTTTGTTTATATACGCTGCGAAATACGGGATTTACAGCTTGAAGGATACGCATGTACAAGATTCTGGTGAAGAGCTTATAACATGCGTTCAGGCATGTTATTTTCCTGTAGTTTTTAGGATCAGACAAATCTCCGGTCTTCAGGAGAAGCACGGTTTGACCGTCGAGAAACCAAGCCGGAATTGGCTGCTCCTGATTTAGCCAAGAGTTAAAAACTCTAGCTAAATGCCGGTGGCAACTGGGGAATTTTTTCCACCAGTAGGTGTTTATGCCATCCGGGCCAGGAGCTGCGAAATTCTTTGCGTAAGGCAGCAAGAATTTCTTGTTTATCGGGTGACGCAGTACATTCAAGACTGGAGTCCTCCTCTAAACGGACTCGAACTGCGCCAAGGTCGAAGTGTCTGCTTGGAGAGGTTTGGGTACAATATTTACCTAGTATTCAATCAGAGAAGTTTTGTGCGATTTTTACAGGTTGGATGAAATCATATCATAATATTTCTCGTGTTGCTAAATCATCTTGGACGGTATGTGATAATGTGATATTAATTGTGTTAATTCATATTGACCATCTCGATCGCGGTCACCTGTCGAAGTCACTCCCACTTCACAACGTTGCCGATGATAATCAGAAATTAGGCGCGTGCTGCCACCGTTTCAGAAAATTCACTTGAATCAATGGAAATTGAAATAGTGTTTTTTCTTCTCATCTTTGTTCATGGGGGAGGTAATAATCCCCATTACCCCCCCCCCTGTAAATTCGCGCTTGCCTTACAGTGATTCATTATGTCAAGCATGATAAGCTTGATAACAAATGCCAGTATTTTGATATTTTTTTCAATTTTACTTGCAGGTATTCGCTAAAAGAAGCTAAGTATGCCCTTGAAAATCATCAATCTTGTAACCTTTATGTACAAATTAGTATAGTGTTCGAATGTACTTATTTATTTTTTTTACTTTCTTGTATAATTGTGAATAAAATAAGTGTTTCATGCACACAGTTTCTTTCATTCTTTAAATTACTGTTTCGGTAGATAATACTGAGTTTAACGAATTTCTCACTGCAGGTGGATAAACTGGATTACACCGTCAACACAGAAGCGGCATACATCTCGATAAAGCCTATGTATCATACTCGCAACTGAAATCCGAACACTGAGAAAAAAAAAATGAAGTCAAGTTGATTGACTCAGTACCTCCCACACATTACGGTGATATCAGTTTATTATTTTCCCATAGCATGAGGCTATAGCCTAAGGTCCCCCTTGCAACCAAATCATCGTCGGTCCGACCAAAAAAAGTGTATTATACCGTTACGTCTTCCTTTCACAGGTCAATGGATAGCCTATTATAAACACCAAAAATTTGAGTTTTATGACTCCCCATCCCCCAACTACCCTAATTTCACCCCCACCCAAAGAAAGTTGAAAATGATTACGAAATCCCTAAAACACCTAAAAACGAAGTTTGGACTGATTCTATATTTTTAGTTTTTCTATAATTGCTGAGCCGCCATTGACACAATTTCTAAAATCCATAAACGTTATAACAGTATTATTTCATTTCATCAAAATCAATCCAATAGTTCCTACGTTACACAATACAGAACAATGTTCAGATGGACCTAAAGAAGTCTACTAAAACGCTAGGTATTTTTTCCACAGGTCAATGGATAGCCTATTATGAATACAACATTATAATACAAGTTTTTGATTCTTACAACCCCCCGGCCAACCACCCCAACTTCAACCCCACCCAAAAAGAAGTAGAAATTGGTCGGGAACCCCTAAAAAGCCTAAAAACGAAGTTTCAGCTGTTTTTATATTCTTGGTATATTTTATTATTGCTGCGCCGCCACTAACACGATTTCTAAAAATCATAAACGTTTACCATCCTAATCCGCGGTGATAATACTGTGTAAAAATTTGACTAAAATTAATTCAAAAGTTCTCTAGTTACACAATACAGAACGATCATAAGCAATACTTGCGTGTATACATCAGAAAATGCTAAGTCCCTTGGTTTCTGTAATAGGCTAGGTAATGTTCGGATGGACCTAAAATCGTTATTTATGTGGCTAGGTCTTCCTTCACAGGTCAGCAACAAATTTTTCAATTTTACAACCCCCACCCCCAAACCACCCCAAATTTCACCCCACCCAAAAAAAAGTAGAAAATGATCAGGGACACCTAAAACGCCTAAAAACGAAGTTTGAGAGATATTTGAAATTTTTTGTTTTTTGAAATCACTCCGCTGCCCATGCACCGATTTTCAAAATTATCTACTACGACCCCACAGCACATTGCTTTCCAAATTTCATTACAATCCATGCAGCGATTACTGAGATGACGTGGCTAGAAAAACGCGTACAGACAGACCGACGGAAATGAGTGACGTGGATTTTCGTTATGTAGACACCATAAAACGTCCAAAAAAACCCCGAAAAAAACGTATTATCTCCAAATCGAAAATTTTCGCAATCACAATACCTCCCTCACCTATCGGTGTGGGCAGTAAAAGGGTTGAGGTTGATGAATGCGGTAAGACTGAATATAATACTAAACAAACTGATTTGCCATAATTAGCTTATAAAAAAATACAACAGATCAATAATGCGTGGATCCTCTATGTTGACGAATGCACTCCTCTAGCCTACGCGGCATGCTCGTAATCTGGTTGTTGATAAACTCTAAAGGTACAGTCTCCCACGCTGCCCTCACAGCATGTTTCAGTTCGTCCAGCGTGGTCAGAGGATTGGATAAATCGCCTATGTATCGACCCATCCAAGCAAACTTTTTCAATTTGCCGATAAATCGGGTGATCGCGGAGGCCAAACGAGTACCCTGACCTCAGCCTCCTGTAGGAACCTCATCGATACCCCTGAAATATGAGGACGTGCATTATATTGCTGGAAGAAACCCTCTTCGAGGCCGCGGGTGTACGGAACGGCAAAATTGGTTCTAACACCTTATTCACATAACTTTGCGTAGCCATTGTGCCACGAATCACAAGTAAAGATGACTTGCTGTTGAATGCAATGGCACTCCAAACCATCAAAGCAATAGGACGGTGTACATGGCGCTCAACAGCAAACTGTGTTGTGCCCCCAGACAAAACCAAAACTCGTCGGAGAAGGCCGTCTGATGCCACTCAGCATGTCATTGTCGGTTTTTTTGGCTCCAATTTAACCGTTGGCGACGATGAGTTGCAGTGAGTGGAAGCTCTAGATGCGGACGATATGATCCTAAGCCCATTTCACTCAATCGGTGGTACTCCATGCGGATTCGATTGAGCCTCCCTATAGCTGCATACCAACCGTCAGCAACAGCTCGAGTGGATGGCACTCTGTCTCAAAGGGCCATTAGTCGTAGATGCCGTCCTGTAGTTCTTCTACGTATTCCAGAACCTGTAGCTCGCTGCATTCGGCCTTCTGCGATCCATGCGCGCCATGCTGCTACAACTGTAGCCACGCTACGCCCCATGGTTACAGCAGTTGCTTTGAAAGAAGCGCCACGTACTGGTTGGCCTATACAATCAGACCCCGTTCAAAGGGGCTTAACTGCGTAAAATGGAGCTGTCGTCTTTTAGGGGACATCTTCATACAGACAACTAGTCTTTTGCCACATCTGCAACAGATATCATCGTTTTTGAATCGACAAAAAGCCGTGCTTTGTTCTTACACGTCTAGAGCTTTTTAGAGGTGTAATGTAGGTAAATAGCGTCTGAATGAACAAAAAGAGTTACATATTACAAATCTTCAATGCAAATATTCCTTTTTTCTAGTTGTTCGGATTTCATTTGCGAGTAGCAGGTATAAATAAATAACGAATAGAGACCTAGGTTGAAACAAAAAAGTTTACAGGAAATGCGATCAATTTTTAGTCAAAATATCACACCTATTTTAGCCAAAATACAACTTAAATTTTGTACAATTATTATTTATATTTAACGGTGAGTGTGATGTATAATTGTGGTGGGTTTAGTTATATCTTTTGCGAAAAAAATCGCCTTTACTGTTAGACGCCAGAGTACACCGATAAGAATTAAGTTAGAAGCTCTGATCAGTTCAGGAAGTAAAGAAGATATAGCTAAATATAAAAAAATAAAAAATCCTGCTTAATTGCTTAAACACGTGGCGAATAAAGAGGTTCTATAAAAAGGTTTTACTAACTGCAACTTTTTCAGATATATACAAATATATCAGTTTTTTAGAAGGTCGAAATTTTGTTTACGTAGTTTTTAAAAAGTATATGCACAGCAATGCTTTAAAAGTAGTAATGCAATATTATTTGATATTTGTGCAAAGTGAAAATAAGTTCATATATATGTATTTCGAAAACAAATTTTATATAAACGTGAACTTACCAACTTTATTTATTCGCTCACGCTCTTTCGAAAATGCCTAATTTTAGGTACTTGGATTTTATACTCTATATACCTAGCCCAATGAAGCCATACACAAAGGTCTGACACAATACGCTTGTCAGTTTGTCCAAGGATTAAATTTTAAATATTGATGTCACAGCGTCTACCCCATTAAAATGAATGTAGGTGGGACATTTTATAGCCACTTTTATTTCCAAGACCTTACAAGAAGCTATACCGTGTTGTAGCAAAGTACGGAGTTCTCCATCGAAGTATCAATAAAATATCAATTCTACATCCGTCAAAATGACCTCCTTGGGAAATTATTCTCGGAGTATTTACTCGTACTTCACCTCTTGGTTCCGTGCGATAAAATTACAAATTACTGCTGTTTCGTGTTAGGCTTGCCTCTTGGAGTATTGCACAATAAATTCATTTAAAATTTTGCTGTAGTTTTTACTACTCCTACTGTACAATGTATTTCAATGAAAGCTGTCCACCGTGAACAATAAGATACGTTTATAATAATATGTAAAAGCCGGTCAAAAGTAATTTAATAGTTTCGGAGCGGGATTTAATAATTTAATATTACTAAATCTATCAAAATAAAAAACGCAATCAATAAATGTGTACCTACATATACAGGGTGTCCCAGAAGTCAACGTCAAGCCGCAACGGGGTGACAGGATTGGTTGGAACTATCATGAGGAAAATTAGAAAAAAATCTATCCCATGCAGTTTGAAAATTATGGGCATTAAAAAAAACCTAGAAATTTGGTCAAATTATAACAACTTTTTGGTTATTGTGGTTAACTTTTATTATTTTTCATTTAAACTTTGGAACCGTAACCCTAAATAACAGTTCTAGAAGCACAGTCAAAAATAATGACACAATTGCCTCAAGTTTTCTGGAATGAAGACTATTTATTAAACTATTAATTTAAAATTTTTAAAGTTTGCCGAATTTGAAAGACCCTCCTTTAAAAAAATGTACTAAATACAAGTGCCTTGGCAAGTGCCATTAAAAGTTGGCGCATCTAACCAGGATTGTAAAATGGTACAATACTTGTTAGTTTCATACTAAAAGAAGACGAGTAAAAAAAGGAAAACCTCAAGTAACCCGATATTTGCTAACCCATTTCACTCAGGTCAGATGTTCTTTATTCGCACAAGCTTCTGGTAGGTTCTTAATTTTACGGCAAAATGATGAGAGAGGTGGATAGTGGATATGTTTGCCATGAGTGAGCAAGTCAGCAAACTTTGAAAATTTTAAATTGATAGTTTAATAAATAGTCTTCAATCTCGACAACTTGGGGCAATTGTGTCATTATTTTTGACTGTGCTTCTAGACATGTTATTTTGGGTTATGGTTTCAAAGTTTAAATGAACAAAAATAATAAAAGTTAACCACAATAACAGAAAAATTGTTATAATTTGACCAAATTTCTAGGCTTTTTTTAAACGCCCATAATTTTCAAACTACATGGGATAGATTTTTTTTCTGATTGTTCTCATGAGAGTTACAACCAATCCTGTCACCCTGTTGCGGCTTGACGTTGACTCCTGGGACATCCTGTATACCTACCTTGCAACAGTAGCACCATAGCTTCAAAGTTTACAAAATACAAATAATACGTATGGTAAAATACCCAGTTATTGACACTTTAAGAGGTTCCTTACATTTGGATGTACTTTTGTAAGTCAAACCTGTTATCGAAACTATGGAAGTTGTATACCTTCAACATCCTACTTCCACAAAACATAATAAGAATGAAGTAGTGACTTATTTCTACGGAAATCGGTTTAAAATGAAAAGTTACTAAAGTTCCAGTTATTGGCACTGGCCAGTTGTGGGCACTCGCTATTTGCTAGTTATTGGCACTCACTATTTGCCGGTTATTGGCACTCTTAGGATATTATATTTTTCATCCCTAGATACCTATCTAGGTGCTTTTAACTACCTATACGTCATTTCATTTAATAGTTGCTTTGATCATGGATGACACTGTTTATATAGAAGTTTCACAAGTATCTATTTTATTTCATAAAGCAAGATTTTTCAATTCAGTTGTATAAATTAATAAACCTGTAGACCAAACACTGAATAGTTTATTAAAAAAATAACAAATGCGTTGATAATAATATGCAAAATGAAGTATAACAACCAATGATTAGAAAAACAATTATCTTTGTTTCTTCCATATATCATGGTGTACCATAAGCCCTAGAAGCCCAGGTACAAAAGTAATAAGCTTGCCTAAACAGGTACACATTAATGGAATATTTCTGTATATATCAATATTAAATTAAATCTAAAAACTATCACAACCAATAATAAAACCAAATATTTTGTTCCGTAAATAACCTAGTACATAAAAAAAAGATATAAATTTCTTCCTGAGAACAATATTGTTGAATGACGAAACAATACAAAAATTATTAGCACTCATTGCAAACAAAAGATTTGCATTTTATTCTGAAAAAATTATTATTGTATCTGGTCCCACTTACTACATTCATGCTCTGTATTTGTGATACACGAAAGGTTCTTCAAGACATTGTATGATAGGTTCTAGAACACCATTCCGTTCAGTGGTATGGGCTTAGTCGTGTGCCGAGTAATGGAAAACCGGCATTTAGGAGTTACCAGTAGTTGTCACTTAAATATTTTCTATAAAGCCTTAAAAAATGAAATTTTCAAATCAAATAGAAGCAGCTGTAATTGTATTTAACTATTCCTAATTACTAATATGTGAAAAAATAGGCAATTTTCTAAAACAATGCTCACTAAACGATCTCAAATCTGCGAATAGCAGCAGTTCTACTGCTGCTAGTAGAAAGCAACAAACTGACATAGAATATGAATGTTATATCATTGAAGCAATGATTAACTTTCTAAAAACTTTTATTAGCGGCACAAGCTTGTGTCGCTGTTTCAAGTTACAATTAACAAAATTTTACTTATTATTACTTGACATTACGGAGTCAATCCGTGTATTGAACAACTGTGGGACGCAGTACCACCTTTTCATACTTAATTACTGCTGACAGAAGTGTTTTGCATACGTGGCATCGAACAATGATGTTTTGTATGACTTGTTGTTGCAGGAAGTCGTTATTGTTTGTCTTCTTTGGAGGTAACTTTGCAACAAAGTAGCCTACAATAGATTCATTGTTTGAAATTAATACAATGAGGCTCATTGTCAAAGGACCATATAACATGAATAATGTTTGCCTGTGATAACTATTTCACCATAATGTGTGGGAAGTATTGAGTCAATGAACTTGACTTCATTTTTTTAATAATCCATCCATCACTAGCGAGTACTTCCAAGTGAAATAACATATACCGTGCGTTCTATTAATAAAAAACAGGGATATGTTTGTTTGATATTTTGGATAAATCATTTATAACTTGGCAACGCCGCAAACTCGAAAAAAATATTGCAAAGCGAGATAGGGTATTAATGGGTACTTCGATTGAAATAAAACATACAGGGTGCTACAATAAAAAAAACAACGTAAAATGACTTTCAAATTATCATAATTTAAAATTCTTCAGAAAATTAATTAGTAACATCCAAAAAAATATTCACTTGACATTTAAGTACATAACTATCTGCATAATAATATTAAGAAATATTGAAGAAATATCAATTTGAACATGTTACTTGCGACCTTGTAAATCCAAAAAATTACCGAAAATAAATTACAAGTGATCTCAAAAATATGTTCGGGTTGAATAGAGATTAATGACAGTACTAAATGAGGTTAAAAAAAGATAACGCTTCCATTAAAAAAAATCAAATTGACCATTTTTCCTGCTTTACTGCAACACCGTGTATATTTCAAAATAACTTTAGGGTATGGGTCTTAAGCAACCAAATAACTTTTGTATTCGACATTTTCTTCAATCAGGTATATCTTGTGAGATATCGAAGAATTACACACTAAATGGACACACTGTATACTCCTTTATATCACAGGTTCAATCATAGTATAATTTTCATCCGATATTCTCAGCTGAGAACTAGGAAATGTTGATATAAGATTCATTTTACTATATTAAGGGTTGTCTACAGCTAGTTCCGTCTCCCTTTCGTCATCTTTGTTCTTAGCTCTTTCCTTTTCTATAGTCTTTTGTATGGTGCGAATATGGCCTTGGCATGATTTCCCTGCTGCGAATCCTGCTTGCCCTTTCACGACTTTACCCTCTATGCTTTTCTGTATTTTGTTTCTGAGGAACCTGCCATAGAGTCTTCCCATTGTGGCGATGACACTTGTGCTTATGATATTAGATTCATCGGTTGTTAAATTGAGGTCTTCACTTGCTTAAGATCTTTGTTTGGAATCTGGAACACTCTATCATCTGGAGCGACCCTTTTTCCAGTCTGTTTTGTTTTTGCAAGGGGTGAAACTACTGTGAAGAGTACCTTCGTCAGAGAGTTCGGTGTCTGCAGGCAGTGGGGGGGGGGGGGGGGGGTGCATATTCTATGTTAGATCAAAACGGATATATCTATACTCTGAGCATGAGGGTTCAGAGGAAACTCTCTAGTTAACGATATCTGTACTAATAAATCACGTAGTTATCATTAGGTCAAGAACTTCTTGGTGATTTATCGTCACAAAAGTTGGTCGGAGCTTATATTGAGCTCTTCACCTATTACATAGCTATAGAGTTGCTCACCTCGTGAGTTTATGTTAGAACTTTTCCAGTCCCTGTGGTGGCAATGACCAGGGCAATTTCCTAGACCAGATATACGACCAGGTTCTTGGATTGAAGCAAAATCCAGTCTCTCCATGGCAGCGTGATGGAGGTTTGCCTGAAGAAAGTGAAGATCCGCGCTTGCCGTTTCGTTGGATAGATGGTTGTTCCGGGTGGGGGAGGAGGTTAAGGTGGAGAAGATGGAACGGGAGGTTGGGGGTGTTTTTTTCTGGGACTCAGGGGGTTCTTTCTCCCTGCGATGCAGTTCGCTCTTCCCCTTGTCGGTTCGAGTAAGGTTACTCCCACCCTTGCCCAAAGAAGGCTTGGGCCCGCCTTTGGAGATTCTCTTAATGGCTAATGTCATCTTAAAGATCTTGCGAGGACGCTCTGTGGAGCCGCCAGCGCTATGCAGGGCCCGGCTGACGATGTGCTCGGCAGGGAGCTGGTTGGAGGACCACCCACAGTCCTAATTGCACCTGCCCAAAAGCACAGTAGGGCTTCTTCAGCGAGGAATCTTCGACCGAGAGCGTCTAGGTATGACCCGACGCGACGGTCCGCACGCGATTCGGTGAAGGCAGGTCCACTTTCCACACCGCATACCGCGGTTGATGACCCTAAGCCTTCTTTAAACCTATTCACAGGTTAGTGCGGCGGTGTTTATATCATTAGGGATGTATACCACGCACACCTAGGGTTTAGGTAGCTCGTCCCGTTGGAGCAGTCGCAGCTTGGCATGCTCCCGCGGACGAAATTAATCTAGATTCTGTCCAAGCTAACCAGCCGTGGTGTCATCGGCGCAGTTTAATGGGAACAGATCTGGTCAAACTGTGCACCCCTGGAAGCAGATTTGGAGACCGTCTTCCGGGTGTTCCTCCACGGCCCGCATGATGGTGATCCGTATAGCCTGCAGATTCTCGCTCGAGAATTAGGCGTTAGGGTGTTCACGGTGGACAATGCCCACCCGAGAACTTTCCGCCACCATCTTGAACGAGCGTGCAGGCTCGAGGTCTGTTCGCGGTTTTTTTTGTGTTCGCCCTAGGAATGCTTCCATGGGGTCAAACACATTTGCCTCTGGACTCAGGCGAAGTTTTATTCCTCGCCGTGGGTATAGATGACGTGGGTGCGGGAGGAAGTGGGGAGAAATTGCCCCACTCCCCTTCTTATCCTCAATTTCCTTGGGGATGGTTGCCAAGACGGTTTCATAAGAAATGCCGATCTTGACCATCCTGGACAGGCGTCTCCTGGTTCAAACAGGATGGCGCTTTTTTCGCTGTTCAGAGGGGCAAAGGGAGTTCTCTGGCCGGAGATGTAAGTAGCGCTTCCTCTTCCTCCTCCGGGATGCTAGGTGATGGGATGATGGCCTCCTCCATCTGCTGCTCTTTTGAATTTCTATTAGGTTTCTCTATGTATATCCCAAGAGAAGCTAGGGAACGGGTGGTCCACCAAAGCAGAGCCCCGCTTGCCGCAGTAAGACTAGATACTTCGGGAGGGCGCCTGATATCCCGAAGGCTCCGTTAGCCACGGCACTCCCTTCCGCTATGCATCTTTAAGCACGGGTCTCGTAATACTTTGGATTGGTGGACCACATATACCGGCAATCCCTTGGCCGCCATTGCCTCGTTAGTTTAAACACTGAAACAAAACGGACGACGAGGGACGGACGTGAAGCTGAAGCCTTCGCTATTAGCTGCGGCTTGGAGCAGACAGTCAAAGAACCAACAAGGATTCTCAGCCGCCACGGAGATTTTGCTAGTCTGTTGGACCTATATCTCACAACTACTCCAACAATCTACGCAGTGAAAGTAACCGCCCCACTGGTATCGTCTGACCACTACGGATCAGCAAAGTGGGACGACTTAAGGGAATACTACCAGTCCTTTCCCTGGAACGACGTCTGCTTCAAGCCACGAGACCCATCAGCTTGCGCCCAAGAGATAACAGAGGTATTAATATCTGGTATGGAAGCCTATATTCCTCATGTCGTCAAGCATCCCTCCAGAAACAAGCCAAGGTTTAATCAACGTTGTAGAGATGCAGTTACCTCTAAAAATCAACATTACAAAGAATTGAGGAAAAATCCAAATGCCGAGAACCACCGCAGTTTTATCGACGCCAGAAATCACTGTAAACGCGTGATTGACAGCAGCAAGGAGGAACACAACCAAAAAATTACTGACAAGCTCCTCTCATGTTCTAGTTCGTCCAGAACATTCTGGTCTGTAGCTAAGGCTAGTAGTCAGAACTTTTCCTATTCGTCAATACCACCATTGACTAGAGAGGACAAGTCCATTGCTTCTACTCCTAAAGAAAAGGCAGACATCCTACTGTAGATTTTCAAGGAAGTACTCCGACCACCACCATAAGCGTGAACTCGAGAATGGCAGAGGTCAAATTTCAACATCGAGATCTAAAAAGCATCCTCCAAAAACTGAACACGAATAAAGCTACTGGTCCTGACCATATTCCAGTCATTGTCATTAAACGTTGTGCCGCTGAGCTTGAAACTATTCCTTGCAAGCTCTCCAAACTTTCGTATCAACGAGGCGTGTTTCCCGCTTCATGGAAGATTGGCTGCGTACAGCCCATCCCTAGGAAAGGCAAAAAAACTGATCTCACCAACTATAGACCTGTGGCTCTTCTCAGCATAATGTCTAAGGTTATGGAGACTGTCATTAACAAACAGCTCCTGAAATACTTGGACAACAAAAACATCATAAATGATCGCCAGTATAGCTTCCGCAAGCACAGGTCTACAGGTGACCTTCTTGCCTACGTCACTCACTTGTGGAACAGAGCAACAGACAATCATGGCGAATTTCGTGTTGTTGCACTTGATATATCGAAAGCTTTTGACAGAGTGTGGTATGAAGGACTTCTGGTCAAGCCACTGGCGCAGGTGCGATCTCTGTTTGTTGTAGTCGAGGGCTGTTCGTCAGACGTATTTTCCAATCTACAGCTTCGCAGATGACAGTACATTAGTGTCGTGCATTGAACCAGGCAAGCATCTATCATCCCAGGAGACGGTACGTCGGCGACAGCAGCATGCCTCACAGATCAACGCAGATATCAAAACAATTGTCGAGTGGCTATTAGCGAATAAAGTACAGTTCAACGTACAAAAAACTCAGGAAACAACACTTACAAAGAAGTCTCACGATGGCTTACCAAACGTGGAAATGGAGAGTCACCCCATAGTCGAATCACCTTCCGTCAATCTTTTGGGGATCAACATCAACAATAACATGTCCTGGCACGACCACGTCGTCAATATTGCTAAAACGGTATCCCAGAAGCTTGGAGTTTTGTTCCGCTGTAAGGAGTTGTATATACCAGAGCAACTGCTGTTGCTCTACAAGGCACAAATCCGACCATAGGTGGAGTATTGCTCCCATGTGTGGGGACGCGCTCCGAAGCACAGAGAGCAATTAGATTAGTCGGTACGCCTAAGCTCACAGAGGACCTCCACAGCCTAGAACATCGAAGAAGGGTGGCTGACCTATCCTTGTTTTACAGATTCTATCACGGAAGATGTTCGAGTGAGCTCTCCCATATAATAACACCAAAGCCTGTCCGAATGAGGAACACTAGAGAAGCTCTGCGAGCTCATCCTTACCAGGTCGAGGTCCTTACTCCCCGAACTAGTCTCCTCCAGCATTCCTTCTTTTGGAGAACTTCGACGCTGTGTAATCAGCTGCCGGGGAATTTGTTTCCCGACGGCTACAACCTGCAGCGTTTCAAATCTAAAGTGCACCGACACTTATCATCTCGCAGCGCTTCTACAGCGCCATAAGCTTTCGGTCTTTGCGGGAGGCTGACCATAAAAAAAGGGTGCACCGAGTGATCGAGATCACTAACCCAAGCACGTGAGGTGGATTTGGGACAGGAGAGGCTGTTGTTTGCCGCAGACTGTCCCGTACATTAAAAAAAAAGTTTAGGAAACTTGTTGCATAGTCTAAATACAGCTTGACACTACGCAAGTAGAAAAACGGTGACAGATGGAAAAACATAAAGACGGGCCGATGTTCTAGGTCACTTATTTGAGTAGCGAGTGATAAACTTTCGTTATGTAAGAAGCTTGGAAGGTAGAAGAATGTTGTTCAGAAGTTTTTACGTAAGCTAATTAAAAATAAGTAGCATGTGTCGAATTTATCCGCAACAAGCTTTTCGTACGACCCTCATCTTATTACAGGAGCAAAATAGAGTTGCAGCTAGACACTCAAAAAACAAATTCATCAATCCAGGCAACTTTAATTGCTCTTTTAAAAATGGCAAACTTTTCTTTTCGGGACGCTCCGCCCTAGCTTGCAAAGATGTCTTATTTTAGGAACACAGGTGTCTCCGAATGATAAATAGCACCCAAGCTCGACGTAACTCCTCTTAAGGATAAGATGCTCGGATTTTATCTCAAAATGTCCTATCATTGATATTTATTATTCGAATAAATATAAATAACACCGCATTCTTGTACACTTTTAGTTCACCCAAGAAATCTGTTTTGCGGATTTCGGAAGATGAACTGCGCCCTGGGCGTACTAAGTTTTAGCGGATTGAGATTTACGGAGTAGTTTATAGAATCTTGAGAAGTAGTCCAGAGAAAGATGATTTATTGCTATGTTTGAGATATGGTTTTAGCGAAATAGAAAAGAGAGAGTAACGAAGGAAGTAGTAAAAGTTGCAGTACACAATTAGTATACCATTTTATCCTTTCTCTAATAGGCGAAGCCAGTGACAATTGGAACAGTGATCTTAACAGTATAGTCCAGTATGCTCATGATCATAATCTATCCCTGAATGCATCAAAATGTAATGCAATGCTTTTCAGTTCCACCAGGAATCGTGGTCATTTGAAATCGAATCTGAGCCTAGTGATAGAAAATAAACTTTTAGCTTTCACTGAAAATATGAAAACTTTAGGTCTTATTAGTGATGAAAATTTTAGATTTCGTAAACATGTAAAAAGCATTGTCCAAAGATCATTAAGGCCCGATTTTATAAACATGCAAATCCTGATAAAGGTTTTGACGAAGCTTTTCTGTTGGGTGTCGAAGATTATAGTTATGAGTATAATCCAACAGTATTTTATCAATACTGAAAACAAAACATCAAAGCTCCACTGACACCTTTGTCAAAAATATTTTAGAATTTATGTATCAGAACTATGGTAGCAAATCATTATAGCATATAGCATATAGCATTATAGCATTACCACTATTCTGGTTGGTACGTAAAGATGAACTGTTAACATCATTACTATTAGTCCATAGAAGAACTCAGGGTAGTCATTATTCTCCGGTTTTTCCTCAAATCTACAATTATTTTGTCGGGCAAACTGTACTTAATCTGATAATCTTAATTTTTAAGGAACAAATAATAAATAATAAACAAGCCGGTCGTACAATTATTTCTGTTCTCTCAAAAAGTAGTGCTCTTTGTTTGTTAAATGGTGAACTAAAGCTAAGCGCGCACTGGGTCGGACGGAACGGTACGAACGGTACGCACCTTCGGCACTTTTTTTAGGTGATTGCGCTCACTGGGTCGGTCGGTACGGTCGGTATGGACGGAACGGACGGACGGAAGGTCGGACAATGGAGACAAGCAGTCTCGTAATAGGTCTTGTGATGTTATGTATTGTGAAAACCAAAACGATATGTTGAGTGAAGAAGAAATAATTGTAAGACTAATGTTGGTAGCAGAAGAAGAAGAAGAAGAAGAAAGGTCAAGAACTTGAGGAAAACCCAGATTTTGGATTCATAGAATAAATCGAAAGTGATTAGAGCACCACCGTAATTAATTTGGGAACATCCATGCTCGCTTTGCAACCAGTATTGCTCAACTGAAACGGCGAAACGTCTGTACCGAAGCACGTGCAGGCACGCGCCGAAGGGCTGATGAGTCATCGGTACGGCCGGGATGCCTAGAAATCTTTCTTTCGGGATTTTATCGGACGGCGGAAGGTGCGGATGGTCCTGTTCCGACAGTTACGACCCAGTGCGCGCACCCATAGGCAAATCAATGCTAAACATTTTTGAAAAATCCCGTGCGTACCTACCGTTCGTACCGTACCGTTTGACCCAGTGCGTTCAAGGCTTAAAAGTCGAAATGCGGTTGAGTTTTCCGTCGCATTATGCTATGCATGATGATCTTGGGATAAATCTACAAGAATTCTTCGTCTCCCGGTAATTTGATTACAATGATTACATTGCAGTTTGTACCGGGAAATTCTTCACGTAGAAATGTGAGTAAAAACTGCTGGTGAACCGGACTGTTTTTGTTTTCCTGATTTATTTCTGTTGTACCAGTGACGTAGCAGTTTGAGATTGATCTTTTGATGGTTTTGGATTTGATATAAAATGGTTTGCACAAATTGTAAACTGAGTATCAGAGACGATTCTAATCCTATGTCATGTTTGTGATAGCTGTGGAAGAATTGTCCAACGAAACTGCTCAAGTCTAAATGCTTCTGAATGCAAAGTAATGGATTTGAAGGGGAAAAGATTGTTACGCTACTATTGTAAGGAATGCCAAAATGGTGTTAAGATTATACCAACACTCTTAGCAAAAATTGATGAGATGGATCAAGAAATTACCAAATTGAAAAAACAACTGGAGAACTCAGTGTTGGAGGAAAATAACAGAAATATATGAACGTCAAAGAAGATCAAATAATGTAATGTTGTACCCGGAGAAACCAAACTAACTTAATTCCGATATGGAGCAGGTCAAGGAACTGTTTAAAGAAATTTCTAAAGAAGATATTACAATAGAAAAAAACAAGTGTTGGCAAGAATAACAAAAATGATTCCCGCTCGTTGAAATTTATACTGCAAAATGTTGATGATGCAATGTTCGCCACAAAAAGAATTTGGACAAGAAGCGCAAGATTTATGTGGACTTAGATGGAGGAGCTGGAAGAAAAAAAAAACAAAAGCGAACATGTTTCTATTAAGTATGTGAGAGGAATGCCTCAAATATAAAAAAACTCAAGAAACTAAATTCAGTTGATGATGACTCTATTTCAGTCTACTACCATAATGTTGGTGGGCTCCGTACAAAATTGTTAGAGTTTTAGCATTTAGCTTCATGTTAAGTTTATAACATCTTAGTATTAGTTGAATCATGGATTAATAAGGACTTTAGTAATAGAGAATTTGGATTAAATAACTATGACATATTCAAATTAGATAGGAACCCTGCCATTTCTGGTAAGACGTGAGGAGGCGGAATACTCATAGTAGTCAAACATAAACTATGTGCAAAGTTAGTTGATGTGACTCCAAGTCCAGTTGAACATCTTTTTGTTTTTGTTAGTCTTGTAATCGGTAATCGTAATAATAATAGTCATTACAGGTAGTGTTTATATTCCTCCATCATCAGATATGGCAATTTACTGGCAACATGTTAATATTATTGAGAATACTTTTTTGAACTATTATTTGAGTAAATTTGTTATATGTGGCGATTATAACCTATCTGAAGTTTCCTGGCACAATGATGATTTTGGTGTTGATGTGAACTGTCCTGATAACTCAAACGCGATTATTCGCTCAAATGAATTTAGTTTCCAAAATTTCTACCATATAAATACTACTGCGAATAGTAGAAACGGATCTTATATTCAGCAGTCTCATATTCGTAATATTCAAGTATCCGAACCGATTGATCCTCTGTTTAATAACAGCATTCATCATACAGCTGTCTCGTTTTGATCTGGCATTTAACTGTGAGCCTGACTTAGTTATGAGGAGTACTACTATGATTTCAGGTAAGGAGATTACATTGGGTTAAATAATTTTTGGTGCAAGTATCCTGGAACGATTTCCAAACTAAGGACGTAAATGAAGCGGCAGCTCAATTTTATGATATTTTGTACGACGAAAGCCCCAGATAGGTCCTTGTGAAGAAACTGAGTACCAGATTTTCCACTATGGTTCAATGCAGGTTTGAGAAAATGAATAAATCAGCAGCGGCAGTATTCAAAGTTGCGAGATGACTGTTTTGAGAAACATACATATAATGAACATACATTAGAAGTAATAATAATCTTTATAAATTACCATCTATCATGACATAAAATAATCATTCTGGTTATGGTAGTGAGGAGATAAAGATATATAGTGAGGGTTGATCAAATACGAAATTACACATCTAATAAGGACAACATAGATATAGCTCGCTACCAATGTAATGTTCAGGAAATCATAGACTCTGTTATAGCGGCACCTTCAAAATTATCTCATGTTCCAGATGGGATACCGCTGTTCGTTTTAAAAAAATGTATTTTGACTATCGCAAAACCAGTACCATTTTATTTTGAACCTATTTTAACCAATTGATTCTGGTGTTTTTCCTCATTATTGAAAAGAAAGCTTTTTAACGCCCATACATAAATTTGCCAATAAAAATAATGTTCAAAACTATCGCGCAGTATGTTTACAATTTCAAAGAAAAGATTAACCTGGGATACCCGCCAAATTATCCGTAATCAACAGCATGGTTTCGTTACATGTAGATCCGCAGCTACAAACCTATTAATAGAAAAAAATGGAGTCAAGTTGATTGACTCAGTACTTCCCACACATTACTGTGATATCAGTTTATTATTTTCCCATAGCATGAAGCTTTGGTCTGAGATCCCCTTGCAACCAAATCATCGGCAGCCTTCCCTCCCCTAAAATTGTCTTATGCCGCTAAGTATTTCCTTCAGAGGTCAATGGACAGCCTAAAACATCTAAAAACGAAGTTTGAGTTGTTTTCATACTTTTAGTTTTTTGATTATTGCTATATACGCTGTCACTGACACGATATTTAACAAACATACGCGTTTTCCATCCTCACCACGGTAATAATACTGTGTCAAAATTTAATTAGAATCAATGTAATAGTGTCCACGTTACAAAATACAAAAAGATCTAAAGCAATAAATACTCGTATGTATGTATACAGAAAATTCTAAGTCCTTTGGTTTCTGTAATAGGCAAGGCAATGTTCGGATGGACCTAAAAAAGTTATTTATGTTGCTAGGTCTTCCTTCATGGGTCAGTGGGCAGTCTATTATGAAAGCAACAAATTTTTCAATTTTACAACCCCCCACCCCCCCACCACCCCAATTTCACCCCCACCCAAAAAAAAGTAAAAAATGATCAGGAACCTCTAAAACGCCTAAAAACGAAGTTTGAGGAATATTTAATTTTTTTTGTTTTTTGCTAATTACTCCGCCGCCCCTGCACCGATTTTCAAAATTATAAGAACATTACCTACTACGACCCCCCAGCATATCGCTGCCCAAATTTCATCACAATCCATGCAGCGGTTACTGAGATTACGAGGACAGAAAAACGCGTACAGACAGACCGACAGACAGACAGACAGACCGACAGACAGACAGACCGACAGACCGACAGACCGACAGACAGACCGACAGACCGACAGACCGACAGACCGACAGACAGACAGACCGACGGAAATGAGTGACGTGGATTTTCGTTATGTAGACATCATGAAATGCCCAAAAAGTGTATTATCTCAAAATCGAAAATTTTCGCGATCACAGTACTCCCCTCACCTATCGGTGTGGGAAGTAAAAGTATATATTCTCGGCGTTTGAAAACAAGCTCCAGGTTGATTCAATCTATACTGATTATACAAAGGCTCTTTTGTTGGCTAAACTAAACAGTCTGGGCATTGAAGGTTCTCAACTATCATGGATTAAAAGTTATCTCTCAGGTCGGACACAATGTGTTCGGTATGCAGGCTCGATATCTCACCCAATCAAGGTCCTGTCAGGTGCACCACAAGGTTCACATATCAGCCCTGTTCTATTTAATTTATTTGTTAATCATATCGCAGAGTGCTTATCCAATACTTGTTTTTAATATTCGCTGACGATCATAAGTTATATAGAGCTGTTAAAGATACACTCAGTATACATTGGTCAAACTTCCAGGTCCCTTAAAGGGAGGCTTACCTCTCACAAAAGTGATGCCAGACTTTACCCTAACAGGTGTACTTTGGCATCACATGCTAATCTTCCCAATCATACCATTGACTACAATCCTGTTAAAGTTTTGGCAAGTGAGTCAAATTTAAAGAAAAGATGTTTCCTTGAAATGGCACATATTTTTCAATGTGACAACTGTATTAATAAAAAAACTGATATCAACAGCCTTAGCATAATTTATTCATATCTTTTGAATTGTGAAAAATATCGTATTGATAATTCTGTGGAGAATTCATCAATGCAAATGTAATACATATAAAATTAATTTACACCACATATATTGTGGAAAAAAAAATTTCCCCCCATTTATCAATTTCACATTATCACTAAAATTCTTGCTATAAACGTACATATAATTCCTCTTTCTCTACTTTTTGATATACTCATTGCTATCCACGCACATTGCATAATATTACACACATTAAAACATTTTATTACATCAGTTCATTCTGTTCGACACTGTATAGTGATAATTTGAATCACCCTATACATAAATCCCCTCCACAAAAATAATTTCAACATAGATTGTGCGCGCATGCGCCAAAATTTAGGCAAATGACAATTGACAAATGAACAAAATTTGAATTTCCCTCCACTAACCTATTTCCGCTCAGACACGTGTGCTTGACCGTTTCGAGAGACGTAATTGCCGGCACGCAAAATATTCACCGAACGGCCATTTTACGATTTGATTAAGATTCTAACTTTTAACAGTAAATTGTGTAATGTTTTTCGTAAATTTCTGTGTCTGTATAACGTGCTTCATGCAAGATATGTGTTGTTACTTGCTCTTTTGGCTTGTTTTATAACATCTTCCAGCAACATCCTCACAAACTTTTGTAAGTAAAAACTTTTCATTCTTAATTTTTTCTAATGTTGCTGATTGCTAAATTGTCTTTGTAGCCCTGAAGAAGGGATCAAATGATCCCGAAAGCTTGGAAATAGAGTTTTAAGAGTACACTTCGCTGTTTATTTGCCGCTACCCAGCCATCTAGCTTGAGTTTTGCTGTTAAAGATATATATGATAAAGAATTATTACAAGATGATATCTCGAACCTCATTTTGTGGTGTGATACTAACATGATTGGAATAAACCTGAACAAATGTCCTCATATGAGTTTTACGAGAATCTCTAATCTATTTCACATTGACTACAAAATTGGAAACCAGCCTATAATGAAATTCAATAGTGTGAAGGGTTTGGGAGTAACTTTTGACACAAAACTGTCTTTCAAACCACACATACATAAAATTAGATACTTCCAAATCCTTCAAAATGTTGGGATTTATATTGTAGATCAGCCAAACATGTGTCAGCTGAGGTTTTGCGCACTTTATACTGTATATGCTTGAATACAACTCAGTGATATGGTCAGCTTACTTAATTGGTCATACTTATGCGACCGAAAGAGTACAGAACAAATTTTTGAAACAATCGGCACATAAAATGGGTTTCCAAAATCATAATTTTAAGTTATCAGGTATTTTAACCAATTAAACTTGGATGCTTTAGAGCATCGTCGAAATATGCTTGATTTGTGTTTCATTGGCAAATTGTTGAAGAACTCCATAAATTGTTCAAAGATACTTGCCATAGTAAATCCTAATGTCAATCAGAAAAGCAGTTGTGACGCAGAATTGTTTACAATACTGTACCACTCCACAAATTATGGTATGTATGAACCTATCACCAGCATGCTCAGATATGGAAGCACTTTTTGTCACGAGGTTGATAGATGAATGCATTTTAACCGGAATGTGCCATAATCGAGGCCATAATAGTTATATTATATTATATTATTATTTTTTTATACATATAGAGGTATAAATTATATTATTCTATTAATCACATTAATTCATTTGACATTATATATATGTATTTCCTAAAATCAAGAGAATGAGAATTAATGTATTTGCTGTACAACATGTATAACTGATTGTATAGTATTATAGTATGAAGAGAATTTAGTAAAAGTTGTACGGTTTTTGTTATATAATGGAAAACCGTTGAATGAACAAATAAATAAAAATTACCACAAAGTGATTAATTTAAAAAAAAAATGCAGAATGTTTCATTTTAATCTTATAATTATTGTATAATTTTTAATTTCAAATTGCGCCAGTTTCTGACATAATCTTATTAAGCCCGTCAATTAAGAAGACACTCTGTGAAAGGTTAGTTATGTCTATTGTTCAGTATTGTGGTATTGTGTATTATCAATGTTTAGATTATTACATAACAAAGCAAAGAATCCAAAATATATTTTGCAGGTTTGTTCTTGGGATGAGAAAATGTAATGATGTCTCCGAAAGTATTAAAAACTGGGGTGGGGTGGTAAACTGGTTAAGTTACATTATCTTACTATTACCCCGAAAATACTATCTTCCTCAAATCTAGCGTACCTGATGGAAAAATTCATATGGCGAGGCGACACTCATTCGCTTAGGCTGAGGCATGGAAGTTTGTTAACAATTCCATACCACCAATTTGTAATGTTCCAAAGATGTTTCATCTATAATGCCGGAAAACAGTATAATGCGATAGGTAATTCTTTGAAGTCTTTACCAGAAAATAGATCTAAATGGGAAATGAAAAAAATACTAGCATAGCAGAGTATTCTGCTCAAGAGATCTGAATATTAAACTTAAGATTAGTTTGGCCAGATGTTACGTTTTCGCGATCCTCCTCTATGGGATGGAGTCGTGGGCAAGCAACAAAGTTGATCTGAGAAGACTTGAAGCTTTCGCGGTGTGGGTGTATAGACGCATACTCAGAGTTTCTTGGACAGAAAGGGTCAAAAATGTTGAAATATTAAGGCGTATGAATAAAGAAACTGAAATAGTAGAAACTGTCAAAATCGGGGAACTTTCTTACCTGTGTCACGTTATGCGTGGAGAAAGATACCATATTCTACAACTGATAGTACAATATATATACTCCGTGGCTGAATTGCGAGAATGGTATCCCTGTACATCGATAGGATTATTCCGAGCAGCCGCATCTAAAGCAATAATCGCCATGATGATAGCCAACCTTCTTAGAGGAGACGGCACTTAAAGAAGAAAGAAGCATTTTTTCAGTGCTGCTGTTACTGCTGTTTATATTATATACGTACATATTGTGCAGGTCCACGTTTCGCTGTTAACTTAGGTTTAGGTGTTAGTGTTAAGTGTACGTATTTTTTTCAGTGGGTTAGGTGTAAGAATAGACTTAGGCTAAATTTCGCCCAAATAAAGTCGATGTCGATAAATATATAAATAAACAAATAAGCTACCCCTCTTACCCCCGAATATTGATTTTATAGCCAAAAAGGTCTGTGATAGTTGAATCCATCGGCATAAATTATTTTCTGTGTATCTAGTTGAGTCCTAGTAGATGTCAGCAAGAATTAGATCTCTTAAATGTAACTAGACAATCATCCACTGTCTTCAAACATCAATTTAGGGGCCATAATTTGCATATCATTTAGCAAAAAGATCTCTTTATAAATAAGACCTTTTCTGGCAGAGGTAAATTGGTTTTTTATGTTAGAAAAGCTGCTACAACATATATTACCAAAAAGAGATCAAAGTCTGCTTCACATAGATTGCGGTTACCCAAATATTACCTCGCCTTAATGGAATTTAACCTAAACAGTTAAAAATCGTGAGAAAAATTTTATATGAGTCAATTTTTTTAAAACATTTATTTATAATTTGTGTTTGGTAAAATATTAATACCTCTTTTCAAATATGTTAGTTAGTGGAATAATTATCCTTTAATCATTTGGTTCACAGAAAAATCGGAAAAATGAAGGGTACCGTGAACCAAATGATTGGAATTATGTCCCTCGTGCGGAGTAAGCAAGCACCTTTCATTCCATGAAATCCTGGTCGACTGAGGAATCGTACTTCAGTAACAAAGAGAGCTGTCGTGCAAATGGCGGTGAGAGATTCACACTCACCCAACAGCCGACTAGATCCCTCTGGATGACTGAAACACATGGTTCGCAGAGAGATACGGGGGAGTAGTGGGTGTCGGCGAAGCCGATACCTTGTCGTCGGTGCTGTATATGGGCTGTACCACGGGGCACCTTAGTGTAGTTGGTATCGCGTCGGCCTAGAATGCCGGAGACGCTGGTTCCAATCCTGCCGGTACCCTTCATTTTTCCAATTTTTCTGTGAACCGAATGATTGGAATTGTCTCCCTCTTGTGGAGTAAGCAAGCACCTTTCATTCTAACTATCCTTCACTTCAGGAGGAAACCTGCGACTTATTTGCGTTAAACGACAAACTCAGCAAAAGGCATGAAACCTAACAAAGGTCCGCAATATTTTCCAAAAAATGCTCGCCACGAGCGACAGCCACAAATCGAACACGGTCTCATCTAAAGTAAACAGCAAATCCAAATGAACATCCAGAAAGATCAAGAAAGCTGCGGGTTAAATGCACTCCATGATGAACATGATTACCACCGAAAAAATTACTCAAGAGGGGCCAAACTACAATCACAATTCCGCATCAGGAAAACCAGATAGAAGCACTTAACCAACCGGTAAAATCAGGACCTATAAATACAAGAAGCCATAGTTGCTGACGAGTGGTAATGGACTGACATTCCCAACTAGCAAAGACGCACTATAAGCCGCGACTAAAAGGACTGTTCAGTTGTGAAGTTGTTGTACTGTTGTTTCCTAAACACTAATTTGCTGGTTAAATGCTGTCCAAAATGCGATTTTGCTCCCAGCAGCATATTTGTTCTTTAACGAAGTGTTTAAAACGTTCTTGTAGCAACTTTGTACAACATCTTAAGCAATAAATTTGGAAGTGTTGTATAAAAGCTTATTAAAGCATTTATATGCAACAGATCACCTGCCTGCATAAAATAGCTACGTAAGAGCTCTGTAAGAATGACGTTCTGAGCTGTTCGGCTCCTTCTATAGTAATTATACAACAAACCTTTATCTTATTGCTTTAGCATGCGAAATGTGTTTTCTAATCAGCACATTGCTCTCAGCAGTAGCTTTTATACAATTGTGATTTATAGCTGTTAAAAGCTGTTTTCGGCAGCTATATTGGAGCGATTACCGAGCAGAAAACCTTAGCCTGGTATATTTTTGTTGTTTAATGCAGGTATCTAGAAACAGCTTTATAGCGTTTTAAGTTCTGATGAGTATTTTAGGTTATACGCATTTATGAATTAATAGTTACAATGGCTGATTTTACGAAGTGAAAAAAAGTGATAAGAATTGCCGCATTCCATATAAAAACGTAATTCAGAAAATAATACGCCCAAACCTGCTAGTAGAAATTCCAGTCGAGGTCACAGCCACTGGCAAGAAAACAATAACTCCAAATAATACACAGCGCGAACAAATAATTTGAAGATTTGGAACCTATTGAACAATGTTTTCTATATATAAGCTATATTTCATAAAGGCACTCCAACCACATATCCCAACAGATTAGTAGTGTAAGACATCGATAAAAACAATGTTGCTCTATAACAGCATTACTTAAGTAAGTTAAAGGAGTAAATGTTGTATATCTACTCTATAACTACTGCGAACGGGGTCAAATCCCGACTCAGTGACATACGGCTCGACTCGTCGGTGATGGATCTAGCCTAGTACATGGCAGTCGACTGACAGTTGTGAATTCAGAGCTACGCCAAATTGCTGTATAATAACTGCCGATTACATCATTCTATCCTATAAGACGACAATCAATATGGATGATATTTTGACACTCATGAATGTCATAACTAGCGGCCATATTGGTCAATTAATCAATCAATAGTGCTGTGGAGGTTATTTAATTTTGTTTCAATAATCGTAACTATATATTTTTATATAAATGCGCTCAAATGTAGCAATTTTGATGATTTCAATGTAATAAAGACATAATATTGTAGTTTAAAATTGAAATTTAATATAGAGCAGTGTTGAAAAATCCATCAAATACTGAGCGCGTGAAAAATTCGTCACTATTTTATGCTAAATGCACAGTAAAATTTCGTGTGCAACTAAATCAAGCCCTCTGGATGCATGCTGTCGGATTTGTTAAGGATACTATTCAAGATTATTAATGGCCGATGTATCCACAAACAAGATGGATTCATAAGATATGACATGCTATTCTACTTCATTTATGCAATATTTAGAGAATCATTTAATTACATTAAAGTTGATTCATACAACAAAACAATCGGGTAGATGTTGTAAAAAAGTGGTTTTGTTGTCCCATTATTGATGTACCCAAGCACTATACAGCTTATAGGGAGCTGTCATGTAGTAGTGATGTAAGGACTCTTTAGCAGCTGCAAGAACGTTTATACAACTGTTGCTTAAGAATTGCAGGCAATCTTTATAGAACATCTTTAAATGATTGAACTGCTCTATATGTTGTGCCCATTTTGCCTGTATAACTGTTGTGAGAACATTTTGCAAACGTTCTTGCAGCAAACGGTGCTGTGAAAGAAATGCTGTGTAAACGTTCTTACAACTCTAAAAGAACTGAGAATTGTTAGTTGGGATTACTAGTACATTTATGCCTTTTGCTACAACCGATGTATATGAACTCAACACTGTGTTCAGCACATTTCGTGCAGTGAAAGCGCCAGGACCAGATGGTACAGAAATGAATGCCATCAAGCTTGCAGGTCTTACAGTATGCGCAGAGTTGGTTCGTATAATTAACTGGATCTATCACTGGATACTTTCCTCAACAATAGAAAATGGGCCACTTGACTTTCCTACCCAAACCTGAACACTACTTGAGGGACATACAAATGCTTATTTTTCTAGTCTAAGTAAATTTAATTTATTTATATTCATTTTCAATAAACGAAAATAAAATCACTAAGTTTATGTTTAAAAGTTCCATATATCATACATTTATAGTTAGTTACATTTCTACTTATCACATACAATTTATAATTCTTTTATTTAACTGTTTGTTTTTTTTGTTGTTTTTTGTATCTTTATTCTTATTTTTATTATATATAGACCATTTCCTATTTCACTTATAGATACCTGA
The DNA here is from genome assembly GCA_951848785.1 of Callosobruchus maculatus. Classification (NCBI taxonomy): domain Eukaryota; kingdom Metazoa; phylum Arthropoda; class Insecta; order Coleoptera; family Chrysomelidae; genus Callosobruchus; species Callosobruchus maculatus. The sequence goes on from CATOUR010000201.1 coordinate 305,254, forward strand.
AGATGGTTTAGATTAAAATAAACTGAAACGTGGTAGTGAACCCATGAAAAACAACCATAGGACATACAAATATGTGGGAAAAATAATCATGTATAAACCCTTCCCCGAATGTAACATTTCGGTTCTGTTTAAGGCTCTGTTCCTCGACTATGGTTATGGAATCTATATGTTTCAGATCCACCAACAAATCTTAATGCATGTCTCAGTATGCTGACGACGAGCCTGCAAGGGTAATCAGTAATCATTAGAGCACGATGGGCAATGGAAGAAATATTTGGTTACTACAATAAATGCGGAATTCGGTGTAATTAGCAAAAAACCGACTGTGTAATTTTTGGCCGAGGTCGTATCTACCCAAAAGAACTTGGTGGGAGAGTAGACTGGCAAGCTACGATCATTCCTGTTCGGAGCACTAACACTCTTATCAACTGGCTCCCATTATTAGTTTCTCATCGAAAACTTATGTGAGAATAAAACTAAAGATTATGGAAGCCTGGTTGTATCAGCTTCTTACCTATAGTCTAGTTTCTGTACTCCCACGGATCAGTGCATTAGGACTCAATAAATTGGATCGCTGCCTGATGAAGATTTATAAGAGGGCTGGACAATTACCTTGTAGCATCTCTGATGCACAACAAACTATAACCAGAGTTGATTATCCCTCAATAGATCCAGTACTCGCATGCCTAAATTTAAACAATCATTGACGTCGGCAGGACCATAGTAACTATGTTTGACACGATCACTTAGGTACATAATGTAAGTAAAGGCTCCCCCGCCTTCCATTTTCCTCTCCCTGTCGATGTCATAGCCATTCGAAGTTACTGTAAAAATGATATACTAAATTTTAGTTGTCAGGTGTGTACTAAATACCGTGTTCGTATATAAACGATATAAGACCGTATTATAAAGTGAACATTTCCTATAAACATAGTTCCGCGATGGCTTCGTTTTTGAGATACAGGGTGTTGAAGTTGTCGAGAAAAAAGTTTTTTTTTCTACAGTATCGCAGTAAGCTGAGATAATTGATCCAAATTTGGTATATGCCTTTAGATTGTGAGCTACTATAACCTGTGATGATATCAAGACCCACGAACAACCAGTGGCGGAGATGTGGGGTTTGACCCGAATAATTCTGAGGTAAAAATGATACGTCACTGATATTTTCCCAAGTAAAAATCAGTTTGATAGTCTTCATCAATTTCTGGGTGAATTTGTTTCTCGACTTCTTTTCACCAGACGCATATGACTCTGTTCAAAAAAATTAAATCGTTTCAATGCATTGAAATTTGACACCCAGAAAAATTATCTTTTATCAAATAAAAGCTGTGTCCATCTGGCGGCTAAAAGGAAAGTCACAAAATTGGCATATAAATTAATGGAATTTCAGCAATAATATTTATTTTCAGGAAATGCAGTTACCTATCATTTTTTTCTTCAGCATTATTCGACCAAACCATTATATCTCCACCACTGGCAGCTACGAAATAAATTGCTTTTTGAAAAACTCATTTAATTCTATACATATATATGGAAACTATCTCTTTGCATTTTTTCAATCTACTGTGGTTGCCTAGATATTTTCAATGGTTTGGTAAAAATTGCTTTTTAATGTGAATAAACTGTTTTTATATAGAACATTATTTACTTAACAAACCATATTAAGAAATAGACATTACATATTCACTGATAATGAAGGTTTCTGTTTCCGAATAACCGGAACAACTACTATTATTTTCAATGATTGTTCAAATAATGAGGTATACCCCTATCAAACAAACATGTAACTTAAAATAATTCATAAGTAAGACACGGATTTAAAGAAGATGTTTGAAATATGAATCGTTTTGTTGTACACATCATTCACATCGACGTCTAGCAGATTGCACAGCACCAACTAAATTGCGATTTCTTAATTCATTGCACATCTTGAATGCGGCCAATAAGTTCTTCCCTTGTGTTCACAAGTGTTTCCAAAAATCCCCACACAAAAAATCAAGTCAGGAGAACGTGGAGGCCAACATACCGGCCCTATACATCCTATCCATCTCTCCGGATCCAACCAGCTCCGTACATTTCGATGGAAATGAGCTGGACAACCGTTATGTTGGAACTTGCGATTGATCTTAAATTTAGTGAAACTTCTTCCCAAAACATTTTCCCCATTCACGCGTCGTGGTAAGAAATATGGCCCAAATAGGTAATTGTTGAAACTCCAAGCCAAACATTAACACTGAATTCTACCTGGAAATTTCTTGGTCGAATGGCATGAGGATTTTCGTGTGCCCACGTATGCTGGTTATGGAAATATACTATTCCCCGACGAGTAAAACACGATTTGCCAATATTACTTGAAAAAGTTCTATTCTGTTCACTTGAGTTAAAAACCCACTGGCAAAAGACTAATCGTTGTTCTTCGTCACCGTCTCTCAAACCTTGGACAGGTTGCAAATGGTAGGCATGTCTGTGATCCTTTCCTTCAAAGCGCGAAGAATGCTGGACTTGGAAGAATCAAGTGCGCGAGCTGCTATTCGGCTACTTGGATTCCTGTCAAATTCACTATTGTTATTTCTAGACCAGTGCCGAAGCCTTCAAAAGTAATAGAAAGTGAAAAAAAAATTACAGTAGGATGAAACCCATCAGAAAAAGAGGGGAATATGATAAGAATGAAAGGAAAAATAAATTACGGTCGATTCGAGATCGGGAAGTGGGATGGGGTGAGTTTTTAAGGGTAGAAAATGGCTTATCTTGATTTCTGGCAAAACTACACGTCCTATGGAAAAAAGTTAAATGGCAAAGTTGTAGGAAATAAAAAGGTCTACAACTTTTGTATTTTCAATTTTTTCACATAACCTCAAAATTTTGGTGAAAAATTCAAAAAACCAAGTTTTTGGTCTTTTATTTTTATCTTTTTCAAAATAAATAATTTTTTTACGAAATTTGGTGAAAACTTACCTTATTATGTCCCAAATACACTGTAATTTATTTGGTTTAAAATATTTATTTTTTCGCCATATTTGACCTTAAGATCAAAAATGCACCCCAATTTTCAATCGAAAATTCTCGCGTCAAAATATCGGCTTCTTTCAAAAAGTTTGGGAGCCTTTCGTTCGTTGAAATCTCTATTTTCTGATGGTGTAAAAAAAATATACATTACTATAGAAAATCTTCTCAGAAAATGCAAAAAACTGAAAAAAAAACTCAAATTCGAAAATTTTTTTACTCGCTATGTACAATTTTGGGCTATTTATTAAAATTTACACTTATTTACTTAAAAAACGTGAGATCTCATGTTACATTGATAAACGAAAAAATTGCAAATTGGAGTATCCTACTATAATTAACAAACAAATAAGTTAATATTTAATAAGACATCTACAATATTTTGAAAAAGTTGTAGAATCTTCTTTAAATAATATTTGTAGATGCCTATTTATTGCTGTTGTAAGATAATTTATATACCTGAGTGACATACGGTAAATGTTAGCCCATTGTAAGGTATTTCACGGAGAAGTGGGGACGGACTTAGCAGGGTCTGGGCCTTACTATATACCTGTTATTTCGTAGCAGCTGTAAAACCGTTAGTCAGTGGCCATGGGTAACGCAGACAAATTAAATACGCTGATACTATAGCGCTGGCGCATTTTCTTGTATCAACGCAATGGGTTAACTCAAATGCGCTATGATACACGAAACAGTTGAGAGCCAGACTGGAAATAATATTGGAGATGAAAATGATTGTCTTGAAGATTTCGACGATCAACTAGAGACAGAAAGGTATATCGAATCTAACGATGAAGAAATGCCTTCAAAGAGACAAAAACTAATGAATAACTAATGGGAGTTTCAGATAAGATATTTATAAATGACAAGATTAACGTTTTTGAAAAAAATATAATGAATAACGTAATCAGAATTAAATATCTAAATTCAATAGTGCGATTTACATGTATATTTATATTTTTTGAAATTTTCTATGACATGAATGTAATTCGAATTTAATTAATAAACCTTTCAACTAAAAAAATTGCAGCAATCACATTTTTTTGATGAAATTGTACATAGTGAGTAAAAAAAAAATTACGAATTTGAGTTTTTTTCAGTTTTTTGCATCTTCTGAGAACCCTCAGAGAATAGAGATTCCAACGAATAAGAAGCTCCCAAACTTTTTGAAAAAAGCTGATGTTTTGACGCGAGAATTTTCGATTGAAAATTGGGGTGCATTTTTGATATTAAGTTAAAATAAGGCGAAAAAAAGAATATTTTAAAACAAATAAATTACAGTGTATCTGGGACATAGTAAGGTAAGTTTTCACCAAATTTCGTAGAAAATTTTATTTGTTTGAAAAAGATAAAAATAAAAAACCAAAAACTTGGTTTTTTGAATTTTTTACCAAAATTTCGAGGTTATGTGAAAAAATTGAAAATACAAAAGTTGTATTTTTGTTGTATTAACTACAACTTTGCCATTTAACTTTTTTCCATAGGACGTGCAGTTTTGTCAGAAATCAAGATAAACCATTTTCTACCCTTAAAAACTCACCCCCTCCCACTTCCCGATCTCGAATCGACCGTAATTTATTTTTCCTTTCATTCTTATTATATTCCCCTCTTTTTCTAATGGGTTTCATCCTACTGTAATTTTTTTTTGTTTCAAAAATTATCGACCCTGGTCTATTCCTTCTTGACGGATATTTCTGCTTTGTCCGTCATAATGTCTAGGTCTAGGTCCGTTAGTTCTAAATCGTCTCTCTCTCTCTCTTGCCACTTCATAGCAGAAATAGATATCTGCTTGTTATTGGCTTGTAAAAGTGATAGGTCTTCAGTTCTTTGAGAAAAAGTTATGAAACTTTGTACTACAATGCACTTAAAGTTCACCACAAATCTGACAACTGATTTTGTTTTTAATGGCACACTTTCCATTAAAAAAATACTAAATGTCAGCTATTTATCGCACTTGTGCTGTCAATGTAAGGAGGCATTTAAACACCAAAGCTTTCAGTGTCAGCTTCTAATTAGATTTGTTAAAAAAATGATGTCCTCCCAAAACCAGTTCAAGTACACATGTTTTCAATAAAAAATATGAATTCCGACAAAACATGCAAAACTGTTAGCCATCCACGGTAAATAGGAAAAATGGGTAGAGATATTTTCTGTACATCTGTACAAAATTAAACGAATTTTTGAAGGAATAAATAATTTCGGTGCAGGCAGTATGATGGTTTAATGGGAAAATTATTTCTGAAATTCCATTTATTCATGAACCAGATTTGTAACTTGCCTCCCTTCTGCCAGATGCGTAACTTGTGCTTAATAAAATAAAGATAATTTTTCTGTATATAAATTTCAAAGCAGTGAAGTGATTTTTCTTTTAAGGAGAGTATATGCATCTGGCGAAAAAAAGTCAAGAGACAATATTTATTTAGAAGTTAATGAAGATTCTAAAAAGTGATCTTTATTTTCAGAAACTTAAGTAGAATACCTTTTTTCCCTCAGAATAATTCGGCCAAACCCACATCTCTGCCACTGGTTGTTAGCGGGTCTTGATATCATCACAGATTATAGTAGCTTACAATCTAGAGGCATATACCAAATTTGGATAAATTATCTCAGCTTGCTGCCATACTGTAGAAAAAAACCTTTTTTTTTCGACAACTTCAACACCATGTATCTCAAAAACGAAGCCGTCGCGGAACTATGTTTATACGAAATTTTCACTTTAAAACATGATTTTCTATCGAGTCTTAAAGTCCTGATACTAGAAAGTGGTCCACCCTGTATATTGGTGAAACAAGGGACCGTAGCTACTCATTCAAAGGTACTGAATACTAGTACTTTTCGTTTTTAGTACTTTCTCATTATTGTTTCAAGCTTATTTTGAAAATTATTTTTAACTTTATAGTTCAATGTTCTTCAAAACTGTGCTTTTTAGTTCTTTCAACTATATCTATTTTCAATTTTTTAGTTTAAGTTTACCATCTGGGTTTACTTTTCTATTTTTTTTAACTGGATATTTAATATTACGTGTGTAATGAAGATGAACAGTTTTTTTATGATCAATATTGATAGCATAATGATTACCATTACTACATAAACAAAATTAAAGCTGCCGACTTTCCTGAATATATTTCACAAAAATACCAATTCCCAAACTGTTTTAAGATCTCTTCCCCACGCCTATGTGATATTAACAAACTTTTGCAGTGAGTGTATGCAGACTTTAAGGCATCTGCGCCATTTCTTAGACAGTAGTGTCACAACCTGCCTGTAAATGCGCAAAATCCGAATGAGTCAACTTTGTTTACATCCGCATCGCATGTCAATGTAGTAAGCCATATGCTCTTAATCAGAAGGAGAGTTAAAAACTCACAAACAAATGAACAACCAAATAAACAAACACAACCTGCCTATAAATGCGCAAAATCTCAATGAGTCAACTTTGTTTACATCCGCATCGCATGTCAATGTAGTAAGCCTTATGCTCTTAATCAGAAGGAGAGTTAAAAACTCACAAACAAATGAACAACCAAATAAACAAACTCACAAACAAACAAACAAACATTCAGGTGAAGCTACTAAAAGCATGTTGAAAAATTGATGTTATCTCTGCCTAGATCCGAGGTGCTTGCGGCGCCACCTGCAGGGGCGCAAGACTAATAATTATTCTGGGAGGTCGTTCGGTTTCCAGAGGCTCCGTTAGAATCAAGCTTTAGGACTATCAAATGTATTTTGTATCACAAAAGGCAATGGGAATGCTTCTACGAATCGAAAAAAAAAAATAACATTCTGATAGCAAAACCATTTTCATCCACATCCACTGTCCACTATTATAGTTTTACCAGCACTCAGCCACATATATTTGAAACTACTTATATCCTGTTGATTCATTCAACATAAATATATTACGCCATAGCGTAGTGTCTAACGTAGCACTTCGTTGTATTTATATACAACGATATTACCGCATGGTGGTGGAAATAGCTGGGGTACATCTATGTAATGCTGATCACGTTCTCGGCTACATTTTCCTAATGCGCCGTCCGTCGTTTTCCTCCACCCTTCGTCCCTCCTCTTTATCCTGTGCCTCCTTATCCAACGGTTAGCGTATGCCTCGCCGCCACTAAGTGATATTTGTGTTTTTGACGCATCCATCCCGCATGGATGATCATTCCTCTAAAAAGCCATAACCTGAAACTCTTGCTGGAAATACGAAAAATATGCTTCCACCGTAGGTACTATCCTCACAGAGGGTGCGCCATCTATTACCTTTGTCTTCAGATATAAATATTTAGGTAAGCGCAGGTAAGCAAAATGTAAAATCGTTTGCATATATAGCAATCGCGGAAAACTTAGGTTTTCGGATTAATGATGGCCATATCACGAAAATCTATGCCACTTATTTCTGCCCGTCTATCTTTCTGTCTGTAAGTTACCACTCGTCTCTGATCTCAATAGCTGCTTCAAGAATTCTGAGGAGTTTTGAGTATTAACGGAGAATTTTTTTCAAACATTGTAGATGAGGGAAGTACTTTATATTTCTGTAATCGCGTACCGTCCGTAACTGCACCATACAGTATACACTTCCATGAAATGTGTAACGTGACGTACGATCATAATTGGTAATGCTGCTAAATTTTTGGGATCAGATGCAATAACTGCAAAGCAATTATCAAAAAATGGAGTCAAGTTGATTGACTCAGTACTTCCCACACATAACAGTTGCAACCAAATCATCGCCCGCCTGACGTCAAAAAACATCCAACACAAAAACTAGTAAATAGTTTCCTAAATCTCTCCGTAGGAACTAAAACGACACAATTCAGCTTCAACTGGACGAAACGAAACAATCAGGAACCCCCAAATTGCTTAAAAACGAAGTTTGAGCTGTTTTTATATTTTTAGTTTTTTTATTATTTCTGCGCCGCCACTGGCACGATTTTTGAAAACCATACGCACTTTTCATCCTTGCCGCGGTAATAATACTGTGTCTAAATTTCATTAAAATTAAATCCATAATTTCCATGTTACTAAATTCAGAACGATCTAAATTAATACCTAGCCCTACCAATACCAAATCCCTTGATTTCTGTAATAGCCAAGGCAATGCTCGGATGGACCTAACAAACGTCTATTATGCCGCTAGGTCTTTCTTTCATAGGTCAATGGACACTATTATAAATGGAATACATTTTTGAGTTTTACAACCCCCCACCCCCTAACCACCCCAATTTCACTCCCACCCAAAAAAAAAGTAAATAACGATCAGAAACCCCTAAAACGCCTAAAAACAAAGTTTGAGCTATACTTACATTTTTAGTTTTTTTATTATTGCTGCGCCGCCACTGACACGATTTTTCCAAAACATACGCGCTTTCCATTTTCGCCGTAGCAGTAATATTGTGTCAAAATTTCATTAAAATCCATTCGATAATTTTGGAGTTACGCAATAAAGAACGATCTAAAACAACACTCGGATGTATACATCACAAATTTTATTCTAAGTCCCTAAATTGTATTATGCCGTTAGGTCTCTCATCCACAAGTCATTAGATAGCCCATTATGAATACAACATATTTTTCAGTATTACAACCCCCCACCCCCCAACCACCCCAAATTCACCCCCACCCAAGAAAAAGTAGAAAATGACCAGGAACCCCTAAAACGCCTAAAAACGAAGTTTGAGGCATATTTGAAATTTTTCGTTTTTTGCTAATTACTCCGCCCCCCGTATAACGATTTTCAAAATTATACGAACATTACCTACTACGACCCCACAGCATAACGCTGCCCAAATTTCATCACAATCCATGCAGCGGTTACTGAGATTACGAGGGTAGAAAAACGCGACAGACAGACAGACCGACAGACCGATAGACAGACAGACCGACCGAAATGAGTGACGTGGATTTTCGTTATGTACACATCATAAAACGCCCAAAAAGCGTATTATCTCAAAATCGAAAATTTTCGCGATCACAATACTCCCCTCACCTATCGGTGTGGGAAGTAAAAATAATATTTTTCTGTGGGGGATGAGAACCACCAAGGTTTTCTGAACGCATAAACGCCCCTCCAATACCTTGAAGAAACCTTGCTGATATTTTATTCCCTTACGTATCCGATAATCTGTATCTTGGAAACTACTAGCTTGCTTGTAATATAGTCCAGTGGTAACACATCATCAAGAATGTAGAAATACTGAAACCAGTTAAAGTTGGTTTTTACTAGCGCAATGACGGGAACGAAGAAGTATCATTTATTCAAATTATGACAATAGAGAAGGACTAGTAATTAAAAAACAGAGATCAAAGAACCGCGAATTTGCTGTTAGATGTTCTGGATTATCTTGATTAAATCACATTTTCCAGTATAATATTATAGGCTATTTCCAAAACAACTAAGTGAAAGACGAGCTTATCTGCGCTGTTTTGTATTTCCTAAAATACCGAGACATGCTCTTAAACAAATAATTCCATACGGAAATATATTGTTAGTTGTGAGATATGAATTTTGGGGGTGACGAAAACATTGGGAATTATATGCAACAAATAAGAAATTCTTTCTATATTATTAAAAATACGTCCACTGAATTTCGCCCGTTAGAAACTGGCCACCCTAGAGGGCTGATAAAACTTATTAAACAATATTTCTCATGATAACAGCCGAACTAACTCAAGAACTCTGTCAAAAACAGTAAACATACCCACTTTGTCAGACATACGTTCTAATATAGCCATAGCCTCAATAAATACTGTACCAACAGTAGAAACGCAACAGATGGATAAGCTTTTTCGTGACTGAAAGAAACATATTCAGGCAAAATAATAAGTAAATTCGACCATAATACATCAAAATGTACAATGTATAGCCAATAAACTTTTACAATTAGAACTTATTTTAAATAGATACATTTTGTGTTAGTGAGCACTGGGTAAATGCTGACCAATTACCATCAATAATGTTAAATAACTACGAAATGGCAGGTTTTTATTGTAGAATTATTGGAGGAGTTAGAATTTATGTCAAGAAAGGTATTTAATTCGGAGTAGTAGCTACCAATTCCATTGACAACGAGTTTGAACGTATAGGTATTTTCCTGAAAGAATCAAAATTATTGTCTTAACAGTATATAGAAGTCCTGGAGCAGATCTTTTATCGTTTGTGAACCACCTGAATGAAACACTTGTCAAATATCTCATTCGTTAAAAAACCACCAAATTGTAATTTGTGGAGATTTTGATATCAATTTCTTAAAAGCAAGTGAAAATCTGAACCTGCTATTTGATCTTCTTAATCCTTGGAATATCACCCCTTCAATTAACGAACCCACTAGGATAAACATTTGTTTGGACAGCATACGACGATTTTAGATATGAATAACTACACTTGTCAGATAGTAAATGAAAATATTAGCATATCATGCAGCACAGGTTATAAAAATAGTAACCTATAACGATCAAAATGTATTAGCAAAAATCAGATGTGAACATAGGAAATGTAAAAATCAGACAAATATCAACTACTATATGGAGCTTCTAAAGCAGGAAAATTGGTCTTTAGTGAATTTTGTCGGGGACACTGACAATAAGTTCAATAGGTATATTTTTTAATACATTCCAACATTATTTTGAACAAGCCTTTCCATTGCAAACCAGATAATCACCAACGAGCAAAATATTCAGAAAACTGTGGCTCACAAAAGGTCTAATAATTTCAGGGCAGAAACTCAAAAACATGTTCCCCTTTTCTAAAATTAATAATGAGTTTAGTAGTTACTACAAGAGCCACAAAAAATGTACAGAAGATTGTCGAATAAGGCCAAAAAAATGTACAACAGTAAGCTAATATCTGACTCAACTAATAAAACCAAAATCATCCAAGAGAGCTGAATATGAACTAAGTGTTCACGATGAACTTATTAAAGATCTAAAATTGATTTCTAATATCTTTAGTACTCACTTTTCCGAGCTACCATACAAATTAATAACCAATCCTCCTACTATAAAGAAATCCAAATACAATAACTAAACGTTCAAATAGTTTTTCCTTTCTACCAGCAAGAGAATCGAATAGATTAGAAATTTTTAATAACTTGCAAGTGCCCAGATTCTATTGGAGAAAACAGTATTAGTACAAATACAGTTAAAAAATGTCCATTGTGAAGCCTCTAACCTATATATTAAATTGTTCGCTGGCAGAAGGGACATTTCCAGATTGTTTAAAAGTCTCAAAAATAATTCCTGTCCATAAAAAAAGGGGATATAACTTGCATAGATAATTATAGGCCAATTTCACAGCTAAGTCCATTTGCAAAAATATTTGAAAGATATGTGGCCAACTGCTTAATCAGCTACTTTGATAATAATAATTTGTTAAACGTTAATCAATTTGTGTTTCGCAAAGGGGGACCAACAATGTATGTTTTGATCACTGCCAATAATATTTCAACCTTAACAGAACTGAGAAGAACACAGCAGTGAGAACCGTTCTCTTTAATTTCTTGCAACTCTTCGAGTGAGCTGTCGGTTGCTAGAATGCGAACTATCTTACTTTTAGATTTTGGGGGGTTATAAAAATAGGAACAATAATATTAGCGGTTCTTACACAGTTAACTTTTATCAAAAAATTTCTTCGCTACTGTTCATAAATTTACCACCAAAACACATAGCCCATCATCCTCTATATACATAACATACTAAAACCTCCATTTATATTACGCTAGCTTCCCCCCTTCCGCTTTCCTTTCACACCTCTGACAGAATTTAAAATTAATTAAAGGACCCTGCTCCGACTAAATTTCGGTAATTTAAGATCGACATAAATTTGTAAAGTATATTCCGGTTGCGTGGCATACTCGGGCAAGCGACGGTAATTATTGAACTGAGAGTCTGATGGGGGTTGGTGGCCCCCTTGCCCCCCTTTCGTAATTAAATATCGTTTCATTTGGATCAATTTATGGGGCAGGGCTGACGCGCCGCGTTTTCGAAGCGTATTTATGCACCTGCCTTCACTGGCAAGTGCACCGTTCCATTAAGAAGGGGTGCTGAGGTTAATAAAGATCCAGACACACCCTACTAATGATTTCACAGCGTCAAGTAAAGTAAATGACAGAATTAGGAGCGTAACTTATTGTGGTGGTATTTAATTGCCATAATACAACCTCTGAAACTTATTATTTAATATCGAGACTGGCTCCCTGGTTCAGCATGTAAGAGATAAGGACGAATTAATGATTGTTATGGGCGTGTCTTAAAAACATTTAATAAAGTAGTAATTCACTGAATAAACAAATAACCAAAATAAATTAAGTAAAATCACAATGAAATATTTAAACGATAACTTACTAGAAGTACCTAATTTAACATCAATAAAAGTTGGGGCTGTATCAGGAAAAGCGCTCGAGATGACACATCTGGAAATTAAATAAAAAGATACCTGGGTAATCAATTCACTAAGGAAGAATAAATTTTAAAAGTAGGTCACCATAGTTTCAATTGAAGATCATAACGTTATTTTATATTAGTGTGATTCGCACAACCTACAGGTCAGCAACTGTTATTTACACAAGTAAACATAAATAGATACACACCAAATAACTATTCAAACACCAAATACGTAGATGAAACAATATACAGTAAATCAAGCATCTCTCGTGTCATGGATATTAAGGGCCAACTCGCGTAATACATCTCGAAAGGAATACATTAAATAATATACTGTGTAATTATACAAAAACCATATAACAAAACTTGAGCAGCTCTTGGGTCTTTGGTATTAAGTGTCGCGAAGTACCTCTTCAAGAGCTCCAATCACTAGGGCGGAGAATTATCATGATAACTGTGAGGCCAACTCACTGAGATACTCGCAAAGTTTCCACTCCTTTGTACTAATTCAGCACGAAGGGTCAACTCGCGACATACCTCGAGATTGTTATCTGTTTTCATATCGCAGACATTCAAGAGTTGAATTATCAAACCGTTCATGATATAAATGTGTGTATGAAAGTTTTAGTCAATTGTCTAGTAAACAAGTCCTCAAATGAATTAATAAAATAAATAAATATGTCAAAGAATAAAGACACAACTAGTAGAATTGAATACTCTGTGAGATATACTCACCCAAGTTGTTGCACAGTCACCAACACTTCATAATGTCTTGATTGTAAAGGTGCAGATACACAATCATGTTAAAAAAAGCATGCGCGCCTTGCTCGAAATAAGCACGCTAATTTTAGGCATGCTAAAGAATCGGCGGTCATGCGATTAAATGGAAATCTTTCAGTGACAGTAGCATGCTAATTTTGAGCATGCTTAATAAGTATGCTATTTATGAGCATGCTAAAATGTAGCTTCAGAAATACAACTGGGTACTACGTACACAGAAGTTATTTTGCCAAAGTAATAGGGTGGAATGGTCGTAATTCTGAGCAGGTATGAGTAGCATTATACGCCGGATATTGATTATTATCTTACGCACGATTGGAATTCTTTCTGTCCTAACACTTTAAGGCATCGTTTTTACGGTGCATGTTTAACTACACCCTTGGATAATAGTATTTTTGAATTATAAAATTTTATCACCCTGACAAGCATTTCATAAACATCTTAGGTATTTATATTGTGAAAGTTAATATTGTTTAGGGAGAAAGACATGTTCAGGTATTAATGTTGTGTTACACTTGATGCAAGTGGAAACGACTTCCAGACAATCTGGATAATTATTGCTCTATTTCGGCAGCTCGATCCGGATCAAAATCTTGGATCTTACTTGAGCTTGAAAAACTGAAGCCAATCCCAAAAGCACAGCGAATTAATTTGAGTGAAGCCACCGACTACGTACAGTAAAGCCGATCTCATTTCACGAAATAAACACTTCAGGCCGGATTGAACGAATCCGCTGATGGAATTCGAATGTCAGAATTTGTTGGTTAGGAGTTCATTAATTAAACTGTTTACCTTATTGTTCTGTGCTGTTTTACAACTGTCATATAGTGACATATGACATATATGCATATGTTTTGAGAATGGCGCTTGCGTTAGGTGTCTCTTAAATTGCATCCGAAATAAACAGTTTAGATTTAGGATTGAAATACCTAATCTCCTAGAATTTCGGTCCGGATCGAGCAGCCAACATAAACGTGGTAAATAGCAAAAATTTTGGAGTCAACTAATTCGACAAAATCCTAATTTCATCCTCGCAGAGGCTACCTGTAATAAATAGTCAAATGCTACTGACAATTCTGCTTATGATGTACCATGACACGTATGTTTTCCTGAGATCATTTTCTTCAACATACGCTTAAGGGGCACATCCTGTATATTCAAAGTATCTGTCTCTTTAAATTATCGGGCAGTACTGAAAATATTGATTTGAATTGTCTTCGAAATAATTAATCTCTCATCGTAACTTTATGGATCAATAGCGTTCTAAAATATAGTATTAGCCGTTCAAAGATTTCAATTTTCCAAATATAGTATGGCCAACTTTTGAGGTCAATCTATTGACACTTTGAATTTCATTTGAGGAAACCTTTTATTTGAAAAGGTTAAATGATCTCCAAAAAATTCCAAATTTTATGTTGTTTTTTTAGTTCCGCGAATTTGCGAGTAACTCTAAAATAGCTGATATTTGAAACATAACGATCTAGGTGAAAAATTCAGTGTTGAACCTGAAACTGCCAGAATATTCTATTTGAATAAAATTGAACTGATAACAATTATTACAGTAAAACCAAATGTGGCACCATCTTGGAAACACTTCAACTATCAGTCTTGACTAGGCCTACCTTGAAATTTTTGAGGAAAATACCGATTACAAGAACGAAAGATTCCAATCAAAGTTTTGGGTGAATCACTCTGTATTCGTACTTGTTTAAGCTGTAGAAAACTAGTATATGTTATTGCTTGAGAAGTACGAAATCAATCTACTTAGGCGTAGGCCAGAGATATGGTAAATAACAGAAAATTCTTAGTAGTCCTTAGATGTCCTTGACATCTCTCGGATGTCAAGTTTTAACTCCTACAGTCTACGGTAGTTGTTATTCAACTGTTTATTTAACAAGTTGTGATAGGTATGCAGGTACTCACGCATCCAGACACGAAAAGCTTAGACTCCATCTACTGGACAGCAATCTTTGCTGTTTTGAACCACTATATGTCGATGAAAAAACATCCATTCCATTTCAATAACTGCGGTCTCTTTCTCCTAGAATACCTTCCTTCTCTCTGACTTGCAGTAATATTTAAGACACGGCTCGCCTCCGAGCTGTAAGTTGTTTCTCCCTTTAGACTCGCCCTTCCTTTCCCTCCTTCCCTCCAACTACACCTTGAGATACGACCGATACAGGCCACTTTTATGCCTGCTCCGTCGGTGTTGGTTTCCTCAGAGAGGTGCATATATATGTATGTGCTTAGGTATACCGCACTCCATACCCTCGTCAATATTTTAGTATATTTTCAGCAGAGTTGCCATTTTCACATAAGTTTATAGGATAGCGAAGTGATTACGAGGAAATGTGGCATCGTGGCTATCGTAGTAACTATTAAAATGAGTATACCATGTTATCATATGGTGGCACCAAATGAGTACAAACTGAGCAAAACCAATATGGACAGGCACCTTCTAACAAGCCTACTACAGGTTCGCAAGTTGAACTAAGATCAGGGTATGCATAAGCTGTGAATGAAAGTCTCTGATCCTCCACCTAGTGTCCAAACTCAGATATTCACATGGAGTTGGTGCCATCAATTGTGGTAACAAAGTAAAAAAGTCGATTGGTAATAGTTACTGACTGCTATACAATGATTTATAACAATAGTTATTAAACTACTTATCAAACGGCGCAGTATGCGTATAGTAAATTGTAAATCCAGCTAATTAACGAACACAAGATTCGCATACTAATAATATAATATAATATAATTTTGTACAGGTTAAAGTTTTTGATACTGATGGTTTTATCCCTAATGCAGGCATAAACTTGTACTATCAATAATCGCAGCAAATAAAAACGTACACAAATATGACGCGTTTCATATCCAATCAACATGCGAGTCAAGTCTCCCTACCATAAGGGATACTTGAACCGGGCACTGGGGAGAGTTGACCATAATAATTTGGACAGGATAAAATGTATTTTGAAGCTTTGAAACTTGAATTTATTCAATGGTGATATACAGGTGAATCAGTATAACAAGAAATAACTTGAAATAAACAATTTATTAGAGCATATCAAGGAACTTAAAAGTTTGTACTATATTCAAATGTATATCACAAAAATAAGAAGATCACTGAGTAGTCTCTAGTGTTATTCTAGTTCCTATATCTCTACGTTCATCACACTCATGGCAAATAAAGTCCTCAGTATCACTTTTTGTGTGTACTATGCATATCTTATGGACACACCTGCGGCATGAACTACACAGACGCATATCTATTACTTCTTCCGATTGGCAAACAAAACAGTACCAACGACTGTCCATCTCGAGATTTTCTCCGAAATCTTCATCGCTAGAACTATCAGCATATGAGATATCATCTATGCATTCCGTTTCATTGTCATCATTATTTTGAACGCTTATCCGTCACCTAGCCTTCTTATGCACAATACTTGTCACTTTCTTTTTTCTTTTCTTTTTTCCTCAAGCCTTCCGATTCTCTGTTTCTTCTTGGTTATCTTTAATTACCTTTTTATTGTTTCTTTGTTCAAAAACTGTTCCTTCAACATTATCGAGCTCTTGCGATTTTGTTAAACAAACGTTCTGAGTATTTTTCTCCTCATTACTGGGATTGGACTGTTGGTATTTCCGTTAGACAACCCATATCGTAGTTTTCCTTTTATGGTATCATCGTTGAAATTTTTGTCTTACCTGGCTGACGACATCGTCGAGGCATTTTTCGTCGAGGTGCCTTAGGATATGGTCTTTTTATTGCAGGAGTCATTATTTCAGAGCTTGTATTTGAAGACTCTCAAAGAAGTCTTTTGATCTTTTCACATAAAACAGAATTATCTTTCTGTTCAAATTTGTTTAGCTTTTCCTGATGCAATCTATACCTCCTCATGGTACTTCTATCAATCCCATATTCTATGGATGTTTTTCTGAGAGAGGCACCGCCCTTCACTTCATCTATGTCATTTCTCAATTCTTTTTCGAAGATTTTTTTTCGCTTATGTCTCATATTGTAGATGCAATGAATTAAAATATCAATGAGGACATAGAGGGAGACTTGAACCACTGATCATCTCTCCCGCACCCGCCATGGTTCAAGGATCCCGCACCTGTACCTCTGCCATTAAATGTTTCATATTGAAAAATTCTTAGATTTTACAGATAACAAGACTACCTCACATTAAACTAAAATTACCACTCAAAACATTAGAATAAATTCACTTCGTAGCGTTGAAAACACGCTTTATCTCGAAGGAGAGGAACAAAGCCACTCATATAATAAAATGGTCCCATACATGTCATTGGCCATCTGCAAGCCACCAATGACGAGTTTGACGCAGCTCTTGCGCGAAATTTGAAATGAATTCTACAAAGTGGTTCAACTACGTTGTTTTACAACTTGTAGCATAGTCTAAATGCGCATTAAAAAGCGAGACTCTGGGAAAGTGTTAAGTGGAAGAAGCATACTGCTAAGTATTTTATTCTTAGAAGACAAGTTTTCAAAATGATTGGTCTATAGTTTTAGTCTATAACACATATATATAATATACAGGGTGTCCAGTTAATGTGTCATTCTTTGATATCTCGCAAGGCATACCTGATAGAAGAAAATGTCAAATACAAAAGTTTATTTGGTTACTTGAGGCGCATATTCTAAAAATATTTTGAAATATACAGGGTGTTGCAAGAAAGTAGGATCAACTATAGCCTTTTCTTAAATTCTTCTAGTTTCCATTGTTCATCTCTATTCAACCCTAAAATATTTTTGGGATCGATTGCGATGTTGCCAAGTTATAATTTATTTTCTATTAATTTCCGGATTTGCAAGGTCGCAAGTAATACGTCCAAATTGATACATTCCTTCAACTTTTCTCAATAATGTTATACAGCAAGTTATCGGAATATTAAGTCGATATTATTTTGGATGTTACCAGCAGTTTGTATCTACAGGGTAATTCTGGCCGAATTTTAAATTACGACAACCTGAAGGTCATTTCACTTTGTTCTTTTAATGTACCACCCTGTATCTTTCATTTTAAATCGAAATACCTACTAATACCCTATCTCGCCTTGTAATATTTTTTTTTTTTCGCGTTTGCGACGTTGCCAAGTTATAAATTATTTTTCCTAATTTTTAAACAAATATCCCCGATTTTAATTTATTTTAACTAGAATCCTCTACTTACTTTTATTGCAATGAATTGCGAATGTCGAATTTAGTAAGATATCACAATTTCAAAATTCTGTTTCTATTAATTACTGAGATATGCAACACCGCTTTTTCAGTAAACAGTACCGGAACGTTTAAATATTTCCAAAACTGGCACAGCTGGAACGGTGAAATCCAATACTTGGGGGTTTTTGGACATACAGAATTCAAAAACGCTAACATCAGTGCTGCCACTCTGTATAATCTAATTGAGATAAATAATTATTAGGGACAATTAAAACAGTTAAAGGCAAAACTGGAATGCTATTTTATGTTACCTCCAGTTCGATGACCAGTTCGACACTACTGACGCCATTCAGAAACCGTTTAATTTTTCCACCTCATTCGAAGTAGCAATGCGTTTTCAAAAATTTACTACAGTCAACCTTCCAAGATACAGGGTTATATTATTCTAAATCGCCATCAAAGTTTGTATTGCATATAACACTATCTCGGCAGTTGCGGCTGAGATTATCGCGGGAATCCCTCCCATAGAGCTCTCGGCCAAAACGAGGGCGATCAGCACGAGCAGCCAGTAGACCGTGAGGAGCTGCTAGAAAAATGGCAGCTACGGATCTTTTAAGATGACAAAAGGGCAAGGACGAAAAGGCTCATACCAAATATAAGAACATGGATCGCCAGAGCCGTCGGCGGAGTAGACTCTACCTAACCCAGCTTTGTTGCCTGGACAGGGGTGTTTCCGCCACTGCTTATGGCGCTTTGCGATCTGTGACGATCCGTCCTGCTAGTACTGTGGCAAGGTAAACAACGCAGAGCACACGTTTTTCTTTTGCCGCAGATAAGCTGCAGCTCAGACTTAAGTGCAACAGCTCTTTGAAAGATATATTAAAGCCAGATAACAACACATGTTGTCCTCCTCGGAGAGCTGGCTGACAATCGCCCAACTTACGAAACACATACTGGGGACCAAAAGCATTGAAATGCATCAGCACGAGTCTTCATATCTAGACTAATACATATAATGACTAAAGCTACAATAGGACTGCTTACAGTCTGTAGTAATGCTAAGGCCGCTTTCTGATTTGTCGGTGCGGGAGCGGCGCGGGATCTGTTAGCTCGGCACCGAAACGATTCCGCACAGCCTTCAGTTACTCACCTATCTGTATATCCTCGGTAAAAAATGCTGCAGTATCGCTTTGAGCGTCCTACGAAAATGTCGTCTTCAAGCGATGAAGATATTGAATTTGTGGTTCTTGGGTTTTTAGGCCGGCGTCGTTTAGCGTTGAAGCTTGACGTTTCGCCACCACGAGCGGATGGCATCTTCAGAAGCTATTTCACTTCGGCGACTTCCAATATACTGACGGCTGGGGGATCTGCACCTCTATTTATACCTGCTAATAATGACGTGGCCCAACCAGGTAGCGTTGGTAGCCCCGCCCCTTCGCGACATGGTAGTGTCTTCAGGTTTTTTAGGATGGGTATCCATGTCCGGTTGACTTTCTGTGTTTCTTCTTTCCTATTGAAATTATTATGATGTTTCTGTCTTTCGATGGCTTCTCTTTGAAGTCCGGCATGGTATGAAGACGTTGCGGCAAGAACCTGTGTTTCTTCAAACTTGATCCTGTGACATCCCTCCTTAATCGCATGTTCGGCTACCGCTGATTTGTCCGTATGGCCTAGTCGACAGCTAGCCTTATGTTCTGCAATTCTTGTGTTTATGGATCGCTTCGTTGTTCCTATGTATACACTCCCACATGTGCAAGGTATGCGATATACCCCCGGTGTTGTGAGTGGGTCTCTTTTATCTTTCACCGTTCTCAAATATTCCTGTATCTTTCTTGTGGGCTTGTAGATGGTCTTGACGTTTTCCTTTCGTAACATTTTTCCTATTCTGTCTGTTATTCCAGGCACATAGGGTAGAAAAGCTTTTGCTATCGGTTTAGATTCTGGTTTTGCCCTATTTCTTCTCATTGTCCTTGTTATTTCCTTTTCTGTGTAACCATTTGCCTTAAGAGCATTCTTTAGATGTTCCAGTTCGGTGTCGAGTTCTTCTGGTTCGCACACTTTTCTAGCCCGTTCTGTCAAAGTTCTAATAATTCCGTACTTCTGAGATGGGTGGTGGTTTGATTCTTTATGCAAGTACCGGTCAGTATGAGTTGGCTTTCTATATACCTTGTGCCCTAATCTAGCTCCTTTTCTTGTTAGAAGAACATCAAGGAAGGCGAGATTTTTGTTTTCTTCTACCTCCGTGGTCAACTTGATGTTTTCATGCACGCTGTTCAGGTGTTCTAGAAATTCTTCGAGCTTTTCTCTTCCGTGATTCCATATGACAAACGTATCGTCCACGTATCTGAGCCATATCTTGGGCTTGTATTGAGCGCTCTTCAAGGCTGCCTGTTCGACCTTCTCCATTACAAAGTTCGCTACCACCGGGCTTAGAGGGCTTCCCATGGCTACACCTTCAATTTGTTCGTACATGTTGGCGTCCCAGACGAAGTAGGTTGTCGTTAACACGTGCTTGAAGAGGTTTGTAATGTCTTCCGGAAATATGTTCTTGATGTGTTCTATTGCATCGTTTAATGGCATCTTTGTGAATAATGACACCACGTCGAAGCTGACCAGCATGTCGGATTCTTCCAGCTGTACGTCTTTGATTTTCGTAATGAAATGGGCTGAGTCCTTGATGTACGAGTCGGTTTTTCCAACGTATGGCTGCAATAATGTAGTTAAGTGTTTTGCTAATTCGTAAGTAGGCGAACCTATTGCGCTTACTATCGGGCGAAGTGGAACGTTGGGCTTGTGTATTTTTGGTAACCCATAAAGCCTAGGAGTCAGTGCTTCACTTTTGCAAACCTTCTTTTTGGTTTCTTCGTCAAGGCTTGAATTCTTCACCATGGTTTTAGTTTTTCTCAATATGGTCTTGGTCGGGTCTTTTGCTAGAGTGCGGTAGGTGCCTGGATCTAGCAATGCTTTTATTTTATTTTTGTAGTCTTCGGTGTCCATCACCACTGTGGCGTTGCCTTTAACTGCAGGCAGAACAGTGACATTTGTGTCCCTATCGATGTCCCTTAATGCTTTTAACTCCTTCGCTTTCAGATTACTTTTTGGCGGTTTTGCTTTTTTAATAATTCTTGCTGATTCCGTCCGGATTTCCTGTGCTTTTTCCTCAGGTAATGATCGTATAGCCGATTCCAGATCAGCAATAATCTCTTCAGTTGGTATTTATTTTGGTGTAATTGCAAAGTTGCCTCCTTTCGCCAAAACAGAAATTTCATCTTCAGACAAGTTACGTTTGCTTATGTTGACCACTGTTCTTTTGGTGTCCAGTCCGGGTGTAGATTTCTTGTTACTTGCCAGTCTCTCGAACTTTTCCTTCTGGATGTTTGTGTATTTCTCTCGTTCTTTTTCCATGGTTCTAAATGTTATTGAGTCGATCTTATCCCAGTCGGTTCTGTGAAGTTCTGTGCTTAACCGGTAGTGGATGTTCAACAGTTTCTTCCCAATTCTGTCCAGAATAGATCTGGTATCATGAATTCGTTCTCTTAGCAGTGCTCGTTCAGTACGTTCGAATATTCTCCTGGCTTGTTCAGATTTTATTACTGGTCTTATGTGTACAGCTTTGGGTATCACTCCTTCATCCCTGCACCGTGACAAGAATGCCAAAGACGCTAGGAAATGTGCCTTCTTCTTCCGTAGATGTTCCAGTTGACGGTATAGATTACTTATTACTTTAAGGTAAGTGGTAATTAAAAGGTCTCATTTTAGTTCAAAGTTATTTACAGTTATTGATATATTACAATCATTTAAAACCAATATCGTCACCATACGAAATTCTAGGATTTTATATTTTGCGTATAGTGACGGCATTGTGTTTACTATTATAAAATAAAAAAAACAGTTCATTAAAGTTCTTAATAATACGACAAATCAAGAGTATTTTTATTATAACAAATGTAAAACAGTTGATTACAGTTCTTCATATGAGATATCAAGAGTATTATTGCAGCAAAATGCCGACCGGCTCCTGGACACGCGTCCCGACTGACGGTAAAACGAAACCATCCCTCTCCGCGCCCGCACTTTCCGCGTCAATCAGAAAACGCACATTGAAATATAGATGCTCGGAAAGCTTTCGGTACCGCGTATACCGAGCAAACCGAATCCGCGCCGCTCCCGCACCGACAAATCAGAAAGCGGCCTAACGAGGCTCCAGAGATGTGAGTGTCGAGAGAGTAAGACGGGTTTAGTCCGTAGGCACTTCCATGGTAAATCGGGTACGCGCTGTGGCATTTGAAGTTACTAAAACCAGCCCAGAGCGTCTTTCGAAGATTCATAATCCCCTCTTAAAAAAAACACGTTATATTATTCTGAATAGGTATGTATTCAAATGTACATAGAATATCATCAACAGTAATGTTCCAACAGGTCTCTGAAATATAGAATGTCACCAGGGCAACCATTTATGAATAAAATTTTTTGCAGCAATCTGCATTTCAAACTAGCCCCGCCAACCTAACTCTAGCTTCTTCCGGTAAAATAAAAGGAAAGTCTTTAGGAACCTCTAAAATGCTTTAGAGTACACCTGCTTGGTAATTATGCATCACGTCTAAGAAATTCTTTCCTCAGCATACTTGACTTTATTATCTCGATAGTTTTAGGGTCTTGACTTCATCAAATGCTATTATGGCCTTATAAGTTGTTCGTTAGATAAAAAACAAATTCGATGGTACTTTCTTAAAATAAATAAATTTCAGTACACAAATAGAAGGTATACTTAAAATTTGCAGAAAAATCGAAATATCTCAGAAACTGATGAATGTAGTTATAACAAGTGCTATACAAAGATGAAAGAGCATATCAAAAGCAATTTTTTGGTATAATAAAATATTGGGGGTTACATTAAAAAAAAGGGTAAATCTAGATTTTGCATTCTACATCACCCTGTGTACGAATATGCGTCCTTGGCTTTTTTACAGCCGAATTTAAAACTAGTGGATTTTTTTATCTTTCATGTAAAAAAAATATTTTTGTTTCATTACTTTTTGATATACAGTACGTTCATTTGACAGCGATTTTGATATAAAAGCGCTCATAACATTTGAAGTACCCTGTAAAATGTTACAATACCCTATATTTTAAGAACGGGAATCATTAGTAGAATCTAAATGTGGAGCAATATATAGGGTGTTTAGCTACAACTTTTGTATACAACTCTTTTGTTATCTTTTACACTAGTGGAGCTATCGACCGATCCGGTACTAAAAGCTCAACCTGTATATAAAATTCAATCGCATATTTCTGTACACAGATAAATTATAAATTTGTTGTTACCGTTCTATCGCCGAAGCTAAGCAGCGTTGAGCGCAGTTAGTACTTGGATGGGCGACCACTGGGAAGCACCGCGTGGCATTAACATTTTTGTAGTATTATTATTTTTTAATAGTGGTAGGTTTTTATGATCTTAAATGCCACTTTAATTGAATTAAAAAATTTATGAGTTGTTGTTGGTCGAGCAGTGTTTTACATAAGGTCTGGCAGATGCTGCAATAAGAACAACGTCTGTTGGGGCCTCTAAAAAATTAATGAAATAAATACAGCTTGAAAAACTAAAAAACATGTCTGAATGAGTAAGGTAACTGAAAAATTGAAAATAAATGAACTAAAAAAAAAACAGTCTTTTAAAAAACATCAAACTAAAAAGTTAACAATAATTTTTAAAATAAGCTTAAAACAGAGCATGGGCGCTATAAGAGCCAGCTTAGCGCTGGGATATTTGCCGAAGCCATGGAGACTCATAAAGGTGATATTTGTACCCAAACCTGGAAGAATTGGACAGGGAGATGCAAAGTCACTTCGACCAATAAGTCTGATGTCCTTCGTACTGAAGACCTTAGAAAAACTGCTAGTATTAGGGTCAATGTCCTGGTTGATAGACCACTATATTCAGACCAGTATGCATACATAGCAGGAAAATCAACGGAAACAGCGCTACATCAGCTAGTACAGGCAGCTGAATATGCACTGGAAAACAAAGAGGTGCTACTCTGCACCTTCTTAGACATATAAGGAGCCTTTGACAATACGGCCCTAAACTCCATCTCCAGAGCCTCGAGGAGAATAGGCCTCGCAGGCACTAAATGCAGATGGATTGACTGTATGCTAAAAGGGAGACAGGTATACACAACTATCATGGAAGAGACTTTGATGGCTCGAGTCACGAGGAGATGCCCTCAAGGCGGCGTATTATCGCCATTATTCTGGAACCTCGTTGCTGATGAGCTAATCAGTCTTCTAGACAAGGATGGACACGGGCCTCTAGGATATGCGGACGATCTGGTAATTCTAGAGCAAGGGAAATTCAACAGCACGGTTAGAGACAAAATGCAAAGGGCTCTAAACGCTGTAACAAGCCGGACACTTAAGGAGGGACTGAACGTCAGCCCCTCCAAAACGTCCATAACTGCCTTCACCAGAAGGAAAAAAATAGAGGGACTAGGACCTCTACAACTTCTGGGTAGCCAAATACAGCTGTCAGGGGAGAAATACTTAGGAATAGTACTAGACTAATCTGGAACCCTCAGCGCAAAAGAGTTAAAAGAAGAGCCGAGATGGCATTAGTGCTATCGAGGCGCTCGCATAGTAAGACATGGTGTCTAAGTCCAGCCATGGTTCATTGGATATACACAATGGTGGTAAGACCCATGATTACATATGCGTCTTTGGTCTGGTGGCAAAAGATGAAACAGCGAGCTGCTATAGCAGAACTAAGCTAGGTGCAAAGACTTGCTTGTCCGTCCATAACAGGTTCAATGAAAAGCGCACCCACTGCAGTCTTAGAGACCATCCTGGACCTCCCTCCGCTGCAAATTGTAATAATGGGCGAGGCGAGAATGGGCTACTCTAGACTACAAACTCTACCAAGAGGAATTTACAAGGATCGTGGACAGAACCAAATCGCAGAATATGTGGGGCGTACCATAATGGATGCTAGAAAGGACCACATAACTCCGAAATATATCTTCAACAAGAAATTCGAAACTACAATAAGAAATCGAGAACTCTGTGAAGTAAACAACCTGCATCGGGAAATAGTCTGGTACACAGATGGATCAACGACCGAGCAAGGTACAGGAGCGGGAATCGTTGGAGGAGGAACTAGACAGAGCATTCCACAAGGAAAATACGCCTCGGTATTTCAGTCAGAGGTGTACGCCACCCTGCATTGTGCAAGGATAAATAATGAGCGATCCTACAGAAACAAGAGGATCGCAATACTTAAAGACAGTGAGGCTACACTTAGGGCACTAGAAGGGCCCAAAGTTACGTCTGCTCTATAGTCGGGGAATGTCTACAAGAACTGGGAAGGCTGGCAGAACCCAACAAAGTAGCTTTGGAGTGGGTGCCAGGACACTCAGGTATAAGACGCAATGAAAGGGCGGACGAGCTAGCAAGACTAAGCTCGTCTGCTCTATATTGGAGCAGAACCCGCCCTGGGGGTGCCTAAAAGCACAATCAGACACCAGGCCGGAGAATGGATGAAACATCAGCACAAGAAGCAGTGAAACTTGTTGCCAGGATGTGTTCATGGTAAAACATTCATTAAAGCTCCATGCAAGAAAACAGCTGAAACACTGCTCTCCTTGAGTAGGAATCAGCTCCGAATAACGACGGGTCTCCTCACAGGACATTGTGGCCTCAAGGAACACCTGAATAAAATGGGACTCTACAATGGAGACCTCAACTGCAGACTGTGTGGAAGAGGAACTGAGTCAGCCCTATACATGTGCTCTGTATATGCGAAACGCTAGATCACAAAAGACAACAGCTCTTTGGGAAGACCAAGCTAGAACCAATGGAGTACAGCTCAGCACCAGGACCAGTAGGAAAACTGCAGGGATCTAGATTGCTGGAGTGGATTCTGTAAATGAGAGGAGCAATAATACAATAGCCTTAAGGCTTAAGTATTGACGGGGACAGTAAGGTCGGACGGCTCCTGGAAAAAAATGGGCGCTCTGTCATATTATTCCTAAACCAAGCGACCGACACATTTTTCACAATTTTGCTGGCATTTTTTGTTTTGTTTTAAGCTTATTTTAAAAATTCTTTTCAACTTTTTAGTTCTATGTTCATCAAAAGCGTGTTTTTTTCTAATCTATATTTTTTTCATTTATTTGTAAAAGTATAATACAAATACTGCTACCCTCGAAGGTTAAACCATGTATGAGAGGATTTGCATAACTATGATGTAATAGGTTATATTGTCAAAATGTAATGTGCATTACATTTTGACAATATAACCTATTACAGTGACCTATTAATCCAACTGTTTGGTCACTTACTGTGGGCATTGGCTCCGGTCATCATTGGTTCTTCTCTTCTACCTTTATGCATAATGAGTCTCCACCAATAGGTTTGATTTTTCAATATTCATCACACTATGTTTTTATAAACCATATGTAACCAGAAACATTCTACTGCTGAGAAATTTGGAAAACGGGTGCTATGGAGATTTGGATTAAAGAAGAATGACGACGATGCCAATCTGAATATAAGAAAAAGGCATAACGATAGAGTTTTTGAAGAAGCTGAGAAATATAGGAATATAATAAAACATATGAGGAATATCTAACTGGTTGAGGATCTGCTGAGGAATAGTCATTCTTTCGAATTTCTATTTACCACTTCCAGAAGAATTGTTATTATATGTAAAAAATATCAAGACTTTAACGGGATTGACTTCAAAGCAACAACTGAAGAGACAAAACGTTTCCTTTGGAGAAGGATGAGAAGCTTAAATAAAATACACTCTCCTATTACGAATGATAACTGAATCGTTCTATTATTACGTTATCCATAACTCTCCAGAGTTACCTTGATTTCATGGAGAGCTGCCATACACTTACTAAGAACTATTTACATTGATTGTTTATATTGCATCATTCTATCCAATTAACTAATGTAGAAGCGGCTTCGCTATCGATTTTTAAGATGATAACGTAACGGGTCAGGGTACCAGAAGCTTAATTGAATACCAGTTAAACGAATATGCATGTTGATAATGAAATTAGTTGTACCTTTGATTAACATCGTTATTCCTAAAAGCCGTTTTAGTGAGAGAGAACGGCGTATTTATAAATCTTGTATCCACTTTGCTAACTTTTAGTTTATACAATAAAATATGTCAAATATACAGGTATGTTTTGTAAGAAGACTGTGTTGTAGTGGGCGTATCAAAACATATTTCAGACATTTTCACTTTGTTATGATCGGTAGCTTTGAAGGTTACCACCTAATATGTTTTCGCTTAAGTTTTGATGTTTTTACAGAACCCACTGTTTGAACTATTCTAGTATATCGAACATAGGACACATTTTTGTATACTATCAGAGGTAAAGTTTGATATCCTTTTAACGGTATCAGATTGTCAATGTCAATCTCTTACGCTTTTTTGCTTCAAATTTTCAATTATTAATTCTAAAGCTATTTTAACGATATGAAATATTATTTCCAGGTTTTGCGAAGCCGCTGAATGTGCATTATATGTATGAAATAAAGCATGATGTATAAGAAAATATATTGTACGGATAATTCGAAGTCATGCAATGTTGCCAATATTTCTCTAGCTGTGTGAAGTTTGGTGTTCTGAAAAAAAAATAAACAAGAAGTATACTTCTTGACTGCAAAAGTGAATGAGCAACTGGTATGCCTTAGCTTAGAACGTGTTCAAAAAGTTCCCAATTCCCCATTGATCTAAGAAAATATTGACTGGAGGAAAAAATGTAAAAAATTGTAGAAATTCACTTAAGAAATCTAATCGTGACTCTAGCCATGATATTAAGGGTCTAGGGTATAGCGCGCGAAATTGAGAATCCAAGAAAAGACGTATTCCCATGTTAGCGAGGAGGCGTGGCCAGCTGTTCTCTTTCTCCAGTCTGTGTGTCTAAGATGAGGGCAGATAAGTCTAAAAATCCAAAGGTAAAGTCAAAAGGTCCAAAGGTCACTATAAAAATGAATTTTACATTTCCAAGCTCCTGAAGTTAACTTTAAACTTACAGTAATGACTCAAAGAGCAAATTGAAGAAGAAAGCTTAAGCTTGTGCAACTATTCAGCCTTTTTTTGATATCCTGTTTGGTTGTTAAATTACGGGAATTTATAAAATGTATGAGTTTGCATTGCGAGTTTTTTTGCACATTAAAAAATTTTTTTAAGAAAATCGAAAATAGTTGTCATTCGTTAAGGTCTTAACTATCGCCTTCTGAAACATTATATATGTAGTTTGAAAATAGAGTGTGTTATGCGAGAAATTGTGAGTCCGTGTTTTACATGGCAAATACGTATATATAAATGTGTGTCCAGGCCCCTTAACCTTTAACCGCTAACGTGCAGCAACTGAGCATAACCACTAACGTGCGGCCCGCAATACCACTATATTTGTTTAAATATTCATTATATTATAGACATTTATTCTTAGATGATGAGAAAGAATATAAAATTATTGAAAAACTTACATTCGCTAATATATAAAATGAGCAGTAACGTAACACAAACATTATTTTATGAGAATTTAGCACCTATTCCCTATCACACAAACATATTTGGCCAGGCAAAGTGACTACAATGTTTAAGTTTCTGGTTCTAACATTTACTGGTCCTTACGTCTGAGAAAAAAAAAGCTGCGATAAAGCTCACACTTCAAAATTCAAATCGATACAGATCTCAAAGTAACTCTAGAGTCATAGACCCTGAACTTTCATATCACTTAAGGCTTATTTTTTTCGATGCGAAACTTGACTTCTTGTAGTGGTAAACATTCTGCCTCATTTGCTGTCTCCCCTTGTTGATCTTCCGTTTCATATTCATCTGGATTATAGTCTGCGTCTGAGTCCTCTTCATGTATTTCCTATTATTATAGGTGAATTCATCACTTTCAGTAAATTCCATGCTTTCGTTATTTTGAACCATAAGAGTTTTGACCCATTCTCTAAACCTTGGGTCACTGGAATGCATATAATCCGGAAACCTACTCATAGTCACTGTTGGTTTTTGGGCTATTCGGCCGGCGTCGGCGCGCTTTGGCAGAACCGACTACGACCTCCTCTTATTACGCCAGATTCTACAGAGAGTCCATTGAAATTAATAAACATAAGAACAACTTCAACAACAAAGAAGAAGCATAAGCTCAATACTCAGAGTAACAACTGAACATAGAGGTAGTAAACAATCCACTTCAGCATGGCGTGCTCAAAGCCATCATCTTTGACACTTCAGCCACCAAATATTGATCAGCTGTGACAGTTCAAATTGTAAACAATGCTGTGTAACGCCAACTAACATGAAAATTCTTCCAATGCAAACCATGTTACAAACACTGCACTTTTTGAGTTTCGTGTCGAAAACCTGTTAACTACACTCGAATATAGCACAGCAAGTCCGTAAAGCTTCACTAGAGTTACCAACAAATAGCAAATTCGATTTTACTGAGCAAGCATAAAAGACGCACAAACAATAAACAAAGCAAAGTTTTGACAGTTGAGGGCATGCGGCGTTGCCAGCTCCTCAAAATTTTGTAAGACTTCAGAATTTGCATTTATGATGAAGAAATATGCAGTAACGCAGTAGAGGTCAACTTATCTATTGATTTTGCTGTAATCATTCCTGAACCATCAAAATACCGTCTTTTTTAACGTAGAATGGAATATTTCTGGATACTATACAATTAAGGCGATAGTAAATAATTATGATTGCCGTACATGGTGGTCGATATGACAACGCACGAAAAGATGTCGGCCTATTAGAATTAGTTGTTTACTACCTCTATGTTCAGTTGTTACTCTGAGGCTCAATAGAATATGGATACACGCCTTAAGAGACGCAAAGAGTCTAGGACGCGCAGGAGTTTGGGCACAGTTAAATAATGTGTTTAGCTTTGTGAAATGCAACAAAATGTTATTTTTACCTGTCTACTATAATACAAGGGTATATTTGCAGGTATTTATAATTATTATAGTTATTCTCTGTCCAGGGAAGAAAAAGGGTGATCACGCGCAAGATGAGTGAATTCTTGTCGCCTGGCCGTAGCCAACCTTACACCACAGCAGACCGCGTCTTGAAATGAACACGATGTAGATGGCGTTGTACCATAAGGAATTTAACATAATTTTGGTTATAATCGTTTATTTGATTGTATTTGATACCAAAACCTGGACGTTCCATTCTACATTGAGCATAAATGTCTTAAACTGCTGCTCACATTTTGGCGACATCTGTAGGCAAGTTCCTATTCCATAGTGTCAAACCAATAATCTAATGAAGAAATTCATAATGAATATCCATCCAGCGGAGAAACGGGAAAACAGGAGAGCAATGAGTGAGTTCTCGAGGCTTGGTCACAGGCAAGCTTACGCCACTTGGAAATGCCAATGCCTAAGCACACGCCTGATATCGACAAATTTGGAGAACAGGCCACCTTTCCTGAAGAATCAAATACACAGCAGCGCTGTTTTTCGACGCCTCCTCATAAAATAGCCGCGGTCGTAAATGTGGTCTAATCAGGTTTGTCAAACATCGAAAACACATGAACATGAACATCACATTTTTTTGTGTCCTGTTTTTCCGCTGGATAAATATAGCAGTATTATAATCCACAATATGTGAGATATACGCACCATTATTGAAAAACTATAAGTCGTTAGTGTAGATTGCTAGATGGAATATGATATCAAAACTGTACAAAATTAGATTGAACGTATTCCTTGAAGGTATATCCATCGGCAGACCAGAGGGGGGGGCGGTATTTTCAATATTTGAGTAGAATATGAAGCTAAGATGAGTACGCAAAAGCATGTTGGTTCCTGCTCACGTAAATATGTAAATACCTACGATGGTCATATTAAGCTGGTCTCCAAGCTCATTCACGTTTTGCATAATCATCATTTAAAAGTATCTTGGAAGAAGTGGTCGTGATTCAGATTCAGAGATTGAGAAAAAACAACTTTGTTAAACTCAGCCTACCTCATCTTATTTGGGTAGATAGGTGATCCATTCCTGCTAATGAATATTATGTCTGGTTTGGTAATTTTTTCCTAATTTTATTTGAATATAAAAATATAAAAAACTACAATAAGAGTGTTTTTTAACTAGTTCAGTCCAGAAGGCAGCTTAATACAACACTAATTTTCTCAAAACAACAGATCGGTGGCTCACGTCACTTTTGTATAACACCGCCCATTTATCGCTCCTGGAAAGACTGACTGTTACCGTCGGTGGTTATCGTGTAAACAGGTCTCGCAAATATCGAGGGCACGTGAACACCATGAATTTTTTGCGCTCTTTTTACTTCCCACACCGATAGGTGAGGGGAGTATTGTGATCGCGAAAATTTTCGATTTTGAGATAATACGTTTTTTGGGCGTTTTATGATGTGTACATAACGAAAATCCACGTCACTCATTTCCGTCGGTCTGTCTGTCTGTCTGTCTGTCTGTCTGTCTGTCGGTCTGTCTGTCTGTCTGTCTGTCGCTTTTTTCTAGCCTCGTAATCTCAGCAACCGCTGCATGGATTTTGATGAAATTTGGGCAGCGATATGCTGTGGGGTCGTAGTAGGTAATGTTCCTATAATTTTGAAAATCGGTGCAGGGGCGGCGGAGTATTAGCAAAAAACAAAAAAATTAAATATTGCTTAAACTTCGTTTTTAGGCGTTTTAGGGGTTCCTGATCATTTTTTACTTTTTTTTGGGTGGGGGTGAAATTGGGGTGGTTGGGGGTGGGGGGTTGTAAACTTGAAAAATTTGTTGCTTTCATAATATACTGTCCACTGACCCATGAAGGAAGACCTAGCAACATAAATAACTTGTTTAGGTCTATCCGAACATTGCCTTTCCTATTACAGAAACCAAAGGACTTATTTTTTCTGGTGTAAACATACGAGAGTATTGCTTTAGATCCTTCTATATTGTGTTACAAGGAAACTGCTGAATTGATGATAATGAAATTTTGACACAGTATTACTACCGTGGAGAGGATGGAAAACGCGTATGGTTTTTATAAATGCCAGTTTTAAGCGTTTTAGAGATTCCTGATCATTTTCTGCGTTTTTTTTTTGGGTGGGGTGAAATTGGGGTGGTTAGGGGGTGGGGGGTTGAAAAACTGAAAAATTTCTTGTATTCATAATAGGCTGTCCACTAGCCTGTGAAGGAAGACCTAGCGACATAAATCAACTTTTTAGGTCCATACCAACATTGTCCTAGTCTATTACGGAAGCTAAGGGACGTAGAACTTTCTGTATACATACAAGTATGTATTGCTTTAGATCATTTTGTATTTTGTAACGTGGACACTGCTAAATTGATTCTAATGAAATTTTGACACAGTATTACTGCCGTGGCGAGGATGAAAAACGCGTATGGTTTTTATAAATCGTGCCAGTGGCGGCGCAGAAATAATAAAAAAACTAAAAATATAAAGACAGCTCAAACTTCGTTTTTAAGCGTTTAGGTTCATTCGACGACATTGCCTAGCCTATTACGAAAACTGAGGGACTTAGCATTTTCTGTATACATACGAGTATTTATCGCTTTAGATCTTTTTGTATTTTGTAACGTGGACACTATTAAATTGATTCTAATAAAATTTTGACACAGTATTATTACCGTGGTGAGGATGGATGTTTGTTAAAAATCGTGTCAGTGGCAGCGTATATAGCAATAATCAAAAAACTAAAAGTATGAAAACAACTCAAACTTCATTTTTAGATGTATTAGGCTGTTCATTGACCTCTGATGGAAAGGAAAGACCTAGCGGCATAAGACAATTTTAGGGGGGGGGGAGGCTGCCGATGATTTGGTTGCAAGGGGATCTCAGAGTAAAGCTTCATGCTATGGGAAAATAAAAAACTGATATCACAGTAATGTGTGGGAAGTACTGAGTCAATCAACTTGACTCCATTTTTTCTTCGGTGGACCGAGTATAGTAACATTTTTCACTTCCCACACCGATAGGTGAGGAGAGTATTGTGATCGCGAAAATTTTCGTTTTTGAGATAATATACTTTTTGGGCGTTTTATGGTGCCTACATAACAAAAATCCACGTCACTCATTTCCGTCGGTCTGTCTGTCGGTCTCTCTGTCTGTCTGTCTGTTGGCGTTCTTCTAGCCTCCTAATCTCAGTAAATGCTACATAGATTTCGATGAAACTGAGGCAGCGATATGGTGTAGGGTCGTAGTAGATAATGTTGCTACAATTTTGAAAATCCGTGCATGGGCGGCGGAGTAATTAGCAAAAAATGAAAAATTTCAAATATGCCTCAAACTTCGTTTTTAGACGTTTTAGGGGTTCCTGATCATTTTCTACTTTTTTTTGGGTGGGGCTGAAATTGGGGTGGTTGAGGGATGGGTAGTTGTGAAGCTGAACAAATTGTTGTACTCATAATAGGCTGTCTACTGACCTGAGAGATAAAGACCTAGCAGTATAATACACTTTTTTAGGTCCATCCGAATATTGCCTTGTGTATTACAGGAACCAAGGGACTTCAGATCGTTTTGTATCTTAAAATGTGGAAACTACTGAACTGAGGTTAATGAAATTTCGGCACAGTATTACTACTTTGGCTAGGATGGAAAACATGTCTGATTTTTAGAAATCGTCTCAGTGGCGGCGCAGCGATATTAAAAAAAAGACTAAAAATATGAAAACAGCCTAAACTTCGTTTTAGGCATTTTAGGGTTCGTGATCATTTTCTACTTTTTTTGGGGTGGGAGCGATATTGGGATGATTAAGGGGGGGGGTGGTTGTAAAACTGATTTTTTTTGTATTCATAATAGGCTCCCATTGAACTGTTAAAGAAAGACCTAGCAGCATAATTCGCTTTTTTAGGTCCATCCGAACATTGCCTTGACAATTACAGAAACCAAGGAACTTAAACCTTCTGATGCATACAAAATGCATACGAGTGGATCCTTCTGTATTGTGTACGCGGAAACTTTAATTTATTACCGCGACGAGTATGGGAAGCGCGTATGGTTTTTAGAAATCGTTTCAGTGGCGGCGTGGTAATAATAAAAAACTAAAAATATAAAAACACCTCAAACTTCGTTTTGGACGTTTTAGGAGTTCCTGATCATTAAAATTTTTTTTTTGGCTGAAACTGGGGTGGTTTGGTGCTGGGGGTTTTTGAAACACAAAAATTTGTTGTATTCATGATTGCCTACTGACTTGTGAAAGAGCCACCTAGTAGAATAAAACACGTATTGCGGTCAGGCGACGGTTTGGTTGCAGGGTTATCTAGACTATAGTTTCATGCTGTGGGAAAATAATAAAACTGGTATCATCGGAATGTGTGGAAAGTACTGACTCAATCAATTTGACTACATTTTTTCATCAAAATAAGGGAGTAATTGAATTCCTTCTCTTTCATGAATGAGATTTATGATAGACCAACAAACCAGTGATCAAATATATTGGTTTTGTGGAATCTGATTGGTCTAGATTAGTAAC
Source organism: Callosobruchus maculatus (assembly GCA_951848785.1). Lineage (NCBI taxonomy): Eukaryota > Metazoa > Arthropoda > Insecta > Coleoptera > Chrysomelidae > Callosobruchus > Callosobruchus maculatus. Next base: position 340,087 of record CATOUR010000201.1, read on the forward strand.
GATTGAACAGTTCGTTGGACAACAAAATGCAATTTTTTACCCTTTAGGATAGAAAATCAGACTGGAAAAGGTACTAGAGGGTTCATAATGGCCATAAAGCATGTCTTTTTTCACCTTTCTAAAGTAAATTTCAAGAGAAATCAGTAATTTTCAAAAAACTTTGACAGATGCATGTTCTTGAATGGGCTGCTCTGATTGGCCAAAGCCTTTGTTAAAATGCGCGTGTTGATAAAATCGGGCCTTAGAAACCTAACCAGCGATAACTAAAAAATAAAACATAAATTAAAAGCAAAAAAGCCTTTAAAAGAACTTTTTAATCAAATGCTCTGAAATGAAGAAAACAATACTTTCCTTAATTTCCTTTGAAATTCTAACTATCAACATAATACAGGGTTGGGATAAAGTACGGAACCAAGCAATTAACTTTGGAACGGAAAGATTGATATTGCTGAAAATTTGCAGGCAAGTGTAGAGACGTATAATGCATCCGAAGACATTATTTTAGCTATTAATAACTTCCGGTTTAACCGGAAGTACCGTCAACTTTTTCAATTTAAATGGGACGCCTTGTATATTTTTGCTGATTTTAATACATCTTTTTTTCCGAATATGTCCATAGTGGGTTTAGTACTAGTTTCTGTAAAAACAGGAAAGATAAAGCTTCTTTATCATTTCAGATGTTTAAAATGCCGGCCATTTAAAGTCTTAATGATGATCGGTTTTGGCGATCGCGTGAGAACTCACAAAGAAGTGTGTACTAAAACCACTGTGGACGTATTCGGGAATAAAGCTGTATTAAAATCTGCAAAAATAGACAGGGTATCCCATTTAAATTAAAAAAGTTGACGGTACTTCCGGTTAGACCGGAGGTACATTAATAGCTAACATAATGTCTTCGGATGCATTATGCGTCACTATATTTACCTGCAAATTTTCAGCAATATCACCCTTTCCGTTTCAAAGGCATTTGCTTGGTTCCATAATTTATCCCAACCCTGTACATGACCTCATTTTACACAATTTATATGACCATAAAAACTTGTCGCGCGATTTACTTTTGTAAATAATTATGCCAATCCCCTCATACAAGGTGTTACCTTCAAAGTGGAAATATTCGGAGTATGACAAATACTCGTAAATGAAAAAAGTAACTGGTACCTATTTCATTGAGTAACTTAATCTAAATTTCAGTTTAATTAAATACTATATAGGTACTGACGCAAATCTCGCGACAATCTTTTATAATCATACAATGTTTAATAAGGAAAATTGTATTTTCTTATTTTTAGAGCATTTGAGTAGAACACAGAGTTAACATCTCTAGAGGAAATGTAAACAGCAAAATGCACAGGTCGTTGACCAGCCAACATGTAACGGAAATTTTGACAGCTTGAGGGCATTACCAGTGGCGTACGATTTTATATTAAAATTGGATGTTCATTAATAGATTCAATTATTACTGTGATGTTACAAACTGATACAATAAGTTGTATTAGTATTTAGCTATACTCAGAGAGTTACTCTTATTATAACTTGATTGTAACAGTTGATAATTTATTATTACCATGAAGTGTCTCCCCATATTTTACGCTACTGAAGCCCAGAACAATACCTATACTAACCTATGATAAGTGGTGTCCACCGATTCGTCGCTACTGCAGCAAAATATAAAAAATCTCAACATACGCAATAACCACAACTACAATGACAGCCACATGACAGCTTTAGGGGACGCCGATTGTAGGTTGCCAGATTTACGACATATTGGAAGTTATTGCGACATTCCGCTATGAAATTTACCATTTTTGAGATTTCGTTAAATCAATATAAATTATCTTCACGTAAATCAGTTACATTGCAAGTATATTTTAATGTATAGTTAAATACCCAGTTAAATACTTTGAGGAACATGTGTTCAAACTGCGGAAACTGCCAAATTTTGAAGAAACTGGAGGTCCTTAAGCGGACGAAGAAGAGTGGCAATAGCGCTATAGATGTTGGCTGGCCAATATTCAAATTAGGCTCCCTCTAGAGATGTTAACTCTGTGGAGTAGAATCCTTTTTTAAAAAAGGACCATGAATCCTTTCCCTATTACTATTAGTTTGCATACCTAGTTGAAACATATACATGTATATACATTATCTGTTGTGTCCCTGTAAAAAAACTGTACACGTATATATAATGTACGTCGGAAATCCTGTGGATGCATCGTAAAGAGCGACACCTTCCCGAGAGGGTATTCCCGCCTTTCCGGCTTGATCCTGCTGCCATTTTATGGTCGACCAGGATTTGCCGCCTGATTGAATTTGCCAGGATCAGGTAGGCGATGCTTCTATATCGTAAATTCCCTATTCTGTTGGTATCAGCGATAATATGTTCACAAGTAACTTTTGTAGGAAATAATAATGTTGTATATACCAGTATTTCGAAAGATCTAACGTTTCAATGATACCTATCAGAACTTTGTAGATAACATACGATTTTTCTGACGTGAGGGCAAATTACACTGAATATACACAAAAGAATGAAGCCACATATTACGGTGATACGGTGATACCAGAGTACGTGGGAGACTCCATAGAGCAGATGTTTGGGCGCCATGACGACCTGGCGAATGCGGATGGCACCGACGATGAGGATAAGTAGGGGTGGAGAGCTGGGGACCGCTGCGCTGTTGGATCTATCACGAAGTGTCAAATAATGTATTTAATTATTATGAGCCAGGTGCCAAGATGTTACCTTGTGTTACCTTGACCGACAGACCGACAAACGGACAGACAAACGGAAATGAGTGACGTGGATGTTCGTTATGTAGACATCATAAAACGTCTAAAAAGCGTATTATCTGAAAATCGAAAATAGACTAGTATCATGAATTTTTTTATGGCTGTATATGTTAGAGTATGGCATAAGAACCTTCTCATACTTTTCCGTCATTTCTTTGGATACAGGAAAGTCGAGAAAATGAGGAAAATATTTGAATTTTTCTAGTCGCGTGACGTCACGAGGCTATAGGGGAACAGCCAATCGGAAGACGGGCATGTGTGCCATGTTGCCGTTCTAACTTAAGTCCCAATATGCAACGCTCACCTTTATGTGATCTCTACATATGCTAAAAAATATATAGTTTGATATATACGGCCAGTGTAGGCAACGAATTTATTTATTTATTTATTTATTAACGGAAAACTCGATATCCTAATTATTTAAGATACTCAAGTTTACACAGTGGCAAAAAACTAATAACTAAGGGTATATATAAAATGTATGATTACCCAAATCGAGAACATTAGCCAAAACATATTTGCTGATGGTACTTTAATATGCATATCGAATTACAAAATTAGGCATGGCATTGGAACTTCCAAATGATTTTTTGAAGAAAATCATTAATTGGTTGGATTTAAATAAACTTAAACTGAATACAATAAAACAAAATGTATGATAATTAGCAAACATTTAAATGAAACACCAATAACTGTTTTGCTTAATAATGACAAAATTGAAGTAATTAAATTTTACAACAGTTATATTGTAGCAGCTATGCTAAATAAATCTATACGACTACTACTACTACCCTACTACTAAAACAAGCGTATATATCCCATCAAATTTAGCGTCGAAATTAGGCATTTAAACTAATGAAACGGAAATCTAAAAGGGTCAAGGTTGTTAGTTGTTTTTATTCAAGATTCTGCATATCCGAGTGTGCATAGCGTAATCAGTAGGATGTGTTGGTATAAAAAACAGGCAGTTATTACGTGTTGTCCGAGAGGCAACAAAGTACATGGAACCCAAACCGACAGACCGACAGACATTCGCATAGGTTAGAAGGAGTAAACAAGAACTATGTTTGTTTGCACAGTCACAGACCTAAAAGAAATGATTCAGCGGCAGCTTCATGATCGTAGAAGGTCGCACAGTGGCCGCGATATGATGCGGGAGGTGGCGTCAAATCTCATCGGACCATTAGACTGAGGCTCGATTTTTTAATGTAGACCTTCTTAATGTTGAGAAAAAATATCTGTTAGCTGTTCCAGATCCGTGACCTAAGATTTTGACAGCCTGCGCGAGTGGCAAAAAGGAGACCCACGTGGCTGCGCGATGAACAGCGTCTGCCTTCGATAGTAGGGCAGCAGCAGCCTTGTGCGCAGTTAGCGCTTGGGTGGGTGACCGAATTGCATCGAGCGCGCACGGGCGTTCAGTTTCGACCCTATGAAAAATGCATCAATACCCGAAGGTGCGAGAGAGAGTCTGCCCGCCCGATACCAATACCGGCGCATAGCACCGATTGGATAAATTCAAATTTCTTTTTTTAAGCTTTAAAATGGAATTACTAGTCAACGATGCAGAGAGTAACGAAATGCAACATTACACCCATTTTTGCATACACTAAGACATTATAATGATTTATTCATTGTTTTCAAACCCATGATACTAGTTCATTTTCGCGATCACAATACTCCCCTCACCTAATGGCGTGGGGATTTCATGATGAGGACATTGTAGAAGCATATGGCTTAAAACTTGAATTATTACATAGCACTATAACGAGAATAGGAGAATATTAAAGCGGCAGAAAAGAAAAGTGGAAGATCCACAATCTAAAACCAGCCTGGGGCATGTGTGCAAAAAAGTCCGGCGGTAGGGCAAGGAGTAGGGATTTTTTAATAAATGTAGAGTAGCGCCCGTTACGAATGAAACTTCTCCTCCCATTATGGAACAATAGCTATTCGAAATAAACGGTAGACTACAGTTATTATTATACAGCAGAATGTACTTCTAAATCATTTTGGAAAACAAAGAATGAGAGACGTGTGAGGAAATTGCAGCATAGACGACTCGTATAGTGACGATATAGCCCACAGATAGTTATTCAGTTCCGGTTGAAGCTTACTGTTGATTGGTGCAAGTCACCGACAGTTCACTGTATCAACCATTCAAGATGACTGAGATGATATTGTTTGTTTGGGTGTCCTGTTATTGGGTGAAGTTCAGTTCGTCTAATTGCAATTTTTTAAGTTACATTTTCTGGATTGTCATTGACCAAATAAAACCTGTATAGCTCCAACACAGCAGAGCTTTGATGAAGCTCATTTAATTAATTTGTAAGGTCGAATATGAAACGAACGTTATGTTAAAATTCATAAATATAGTGAACTACTACATTTGATAAAAATCAGGGAAGCATTTTACCTTCATCAGGTTTTGCGTAATTAATATTATATTTTTCTATTAATCAAGCGTGATTTTTAAAGGAGTACAAGGAAGGAAGCAATAACAGCAAGTGAATACAGAAGCACATACTGTATAAGAAAAGGCACTAAAAGAAACAGCAACTTCTACCACACATCGCAAATACCTTTGAGCATACAAATAATAACTAGATATAAAGCACAGTGTAGTAGGCTGAAATGTTGCAGTTCTTATTGAAATAAATATTATAATATAGCTATTATGTGTTTAGGATGGCATAGCTGTAAATCATGTATTTTGAAAAATAGTATTTTAGATATTGGCTGTAATGAAATAAAAATTCAAATTTTCAGAATTGTTTGGAGGAAGATAACAGCTGCCCCAGAAATTGAATAGTGGCTATTACGGGTACATTCAAATATCTCGAATATGTGATTATGACCCAAATACTAGTAATACGTCTATCCGCTCTTAGCATTGGTGACCATATTTACACTTATAACTTATCAATTATTCTTTTAATTCGTAAATGGACACTATTTGGCTTAACCTCAACTCAGCTTGAATAACAAAAACTCAGCACCAATTCAAATAAACTCAAATTTATTTGCAGGTCTCGAGCAAAGATTATTTTCGATGGTCTCAGGAGAGTGAGCTCGCTACCAGCTGACCTATAGGCTAACAAAATTCTTGAAAGACCTTGCACGCCAGTCAGACTAACTCTTGTTAAGGAATTTTGAAAGGTAAGCCAGGATTAGCCTATTGAAGTATTGAGGCGATGCACAATATCATGGGATTGAGGATGAAATGCACCTTCAATTATCTTCCGTATTCCGAGTTTCCTTATCAGCTTCGTGTACCATACATATTCAAAGTTACGCTCCGATTCGAATGAAGCTCCTTCGAATCTTGAAACAGCATGTTCCAGAAGGGCTTAGACAAATTATAATCCAGTACAGTGGATATATACTTTGAATACATTGAATGTGGTATAGTAATATTCAGCTTACTCGCGACAGCAAATCCATCAAAACCTGTCTCTTTGCTCTTTCTTCCTGATTCTAAAATAGTGGTTGCTGCTGCTATAATATAGTAGCTCCTTTATTCCGATTATTTTTCATAATTCCCTTACCACTAGCAGCTGTATTGTTATGCCATTGGTATTCTTCCAAACTAGATACAAGGAATTGCTGTTGATCTAAAGTAGTAAGTTCAGTGGGAGAAGAGAACGTTGTATCGAGACGCAAAGTTTGAAGATCTCATCAAAGGGGTGGATATAGGTTTTTTTTTTAGGGCAGGGGTGCGCACCAGTGCAGCCGCCCTCTGAAGAGCAAAAAATTGACCCATACCACCCTTTGGTATTTATATAAATATCTCGTGTTTCCATTACACTTTCCATTTCCATTAGTGGTCTAAGGTGGGAGGCGGACTAGTCCTGCCACCCTCTGAAGAGCAAAATAAAACCAAACATTTGGTATTTATATAAATATTATATGCTTCGGTAGAGCTCTAGGGGGGGGGGGGCATGCGCCCCCTCGCCCCATCTCTAAATTAGCCACTGTCTAGTTAGAGGAGAGAATCTTTAAGGAAAAATACTTTTCGCTAATTTTGAAAAGTGGGTATTTGGTTGTTTCCGTAAGTAATAAAATTTCACCACCTAAGCTTGACTCTCTTGTAGATGGAGCAGTGGATAACTTTGGCATTTCATTTATTTAGCCACAATTTCAATCTGTATTACTTCCCACACCGATAGGTGAGGGGAGTATTGTGATCGCGAAAATTTTCGATTTTGAGATAATACGCTTTTTGGACGTTTTATGATGTCTACATAACGAAAATCCACGACACTCATTTCCGTCGGTCTGTCGGTCTGTCGGTCTGCCGGTCTGTCGGTCTGTCGGTCTGTCGGTCTGTCGGTCTGTCGGTCTGTCGGTCTGTCGGTCTGTCGGTCTGTCGGTCTGTCGGTCTGTCGGTCTGTCGGTCTGTCGGTCTGTCGGTCTGTCGGTCTGTCGGTCTGTCGGTCTGTCGGTCTGTCGGTCTGTCGGTCTGTCGGTCTGTCGGTCTGTCGGTCTGTCGGTCTGTCGGTCTGTCGGTCTGTCGGTCTGTCGGTCTGTCGGTCTGTCGGTCTGTCGGTCTGTCGGTCTGTCGGTCTGTCGGTCTGTCGGTCTGTCGGTCTGTCGGTCTGTCGGTCTGTCGGTCTGTCGGTCTGTCGGTCTGTCGGTCTGTCGGTCTGTCGGTCTGTCGGTCTGTCGGTCTGTCGGTCTGTCGGTCTGTCGGTCTGTCGGTCTGTCGGTCTGTCGGTCTGTCGGTCTGTCGGTCTGTCGGTCTGTCGGTCTGTCGGTCTGTCGGTCTGTCGGTCTGTCGGTCTGTCGGTCTGTCGGTCTGTCGGTCTGTCGGTCTGTCGGTCTGTCGGTCTGTCGGTCTGTCGGTCTGTCGGTCTGTCGGTCTGTCGGTCTGTCGGTCTGTCGGTCTGTCGGTCTGTCGGTCTGTCGGTCTGTCGGTCTGTCGGTCTGTCGGTCTGTCGGTCTGTCGGTCTGTCGGTCTGTCGGTCTGTCGGTCTGTCGGTCTGTCGGTCTGTCGGTCTGTCGGTCTGTCGGTCTGTCGGTCTGTCGGTCTGTCGGTCTGTCGGTCTGTCGGTCTGTCGGTCTGTCGGTCTGTCGGTCTGTCGGTCTGTCGGTCTGTCGGTCTGTCGGTCTGTCGGTCTGTCGGTCTGTCGGTCTGTCGGTCTGTCGGTCTGTCGGTCTGTCGGTCTGTCGGTCTGTCGGTCTGTCGGTCTGTCGGTCTGTCGGTCGGTCGGTCTGTCGGTCTGTCGGTCTGTCTTTCTGCCGGTCTGTCGGTCTGTCTGTACGCGTTTTTCTAGCCACGTAATCTCAGTAACGGCTGGATGGATTGTTATGAAATTTGGGCAGCGATATGCTGTCGTAGTAGGTAATGCTCCTATAATTTTGAAAATCGCTGCATGGGCGGCGGAGTAATTAGCAAAAAACGAAAAATTTTAAATATGCCTCAAACTTCGTTTTTACGCGTTTTAGGGGTTCCTGATCATTTTCTGCTTTTTTTTGGTAGGGGTGAAATTGGGGTTGTTGGTGGGGGGGTTGTAAAATTGAAAAATTTGTTGCCTTCATAATAGACTGCCACTGACCTGTGAAGGAAGACCTAGTGACATAAATAACTTTTTTAGGTCCATCCACGCCTTGCCTAGTACAGAAACCAAAGGACTTATGCAACGAAGAAACTGTTGAATTTATTTTAATGAAATTTTGACACAGTATTACTACCGTGGCGAGGATGGAAAACGCGTATGGTTTTTATAAATCGTGCCAGTGGCGGCGCAGAAATAATAAAAAAACTAAAAATATAAAAACAGCTCAAACTTCGTTTTTAAGTGTTTTAGAGGTTCCTGACCATTTTCTGAGTTTTTTTGGGTGGGGATGAAATTGGGGTAGTTGGGTGGTGGGGGGTTGAAAAACTGAAAAATTTGCTGTATTAATAATAGGCTGTCCACTGACCTGTGAAGGAAGACCTAGCGACAAAAATCAGCTTTTTAGGTCCATTTGAACATTGCCTTGCCTATTATCGAAACTAAGAGACTCTTCTGTATACATACGAGTATTTATTGCTTTGGATCGTTTTGTATTTTGTAATGTGGAAACTATTAAATTGATTCTAATGAAATTTTGACACATTATTATTACTGTGGTGAGGATGCAAAACGCGTATGCTTGTTAGAAATCGTGTCAGTGACAGCGTAGCAATAATCAAAAAAACTAAAAATATGAAAACAGCTCAAACTTCGTTTTTAGATGTTTAAGGGTTTCCTGGCCGTTTTCTACCTTCTTTGGGTGGGGAAGAAATTGGGGCGATGGTTTGGTATCACCGTAATGTGTGGGAAGTACTGAATCAATCAACTTGACTTCATTTTTTTTAAGTGGAAAGGCTGATAGTGTTGGTGTCATACGCCTACCGTTGTAAATTAGCTCCCTGACCATTTGCTGCGGTTAGAAATCGGTAGTTAGATCAGGACTACTTAGCAATAAGTCAACCACGTGACATCTTGCGGAGCAGTTTACAATGGACTAGTATCATGGGTCTAAAAACAATGACTCAATCATTATAACCTCTTAGTGTTTACAAAAATAGGTGTACTGATGCATTTCGTTACTCTTTGCATTATTTTGTTTATTATTAATTCCAGTTTAAAGTTCAAAAAAATGTAGACATTGAACGTAGTAGACCTCGTTCCAGGAACTTCACCGACTCAAGTGGTTGTTGTTCATCCTCTGTCTTTGTCTTACCATAACCCTCACTTCGTTTAACCCTTAAGAGTCCAACCGAATAGTAATATTATTTTGAGAAAGGCATCTTTAAGTTATTTACGACTGCCTGATATTAGTCAATTCAGTGCACAAACACAGCAGCCAGTGACTAAATATTTCAGTTTATTTAATTTTTTAGCCTACTGAAAAAATAAAGATAAAAAGTAGCAAATTTTCGAACTTTAAAATGGCAGTAACTGCCACAGCAATGATTTAAATAATTTAAAATTTTTGTCATAATGAAGTTTTTGTTTTCCATCTTTTAGTCAACTTTTGGTGGAAATCGATGATTTGATGGTGAAGGGCGGTGGAGGGTTACTCGGAAAAAGAATAATATAACATAGCATTTTCTTTCCAGTAAATGAGTCAGGAGGTGAGTTTACCTTGAATATGATACTTATCTCTACCAGATAAACACAAACGTGTCAACCAAGTATCAACCAGGTTAGTATTTTAAAGTCTGCTTCACTGGCCGCATATATAAAATGATGTATTTTTTCGAATGCATAGAGGATCGCATAAAGGTATGACATTGAATGTTGGATACGCAAGTTAGAACGGCAAGACGGCACACATACCCGTCTTCCGATTAGCTGTTCCAATAAATATTTTCCTCATTTTCTCGGATGTCCGGTGCCCAAAAAAGCCACGGAAGAATACGAGAAGGTCCTCACCCCATACTCTATCATATGCAGTCATAAAAAAATCACGATACTAGTCCCTTCGTTGCCTAGTGATAAGTGTTAAATGCACTCATGCTATCTGGAAGCACATACAGTAGCGTGACGTGTTCTCCGTGTGTTAAAATGGCTGCTTCTTGAGCGTTGATCTACTTGCTCATGTCTTGTGGTACATATGCATTGAAATAGCGTTTACCGAGAGACGAATATCAGAAAAATTACGGACTGACGATATCTCATTGAACAGCGAAGGACCTAGGAATGGGTCTTATTAAACTGAAGATCAAATACGATCCTGCTGTTGCGAAGTTGTCGTATTATAATTTCTGGCATCCATTAAGTTTTTGAATGATTTTTACCTATTTTTGTCAACTCTGATTTCCAGTTGCTTCGTACTCCTTGCTTTATACACGTAGGTTTTAAATGGCTACGCCTCTGTTAGTTCCCATAAAATATAAGCAGTAATAACCGGTATTAATGAGAGAGCGGCCGGAATGCTCCGTTTCAGGCAGGCTGAGAGTAAATCTGTTCTGAATTAGCTGAATTGTTCTGATATGCGGTGATGGCTATGACTACGGTGAAAGAAGCACCTAATATAAAAGTAGAGGCTGCACCGATCCAGTCACACAAAAAGAGAGCTCAATTATGAAGAGGGAAGCTCATTTCTCGCTAAACAATAGACGACTTTTCTTTCCAGTATACTCGCCGCTCTTTAGAAGGCCTTTCTCTGCTATACGGACTTGGTACCTTTTCTCAGGCGATCATATCGCCGGTTTCAGATGATTTTCTTTATAACTGAGTAGCTGTCAAGGCAAACCCAGTTAGTATAGAAACAAACGCAATGTGTAAATTCGTAAATTCAAGAGCAAAACAAGTTGAAGAAAGACTCATTAATTAATATCATGTACCAAGGGCTTCCAAAAGGCGTAACTAGTGAATGCATTGCAAGTTTAATTGAAAACGTACATAACAAAATGAAGAACAACGATGTGAAGCAGGTTGCACCATCCATAACCTCTGACAGTCAACAAATGAGGCTGAGGTATAAAGCATTACAAACTGTAATGGGAGCACTCAAAAAATTATCTTATCACCTTGAAAAGTGGACTCATGAGCAAAGAAAATTGTTAAAAATCAATCAAAATGATATAAGATGTCCGAATACTTGCGTGGCTGGCATTTAGTGAAAATACCTGTAACGACAGTAAGCGCTATATATCACGGTCCTATTTTCCATTCTAAATATTTGACAAACAATAGGACAAGAAATAGGATGGCTGCGGATTCTCTAATGCGCACTTTTGCATCTGTATTGTACGAATATTTAGGGCGTGTTCTAAATACTAAATTTGTGCAAGTTGGATGTGAAACTACGCGTCGAATTACTGCACTATTATTAGTTTGCACAACAGGCCATGAAGGCCTAGGGCAGAAATGAATACAGTCTGATCTTATACCGCTAAAATTTATGTAACTTAAAATTGTCTTTGGGTATTTTAACCACCTATTTCTGAGTATATCCTCCACTATTCCGCGTCACCAATTTCTGTCTGCCGTCTTCTCTTTCCAGTGTTCAATATTAATTTTGTTTAAATCAACTTCTGCATTCTTCAGCCATCTCTTCCTTGGTCTACCCTTTCTGTTTTTACTATTGGTCTCCGGTTGAAAACTAGTTTTGCCATTCTCACCCCATTCAGCCTCTGCACATGTCCTAGCCACCTTATTCTCTGCGCTTTGATGACTGCTATAATATTGGTGTTCTTATACATGTCTTCCAGTTCCTGGTTTGTTCTTCTCCTCCATCCCTCGTTTGTCCTTACGCCTCCATAAATAGCTCTCAACATTTTTCTTTCCAATCTTATCATTTCTACTTCCCACACCGATAGGTGAGGGAAGTATTGTGATCGCGAAAATTTTCGATTTTGAGATAATACGCTTTTTGGGAGTTTTATGATGTCTACATAACGAAAATTCACGTCACTCATTTCCGTCGGTCTGTCTGTCTGTTGCTTTTTTCTAGCCTCGTAATCTCAGCAACCGGTGCATGGACTTTGATGAAATTTGGGAGCGGTATGCTGTGGGGTCGTAGTAGGTAATGTACCTATAATTTTGAAAATCGGTGCATAGGCGGCGGAGTAATTAGTCAAAAACAAACAAAATTAAATATTGCTGAAACTTCGTTTTTAGGCGTTTTAGGGGTCCTTGATCATTTTCGACTTTTTTTTGGTGCGGGTGAAATTGGAGTGGTTGGGGGCTGGGGGGTTGTAAAATTGAAAAACTTGTTGCTTTCATAATAGACTGTCCACTGACTTGTGAAGGAATACCTGGCGACATAAATAACTTTTTGAGGTCCATCCGAACACTGCCTCGCCTATTACAGAAAACAAAGGACTTAGAATTTTTTCTGATATAAACATATGAGAGTATTGCTTTAGATCGTTCTGTATTGTATAACGAGGAAACTGTTGAATTGATTTTAGTAAAAGTTTGACACAGTATTAGCACCGTGGCGAAAACGGAAAACGCGTATGGTTTTTATAAATTGTGCCAGTGGCGGCGCAGAAATAATAAAAAACTAAAAATATAAAAACAGTTCAAACTTCGTTCTTAAGCGTTTTAGAGGTTCCTGATCATTTTCTGCGTTTTTTTGGGTGGGGGTGAAATTGGAGTGGTTGGGGGGTTGGGGGTTGAAAAATCAAAAAATTTCTTGTACTCATAATAGGCTGTCCACTAACCTGTGAAGGAAGATCTAGCGACACAAATCACCTTTTTAGGTCCATCCGAACATAGCCTATTACGGAAACTAAGGGAATTTTCTGTATACATACGAGAATTTATTGATTTAAATCGTTTTGTATTTTGTAACGTGGACACTATTGAATTGATTCTAATGAAATCTTGACGCAGTATATTGTTACCGTGGTGAGATTGGAAAACGCGTATGTTTGTTAAAAATCGTTTCAGTGGCAGCGTAGCAACAATCAAAGAACGAAAAGTATGAAACCAAATCAAATTGGGGTTTTAGATGTTTTAGGGGTTTCTAATCATTTCCTACCAGTTTTTTGGGTGGGGGTGAAAGTGAGAAGTTTGTAGTATCGATAATAGGCTGTCCATTTACCTGTGAAGGAAAGACTTTGCGGCATAAGACAATTTTAGGGGGGGGGGGCTGGCGATTATTTGGTTGCAATGGATCTCAGACTAAAGCTTCATGGAATGGGAAAATAATAAACTGGTATCAATGTAATGTGTGGGAAGTACTGAGTCAATCAACTTGACTTAATTTTTCATTCTTCCTCTTTGTTCATAGTCCACGTCTCACAAGCATATGTCGTTGTTGGTCTTATAACACTTGTGTAAATCCTTTCTTTGGTCTTTCTGGATACATATTTGGATTTCATAAGGTTCAGGGCTCCATACTTCTGGTTTCGTTTGATGATCCTTGCCTGTATTTCTTGTTTCTCCTGTCTCTTTTGCTCTATGATTATACATAGTACATAAGTTCCGTAGTACTTTCAAAAGTATATTTCATGTTGTTGGCCATAAAAGTTAGGGTCGGCTGATCATCGGAAGTTTTTTCTATTTGCCCCATGACCATATTATTTGTCTTGCTTTGGTTTACCTCTACATGTGTATGCATACGGACACGGACTTATGTACTAATAGTTCATTTGACAACTTCCCACTACGGATTTATCACAAACCGCTGATTAAACGAAAAAACGCCAAGACACGTGAAAATACTTGTCCAGAGAGACAACTTTTTAACCAAAAACTATTTCACCCCATTGTACCCTCTAGCCCCTCAAGGGAATCATTTCCAGTGTTTTTGCAACTGTCCATCATTGTTTTGCCACTAATGGGCAACACTTTGAGCCTGCATGTTCCCTATATCATGTCTAGATCCGACTGGCCAATCTTTGTACTCTTTTTCTTGCCTGTTTTCACTGTACCATGCACTGGTGTGCTTGACTGCGTGCGGAACCCGCGCGGCGCGGCGCCGGCCTGCTTCTACCTGCCGAGGGGGCTCGGCGCTGGCCAACGCACTCCAACGCTGCTAACTGCCGCTACTGTGCATGCCTACTAAGCCTAATATTCATTTGTGTGGAAATGCCGATGATTCTTTCGATCGCAATTTATAATTCAGTCGCATTGGAAATTTCAATGAAGGTTATCCCGTAAATGGTTACCTCTAGGGACTCAAACAAATTACTCCTTTTCCACGTAAAACATATCGAAGAAATGATTATTTTTATTCACATTGATTCACCAAAACGGTAAAAAGTTTTGATAATTCAAAAGAGTTCAATGTGCCATGGGTGGCGCCCTCTGTTCATGATAGCAGAACTGTGGTTGAATTTTTATCTCGCTTTAAAAAACCCCTGATACCTAATTTTAGATCGGTGTTCCATTTTATTGGGAGATAGTTGAGAAGTAAAAGTAAAACTTTGACACCCCGTATCTTGAAAATTAAGCATTTTAAGGCTACATGTTCCTATCTCAGTGTTATGTTCATAAAAATGTGAGGTCTATCACCTGTCAAGCGTTGTTGGTCGATTATCCGGACGCCCTGTATGAGCTTTTCTATTTGGGTTTGGGTCATAAATATGCCCTTGAAATTACGATCTATCGTTAGCTACCACCCTGTATACGTATTCGTCATTATTTCTATGACGCACACTTAACAGGCTCACAATTTCCAGATGATCTTTGACGTTCAAACATCTAATATTTAACCTGCATTTATGACAGTAATGTCATACATGATAATAATAACAAACAAATCACTAACACTACACAGTATGTTACAGCCTTCGTAGTCGTTGAGTTTTCTCACATTTTTCTAAATTTTCTAATATTCTGTATAATTGTCCTTAGATTTCTTCCCGTAAAGAACCTTCTACGAAGTAACAGAGAACTTAATAAAAAAAAGATGGATGGAATTTGTTGAGCCGTTCTCACGTGATGCCGTGACCAAGGAAAAAAATGAAGTCAAGTTGATTGACTCAGTACTTCCCACACATTACGCTGATACCAGTTTATTATTTTCCCGTAGCATGAAGCTTTAGTCTAAGACCCCTTGCAACCAAATAATTGCCACCCCCCCCCCCCCCAAAATTGTCTTATGCCGCTAGGTCTTTCCTTCACAGGTCAATGGACAGCCTATTATCGATACTACAAACTTCTCAGTTTTACAACCCCCAATCACCTCACTTTCACCCCACCAAAAAACTGGTAGGACATGATCAGGAACCCCTAAAACATCTAAAAACCGAATTTGAGTTGCTTTCATACTTGTCGCGTTCTTTGATTATTGCTACGCTGCCACTGACAAGATTTTTAACAAACGCGTTTTCCATTCTCACCACGGTAACAATATACTGTGTCAAAATTTCATTAGAATCAATTTAATAGTGTCCACGTTACAAAATACAAAACGATTTAGACCAATAAATTCTCGTATCGTATACAGAAAATTCTAAGTCCCTTAGTTTCTGTAATAGGCTAGGCAATGTTCGGATGCACCTAAAAAGGTGATTTGTGTCGCTACATCTTCCTTCACAGGTTAGTGGACAGCCTATTATGAGTACAAGAATTTTTTTAATTTTTCAACCGCCAACCCCCCAACCACCCCAATTTCACCCCCACCAAAAAAAAACGCAGAAAATGATCAGGAACCTCTAAAACGCTTAAAAACGAAGTTTGAGCTGTTTTTATATTTTTAGTTTTTTTATTATCTCTGCGCCGCCACTGGCACGATTTATCAAAACCATACGCGTTTTCCATCTTCGCCACGGTAGTAATGCCGTTTCAAAATTTCATTAAAATCAATTCAACAGTTTTCTCGTTACAACGATCTGACGCTCTCGTATGTTTACATCAAAAAAAATTTTGTCCTTTGCTTTCTGTAATAGGCAAAGGCAATGTTCGGATGGACCTGAAAAAGTTATTTATATCGCCAGGTCTTCCTTCACAGGTCAGTGGACAGTCTATTATGGAAGCAACAAATTTTTCAATTTTACAACCCCCCACCCCCCAACCACCCCAATTTCACCCCACCCAAAAAAAGTAGAAAATGATCAGGGACCCCTAAACGCCTAAAAACGAAGTTTCAGCAATATTTAATTTTTTTTGTTTTTTGCTAATTACTCCGCCGCCTATGCACCGATTTTCAAAATTATAGGAACACCTACTACGACCCCACAGCATACCGCTGCCCAAATTTCATCACAATCCATGCAGCGGTTACTGAGATTACGAGGGTAGAAAAACGCGACAGACAGACAGACCGACAGACCGGCAGACCGACAGACCGACAGACCGACAGACCGACAGACCGACAGACCGACAGACCGACAGACCGACAGACCGACAGACCGACAGACCGACAGACCGACAGACCGACAGACCGACAGACCGACAGACCGACAGACCGACAGACCGACAGACCGACAGACCGACAGACCGACAGACCGACAGACCGACAGACCGACAGACCGACAGACCGACAGACCGACAGACCGACAGACCGACAGACCGACAGACCGACAGACCGACAGACCGACAGACCGACAGACCGACAGACCGACAGACCGACAGACCGACAGATCGACAGACCGACAGACCGACAGACCGACAGACCGACAGACCGACAGACCGACAGACCGACAGACCGACAGACCGACAGACCGACAGACCGACAGACCGACAGACCGACAGACCGACAGACCGACAGACCGACAGACCGACAGACCGACAGACCGACAGACCGACAGACCGACAGACCGACAGACCGACAGACCGACAGACCGACAGACCGACAGACCGACAGACCGACAGACCGACAGACCGACAGACCGACAGACCGACAGACCGACAGACCGACAGACCGACAGACCGACAGACCGACAGACCGACAGACCGACAGACCGACAGACCGACAGACCGACAGACCGACAGACCGACAGACCGACAGACCGACAGACCGACAGACCGACAGACCGACAGACCGACAGACCGACAGACCGACAGACCGACAGACAGACCGACGGAAATGAGTGACGTGGATTTTCGTTATGTACACATCATAAAATGCCCAAAAAACCTATTATCTCAAAATCGAAAATTTTCGCGATCACAATACTCCGCTCACCTATCGGTGTGGGAAGTAAAAGGGATTCATTTTTATGTATAGAGAAAAGAGAATAATCTTATTTGCAGTATGCATGCATCTGCAAATACGATTTGATGATACTTAATTAACCCGTAGTAGTCAATACAAAATGTTCCTCAAAGCCTTCGTTAATTGTGCATGTTGATAAAATCGGCCTTGGGTTAAATTTATCTATAAATGTATGGGCATCCGCAGCTCAGCTTCTTCCTCTTCATCAATATGTAACGATTTATACAGGGTGTCCTACGACGACTAAGACAAGCAATATATCAGAACTGGGCAGAATTAGAGAATTATAATTTTGGGGGGTGTAAATTAGAGCAAATGTTGTATCTTCTCTTATTGTGTTACCCAATGAGGCATTTGTTTTTGGTCACGTAACATCCAACTCAAAATTATTATTGGCACACCCTGTATATTTGTGCCTCTCTGTATTCCTCCCGATAAAACAATTCCAAAAAACTAGCACCTTGGGGTCTAAAGTAATCAATTCAAGAGCTACAGGTACTTAAAGGATTGTACCACTACCATTAAGGCTACAAATAAAAAGAACACTAGCAAAATAATTTCACTGTAGGGGTACATCTTACAATGAATCGTAGTGGTACAATCCTTTAACTACCGGTAGCTCTTGAGTGCACGCAGAAAGGCACAAATATGCAGGGTGTCCCATTAATAATTTTGAATCGGGCGTAACGTGACCAAAAACAAATACCTAATTGGGTAACACAGTAACAAGAAAAGACAACATTTTCTCCAATTATACCCCCAAAATTATAATTTTCTACTACTGCCCAGTTCCGAAATATTGCTTATCTTAATAGTCGTGGGAGACCCTGTATTTGCCTGTTTTTGTGATGTAGGTATTCAATATCACCGCGGAATGATTTGTTGAATAAAAGATGTTCATTATTATTATATTAGTTATTTGAACATCGCGAAATATCAAGCTGGTCAATGAAGGAATCTCAATGTTTTCACAGGTGCGGTAAAGTACTCTTTAAAATTGGAAAATATCCTAGAAATATCGCCTACTGTAGTTTCCACGTAATCGATTCCTTCATTCAATTTAAAGAGATCCACTGTACTATGTCTTGTGCAGGACGTAAACCGTTAGCATAGCCGAGTAGAGGTAACCGCATCCGTTCATAATTCAGACGTGGACTACTTGAGATGCAGACAACGTACGCAGCGCTCAAGAAAGTTGCGGCTCTATCTCTGACACTTGGAGCAAACACATGGGCGGAACGCACTTTTATTAAAGTACAGTCATCGAACATAGACAGTCCCTTAGGGGCGAAGCGCTTAAACTCCCAATTGCCACCGATACTGATCACCGTCGTTCCAATCTTGTTTATTTACAGAAGCATTTTGATGTACGATGTCTGGGACGTTCACGTGACTCCTTGTACGGAAGATTGCTGTGTTTACCTCATCTACCAGACAGACTCCAGTGGTACTTCAGCATGAGGTACAAGTTTCTGAATGCATAAGATATCGTGGAGGTTCAAGTAACTATTAACTTTTCATCTTTTTCAATGGTTGCATTTTTCTCAAATTTTGATCGATTGCTCACCTAACACTAACACACATTTATACAATAATTCATTGATACTTGGTTTTCTGTTTCATGTTATGTGTATTTTTAAGATAAACGCACTACATTACTGAGTCAGTCAGAAAGCATACGATCTTGATGTGTCCTCCAAATAATGTTAATTCAACCAGTTGGTACTCCCAACCTGACCAGATTTATCAGAAATACCATACTTGGGTAAAATTCTTGGATTTAATGTGACAATGAATTGTTTTAAACACATCCGAGAATGGCGGTATCTTTTCATGCCTTGTCAGAGGCTTTTTCCTCTTTCACTATGATAGTTGCTCATACTAGAGACCAAATATTGATGTAGTGATATAGTACTATCGCTTCCCTAGGTGTGAGTTATCTTGGCACTACGTAGCTCAGATTAGTGACGCAGGAATTCGTTAACCTCAAACACATAGTTTTGTTGCTTCTTTTGATTCCCAACGCGAGAATTTCCGATTTTGAGATGTTTTTTCAATGTTTTATTCGGGTTTTATGATGTCAGGAGAATATACAGGGTCAGTTTTTAGTACCGGCTCGGTCGATAACTCCACTACTGCAGAAGATAGCGAAAAAAAGTTGTGCATAAAAGTTGTAGCCACGGATATGCTCCTTGCTCAGAAAATCTAATTTATACAGGGTGATCAATAACTACGTGGTGATGCAAACATGTACTTTTTTAAATGAGACACCCTATATATTATCCCATTTTTAGATTCTACTAATAATTTCGCTTCTCACCGTATAAGATATTAACATTATACAGGGTATTTCAAAAGTTATGACCATTTTTATATCCAAATTGCTGTCAAACGAACGTACGGTATATCAAAAAGTAATGAATCAAAAATTATTTTTTCTACATAGAAAGATGAAAAATATCCTCTAGTTTCAAAATCGGCTATAATACAAGCCCGCGACGCATATTCGTATACAGGGTGATGTAGAATGCATAATCCAGATTTTCTCTTTTTTTTTTAATGTAACCCCAATATTTTATTATACCAAACAATTGCCTTTAAATATGCCCTTTCATACTTGTATAGCACTTGTTGTACCTGCGTCCATCAGTTTCCGAGATATTTCGATTTTTCGGTAAATTAAAAATATTGCTTCTATTTGTGTACTGAAATTTATTTATTTTGAGAAAGTACTATCGAATTTGTTTTTTATTTAACGAACAACTAAATTATAAGGCCATGATAGTATTTGATGAAGTCAAAACCCCGAATCATCGAGATAATAAAGTCCAATATGCTGAGGAAACAATTTTGTAGGCGTGATACATAATTAACAAACAGATTTGTCAGGTAGGCTTTGAAAAATTGACAGTTTTCATAGCCTGGTCAATAATTTCGTACTGTGTGAAAAACGAGCTTTAAAAATTTATTTTTCCATTGAGGGTATTTAGAAGAATCTTTGAGAAATTGCCTACTTGCCTCTAGAATGTATCAACTATGAACAGCAATATCCAGAACAGAGGCACCCTAAGGCTACTACGTTTGAAAGATTGAAGAATCGTTTTAAGTGGACTGTGTCGTTTAATATTTCATAGCCTACCACATGGATCTGCTTGCTGATTACGCATGACGTCTGTAAATTTGATTTCTCAGCACACTTGACCTATATTATATCGTTAATTCAGTGTTTTGACTTGATCAGGTACTATTATGGCCTTATATTTTAGTTGTTTGTCAAGCAAAAATAAAATTTGATAGTATTTTCTCAAAATAAGTAAAATTTTGTAAACAAATAGGAGGTATATCGAGAGGTATATTTAAAAACTTGTAGAAAAATCGAAATATCTCAGAAACTAATGAATGCAGCCATAACAAGTGCTTTAAAAAGATGAAAGAGCATATTAAAAGCAATAGGCTCGTTCAGCATATTTTTTTATTGCATATTCTAAAAGGGCGTATTGAGTTTAGCAGCTGTGCAAAATTTCAGAATTTTCTGAGCTCGATTTCATATTCTAATAAATTATCAAAGTGCTGCAAATTGAAAACGCGCGGCACTTGCGAGTGTGCGACGGTGACATCACTACACCTCTCCGACCGGCGCGGCGCGGTATCTTGGGCACGCATTGTACGGGTGCTTGGTAAATAATAACGCTGCAGCGCATCCTACTTGCTATGCAAGCTTTGCGAACTGCATACGCGTGTATTGGATAATTTATTTAATTGTCTCATCGACACTGAATACTTACCAAGCTATTTGAATTCGTTGATACTGAGTATAATAACGGAAGGAGGATAGATGAAGAAAAATTATAAATATTGTATGGTTCCCCAATGTGAAAATACGACAGTGACCACCCCTGATGAATTTTTTATTGGTTTGCCACAAAATAACAAAATCAGGAAATTGTGGCAGAGAGCTATGCGTAGGAATCAATTTGTGAGCGATAAGTCAACAAAGTACTCTGTGAGGACCATTTTAATATAAGTATTTTTATAACTAAGTGAATTCTATTATTATCAAGAATTCGCATTTGTGAATGCCATCGTAAAGGTATGTTGACGTCAGTTGTTAGCAGATTTTGCTGGTACTGGTATAGTAAAGCCCAGAGATATACCATTTGTTTACAAAGTGAGGATCTCCGCAAAAAGTGCCGACAGAGAAAGGAAACGGGGTCGGACTGGGCGTTCGAATTCGATGGAGTGGGCAACAACGAAAATGTTCGTTCCATCCAATAAAGTGCTCATACATCAGTTGGTTGAACAAGATGTTTGAAACTTTATTATCTGTTGATAAATATATGGTAGAGACATTTCAATATAACCGTATAAACCATATGGTAAATTATTCCTTTCTACACTCAATTTTAATGTTCGATTCGTCGTTTTAGTTGTCCCCAAATTAATTCTATAGGACTGAAAATGCAAAAATAGGGAGGCAACCTTAAGACATCATGACGATGCTTTTTAGCTATGCTTTCTATGACATATTGTTTCTCAAACTGTTCAGTGTGGAGGACTTTCAATAATTCAGTTTTTTTTTGTAAGTTTCTTCAAAGTACAAATCCTGTTTTATGAGAAAATCTTGTATTTCCGCCTTCGATAACGCTGAATTCGGAATTTTGTACCTTTGTCTGGAGTGATAGCTTGCGTTGTCCATTACGATGACGCCAAATGGCTTTAAATTAGGAATAAGTGTATACTCAAACCATTGCTCAAATATTCCCGAGTCCATGTTTTTGTGGTAGTCTATATTGCAGTCTTCAATTTTCTTTCCGCATAATTTGAGTGCGTTTTCGACCTAGCCCTCAGATGATCCGCAGTGTAAGATAAGTATACGCGGTATCATGGGGATCATACCAGGTCTCGTCAAGGTAGTACACTGACCTCCCCTGCTCGTTCCGGTATTGCTCTCAAGTAATCGTGCCGCCATTCTACAATCCTTGCACTTTCCATTATAGCCATTCGTTTGTTCACAGTTCTGTACCTAAACCCAATCTTCCTAATCCATCGCTGCAATGTACTCCTTGGATACTGTTACCCCATTCTAGCCAATTGTCTTTGAACGGATTCGATTGTGGGTAGTTCATTAATTTTGTACTTTTCGTACACAATATTCCTCAATAATTTTGTGATCGTGGGATCTAGTTCTTTTGAAACACCAGCATCAAACCTACGCTTCCTCTTTTGTGGCCCATTTCTCAAAATTTCACATACTGTTGTATATGGAACGTCTGTTAGAATTAACGTCTTTTTGATCATACTCTCCTTATTTTCATTCTCCGGATCCTTCGTTAGTTCATTATCATTTAGTACTATTTGTTTTGCATCTGCGCTAAGATGTGACCTTTTGTGAGGTTTTAATTGGTCTACCTCCACCTCCCTCTGTTCAAATTCATTATCAGTGTCCGTACTATAGTCACTACTTTCACCACCGTAATGACAAACCGCCGACGTAGCTTCACTGCTGCAGGGTAATTCACATCGCTGTGAAATCCCATTATCTTCCCAAGGCCGAAACATACTCTAGCTGTCGCACTTCCAAAAAAAAAACGTCCGATTCAGACAGAAAAGTAACGCACAAAAGTAAAAGCAGATTGGCGTTGCTATCAATAACGGTAGCAATACCTGCCTAAACAATTTGACCAAGTCCGGTCCTCTTCATCGATGGAGTCGCTAATAATCCTAAAATGTGTCGGTCTTATCATAGTTCAGTCAAAATATACATCGTGAACGTCATCCGACAGATTTACGTTCAAATACAACTTAGTGTTTCATTTTCACCATTCTAAAAGGTTACGTTATGTTAGAAAATTGGTTAGAAGCACATTCCATGAATTGGTTACGAGTACGAAAGTAAAATAATGGTAACCATTGAATATTATCAAAACTGTATCTATTCCAAATGATGAACTGTACTAAGAGATGGAATGCAGTTTTTATATAGCGCAAAACGTACACAAATGGTATATCTCTGGGCTCTACTATACACTAAAACGTAAGAGATACAAGTAGATTTTTTTAATCCAAATACTGAACTAATCTTATACCTAACAATTATGAAAGCATTGGAGAATTCAATTCTCATTGATATGTGGAACGTGTAAAAGGCTGTTTTCAGTCCTTTGATGTAACTAAAATTCATATGTATTTTGATTATGTAGAAAAAATAGTTTTATATTATATTATCTAGTTCTTTGTGTGTCACATTTCTGTATTTTGGGTAGAAAATCGTGGATACTTAACCTACAAATTATCCCTACTTCAAATATGTATTTCAAACTTGTATATTTTGTTTAAATTTGAGGAAGATGTTGAAAATTACATGTGTTACAAATTAATGAATGATGTAAAACTCAAGATGAAACCGGAAGTAGTTCCGCACGTTTTTGTTTGTCAAAAAGACCAACAAGCCTTACACGCTAGAGATCCTCGGAATGTTTTCCTTAAGACAACGAAAATGAGATTTAGATGAACCTAGTACCAGCACAAAAAAAATTCGATGTTCGTCACCAAGCAGCGAATCTATTATAGCACCAATGTTTCGCAAGTAGAACTAGAATGTACTGAAGACAACGAGAGAGGGAACGTTGGAAGACAGATAAGTGAGTCCAATATAAAGGTCAAAGTTATATCAAAATATGTTGAGTGCAATATACTAAGACAGCCACTAAGGGAAGGCAGAAACAAATGCCATTAAAACATATCCCAAAATAATGTTACTCCTTAACCAGTGGTTCGAGTTCGGATCATCCAACAAGGAACTTGTAGAAAAGCGATCTGCTTTCCTTATACAAAATAATCCGAAAATTTATATCGGGATACCCAGTCACTCATTTTGAGTTTTGAGAACTACCGATAAAATGACTGTAGAAGAATCTGGATTTTTGAATGTGTTAGAAAAAACCACCTGATCAAACAAAACATAGCGTCAACCAAAGCACTTGAACGTTTTATAAACGTATGCTGAGCGCTGTCGCTGTACAGCCGCCAGCCGGTCTGGGCTCACCGACAGACCTAATGACGTCACAACGATGAATTTTGAGCGCATGAAATATTTTAATCTTTGAAGGCGCGTAACTTTTTCAATTCTCATCCAATTAAGTTGAAATTTTTTTTGTATGTTATATGTAAGTAATACTTCATGAAAATGCGCATAAATATGGTTATTGGAATTTCACTGAACGACCCTATTCTTTGGTATAATAAAGTATTTATTATTACATTTAAAAAAAGAGAGAAAGTCTAAATTCTGCATTCTACATCGCCCTGTATACGAATATGCGTCGCGGGCTTTTATTATAGCCTATTTTAAAACTAGAGGATATTTTTTATTCATCTGTGTAAAAAAATGATTTTTGATCCATCACTCTTTGATATACAGTACGTTCATTTAACCGCGATTTGGATATAGAAATGGTCGTAACTTATGAAATACCCTGTATAATGTAACAATGCCCTATATTGGAAGAACAGAAATCATTAGTAGAATTTGAATATGGAATAATATATAAGGGGTCTCGTTTAAAACAATGCATGTTTGCATCACCACGTAGTTATGGATCACCCTGTATAAATCTAAATATTTCCTGAGTAAGGAGCATATCTGTGGCTACAACTTTTATATACAACTTTTTTCGCTATCTTCTGTTGTAGTGGAGTTATCGACCGAGCCGTTACTAAAAACTCACCTTATTGTATGTCACTCATGTCTGTTCTTGATAATTTTCAGTTTTCAACGGAAAGGGGTAAAATGAGGTAAAGTTGTATTTATGAAGGACGGCTGATCGCCCTAAAAAACAAAGATTTCATAACATTTCATTGTCAGGTGTTTTAGGGGTTTCTAGCAGTTTTCCATTTATTCCAGAAGGGGGTGAAGTTGCTACTGTGGGGAGGCTAGAGGAAGAGGGAACTGGAAATCTTTCTATACTTATTAAGATCTCTGTTTCTCCTTAAATACTGACGATGCATGACATTATATACACTATAGACCTATCCGAAAATTATATTTGACTGGAGACTAATATATAACCGTCATTTCTGTGCACCTTTGCAAATGGTGCTCGTCTATACAAGTTATATAATCAGTCCCACTCAAAAACTTATACTTGATCGCTTATTTGTCTCTTTGGTGTGACATCTTGCTTTTTTACTAGTTGGTGTCGCCTACGAACAGATTTTCAATTTGTAGTGTTGTTTCTTTAGAGGTGGCATCTTACATAAAACGCACCATTTGAAAACTTGTTGTATAAAGTTTGGCAATTTATTACAAAATCCCAATTTTTGGTACATTAGGCTATGTTTTGGAAGTAGCCAGAAGTCAAGCAACGTGGTATTACTTTCTGAGTTGTCCATGAGAAGATAAGTAACCACATCGTAGTTATTTATGTAATGAGGATAAAACATAAAGATGATCATTATGGCGAAAATCCTCAATATTAACACAAGAAGTGTGCCATAATGATTATATATAATATTATGCACAAACAACCTGAGTTATTTTTTATAACATTTCATAACTCACGCTCCAGTCGTGGGTTATGAACAGCGCCTACTAGATTTTAATATATGCTATAATAACTGCAAAGGTGGCTATGCCATGAGACGTTAAGCGCTAATTCCACGGTGTACAGTATTTATTTTACAGGAGTGGGGTTGTCAATAATTTGTAATTATTATGTATTTACGTTGTACTATTAATTACTTCGGTTGCAAATAACGTATAGCATTCAACTCGCGGTAATGGTAATAACTCACTTGTTGATTTACAAACTTCGACTGCGTGAGTTATTACCGTCATTACCGCATCATTGAACAATATACTATTATTATTCAGCCGTAAACTATTTAAAGATCATTTCAACGCTATTCATCATGTAATCACAAAGCTAGATACTAAACTATGATTGCAACATAGTGTTTTGCTACTGTACAGTATAACCGCAGTGACGAAAAAGTTGGTCGTTAGGCTTTACAGCTTCGAACTTGTTAGAAAACTGCTGAAGCCTAAGGTTGACCAAGCAACAAACAACAAACGCAAGAGATTACACAAATATCAACTAAGTATTCAACTCAAACTTGTATTTTCTATATACAGTACGGAGTGCAATACATATAATGGCTTCCACCCCATTAACGCTCATAATAGATTGAGAGCTTTTCAAAGCGGTTAACAATATCCGTTGCCAGTTTTGTGTATATATGTGTTGGAATCCGTAGAACTAATCGCTGGGCTAGGGCGCGGGCGTTTGAAATTCCAGCAACTGGACGGGGTGGAATGATCGGTTAGGAATGTGGCCCAGTCGAAGCATCTCTGCATCCTGGAAACTCTGGCTGAATGTTTACTAACACAAACGTTGTCTACGATCGATTGCCTAAGGCCGAAACCAGACCGCAGGTGGCAGGCTTAGTAAGAGGTAAGCTAAAGGCTACCGTATACAGGATGTCCGCTAATGCACAGTAAACAACAAAACTGCAGTTTTATTAGGTGAAAATAATAATAATCGAAATACAAGACGTAAAAATTAGTTCCGTTTGTGCTTAATAATTCGTTAGTTAATATAACGATGCGATGGAACGAAATTTGGAACTCAGGGAATTTTAGATTGTATAAATTCCAATCCATTCTTAGGTTGGAGATTACATTAGTACTTAATTTTTTTTTGTCATGGCCGATTAGCAACCCAAATGTTGAAGATTCTGTTTTTACAGCTCTTTTACGTAAAAAGGGTATGTTTTGCAAGTGTCGCTCCCGGTAACTGTTTTTTAGGCATAACTTCTTTTATTTTGCAGTACATCGCTTCAATAGTAACAGCAACGGGAAAGCGAAGAACCAAAGGTCTTTCGAAAATAAAAGTGATTTCCATTCGCAAGCTGCGTGACAAATAACTACCGCCTCATGTCGAAACCGTTCGGGGTAGCCAAGAAATGTATTTCTTTATCCAAATTATTCAGGTATCAGGGCATGTAGAAACTAAACGTATGTTGTAATGATTTTTTATAATCTTGCCCTATTACTATAGTTCGTTTGCATCTTTCTGCTAAGTGTGTTGGTTTCTTCCATCTGAATACGATTTTGTTTACTTTTCACGACCTGCTAGGCTGCTTATAGGTTGGAAAGGACAAAAACACCGATTTTAATGGAAATTTTAAATAATAGCATCATAGTCACAATGTCTTAACAGACATGTTGTGAACTCGTAAAATGCATTAAGTCGGAGCTAGAGTATTGCCGACACGAATATTATCAATAGTTTTGAGCATTGTAGCTCGCCATCGTTCGCGATTTACTGTCAGTTCAGTGGCGCCCACTTGGGGCATGACCCTGAACTACAAGTTTCTCCATATTATCCCTGTGTATATGTCCGAAGAATGTAAGCATTCTCGTCGACACAAAGGAGGATAGTCTCTGTGGATTACCGAGCTCATCCAGTATGGAAACGTTAGTTCGATGGGCGGTATAAGGGACTCTTAGCATTCTCCTCCACGTCCATATTTCAAAAGCATCTATGCGAGCTCGATCTGCCTTTTTAGCAGTCCAAGTTTCCAAGGCATACAAAAACATGGAGAACATAAGAGACTGAACCAGTGACATTTTTGTAGCTTTAGTGGTGTTATGGTCACGCCATATTTTAGTAAGCCTTGTCATCGCCACACGTGCCTGTTGAATGCGCCGTCGAATCTCATTTTCCCAGCTACCGGAATTGTCAATCAAAGAACCGAAGTACACAAAACTCTGAACTACTTTACAACGGCCTATTGACGTTAGTTCTCGATGATTATCATCCTCTCTATCTACGATTATAACCTTGGTTTTATTGTAGTTAATACCAAGACTATACGCTGCACTATGTTGTTCTAAGATGTTTAATAGAGCTACTAGTTCTTCCTGGGAAGCAGCAATAAGTGTTGTGTCGTCAGCAAATCTTAAGTTGCATATTTTGCTTCCGCCAATAGTTATACCGCCATTTCAGTTGTGTAATACCTGTCTCATCACAAATTCAGAGTAAATGTTAAATAACATCCCTGACGGACACCTTTCCTGGTTGTAGTTTGATCAGACAGGTTACCATCAATTCTTACACGAGCCGAATAAGACTCGTAGAGTTGCTGTTTGAGAAACACTAGGTGATAAGGAACTCCCATAGAGATGAGGATTTCGCACAGTTTAAGTCACTTTACGTTATCAGACGCCTTAGAATAGTCCACAAAGCAGATACAAACAGGAAAATAATGCGCTCTGGCTTTTTGAGTAATTTGTCTCAAGTTTAAGATCTCTTCACGCGTGATCAGATCTCTATATAATATAACAACTGAAAAAGATGAATATGGACTATCCTTTATGGTTGGAAAGGTTATCAAATCTGACATAGGATTATATGAAAGGATTAGGCATTTCCATTTGAAAAAATGAAGTTACCTGTAATTGATTTTTTTAATTAACCTACTGATTCCCATATGTTATACGTAAAGTTACACTAGAACTCACCAAGGAATTTGAATATGCTATAATATACAGGCTGTTCTGTTTAAAAAAATGTAACTTTAATATGGGTCACCATGTATAACCGTCAAAATTCAAGCGAAAGTATCCCTTATAGCCCTCAAGGACTCCTACCATGGTCAAGTGACAAATTTTTGAAATATGTTTTAGTAAGCCCACAATCTTCCGTCCACTTACCGTTGGCCGACCCTGTATATGACGGAGATTTGGAATACCTGGGTAGCACATTCGAAATCCTAATTCTGGTTCTTCTAGTTCTTGTCTAAAGTGTCATTTTAGCTCTGTTTCTTAATTGATTAGTATAAATTGGCCTTTAGGTAATGTTTATTTTACATCACCTTTTTGTGCAAGTCTATTTTACAGGGAAATAAAACAAGCAAACTTGTACGTATGTCACTCTACTTCAACCATAATCCTTTCTGGGATACTATCTGGGGTTAAAAATGATGCCGATTACATGAGGCTCCAGGGTGAACTTACATCTAAGAAAGCCTCCATATATCCTCCAATTTCCATCTCTCTCCATTGCCTCTGTCTTGATCCCGTAGTGAGAGCTACTTTATTTCTCTCTTTTCTCACTGACACCAGAGTCAATTCCTGAAATAGTGGGGAAGGAGGAGAGGTTTTCCATCTCAGTATTAAGTTACCTGCAGGCTATTTTCTTCACCGCAAATTGCTTTCAGACAGTGGTCGGTTTTGCCAGTTTAGAACATCTAATCGACGTGTCTATTAGGGT
Source organism: Callosobruchus maculatus (assembly GCA_951848785.1). NCBI lineage: Eukaryota > Metazoa > Arthropoda > Insecta > Coleoptera > Chrysomelidae > Callosobruchus > Callosobruchus maculatus. The sequence continues at coordinate 369,735 of CATOUR010000201.1, forward strand.
TTGTGCTTGAAACACAGAATTTTTCGATAGTGGTAAATAATGTGTTAGGTAATAACTTTATCCATTGGTTGTCTCTCTGATTCATCACGCTTTACTGGGTCATCAACAAAGGCGTTTCACCCACCTCAAAGTACAAAATATTTGACAGAACATCAATTTAAAATAAGTATGGTTTGACATCCCTGCCAGGAAAAGAAACACTTTGAAATCTATAAAAAACGCAGAGCATTGGGATTGCATTTTTAATAAATGTAAATGTAAATGATAATATATAATTATCTTAGGATCACGATGCCTTACATCCCACACAGATACGTGAGGGGAGCATTGTGATCGCGAAAATTTCCTATTTTGAGATAATACACTTTTTAGCGGTTTATGATATCTACATAACGAAAATACACGCCACTTATTTCCGTCCATCTGTCTGTCTGTCTGTCTGTTTGTTTAGGTTTCTCCACCCTCGCAATCTCAGTAACCGCTGCATATGAATTGTGATGAAATTTGCATAGTGATATGATGTGAGGTCGTAGTAGGTAATGTTGCTATAATTTTAGAATTTTTAAGAATAGAAATAAATCAAATACCTCTCAAACTTCGTTTTTAGACCATTTAGGTGTTCCCGATTATTTTCTACTTCTTTTGGTGGTGGGGGAGGGGGGTTGTAAAACTGGAAAATTTGTTGTATTCATAATAGGCAGTCCACTGTTCTCTGAAAAAGAACCTAGCGGCTTAGTGCACTTATTAGAACCATCATAGCACTGCAAACTACAGGAACCAAGGGACTTAACATTTTTTGATGTATACATACGAGTATTGCTTTAGATCGTTCTGTATTGTACAACATAGAAATTATCAAATTGATTTTAATGAAATTTTGATATAGTATTACTATACCGCGGCGAGGATGGAAAACACGTATGGTTTTTAGAAATCGTGTCAGTGGCGGCGCAGCAACAACGAAAGAACTAAAAGTATAAAAATAGCTGAAACTTCGTTTTTAAGCGATTTGGAAGCTCTTGATCGTTTTCGACATTCTACTTCTCGTACCGATAACGGTTAGGTGAGTAATGCTACCGCGAAAAGTTTCAGTTTTGAGATATTACGCTTTTTGGACGTTTTATGATATTTACATAAGGAAAATCTACGTCAGACATTTCCATCGGTCTGCCTGTCTATTGACGTTTTTCTATACGCGTAATCTCAGTAAGCGCTGATTGAATTATGATGAAATTTGAGTAGAGGTCGTGGTAGCTTTTCAGGCACTACAGGAGTTCCTGATCCCGAAAAATTTGAATATCGCTTAAACCTCGTTTTTATTTTTGTTTAGCACAGATAATGTGTGGGAAGTACTGACTCAAGACACTTGACTGTTTTATATTATATAACTGTATCAACTGCTTTGGTTATTAGCAGCTGTTTATCCATACGATCACATATGCTTCAAAAGGAATTGGAAAAACTATTCAAATTGGACTTTAATGTGAGATTTGTATTGTACGAAAGATTTTAATAGTTTTAAGACGTGGCTTTAATATTGCTAATAGGGAGTAAACAACTATTTAAATCACTTGGCATGTTATCGACAAGTCTGGCAGCTGAATATAAGTGACAATTGAGAATATATTACACGATAAGTATGAGATTGCCCCCACAGGGGGGTATAGACAATCTGCACATGTTACGACATGTGCTCATTGCTATATACGGGGGTGGCGATCCCGGGACCCCAGCAGGATGCCTCGCCTTAAGAGGAGCTCCAAAGAGTTGACGCTTGGCTGTGGGGTATACGGAAAGTCTCCGTGGTGTTTGTGCCGTGCCACGCAACCCGTGTCGTCGGATGAAGGGATCCTGGTGGTTGAGTGCTGCTGTCGTTCATGCCGCTTCACAACACACCACTTTGGCCTGGATTTCGGCTAGACGGGCGGTTGGGAAGTAACCCAATCCCAATCAATCGGCTGTGCTGTCGAGGGATGGTAGGGTGAGTTTTTGGGGGCTGGTGAAGGGAGACGATGGATACATCCATTGGCCTTACTGGAGTCAGCCTGCGAAGCTATGTCGCTATGGTAGCCCTGGCGCTTATGTCCTAGTACATAGCTTCGGCATAACGTCCCCATTTTGAGGCTCCGTGGAGGGTGGGGAGCCAAAGCGATGAAATTATGTACCATACATGGATACATTACAAGCACCAAATAAGGAGGCGCCCGATCTCCAAAAAACGGGTGGTGGTAGTGGTGCAAGTAAGGAGAAGGTGGGTACTTACCCCCGGTTCCTTCTTGTGAAGAGAGTAGGAGATGGGAGCGAGGAGGGCTTCGACAAAGCCAGTCCGTTCGCTATCTCTAGGACTTTGTATGGACTTGTGGGTAATTTGAAATCCATCAGTATCGTAAAAAGTGGTTTATTAGTTGAGACCGTTTCGAGCATCCAGTCTAGGAGACTTATACAGGTGAAGACATTGTTAGAAAATAATGTTGAAGTTATTCCGCATCCCTCTTTAAATGTATCTAAAGGTATCGTTTATTGTAAAAATTTATTAAACTGCTCCCTAGATGAGATAAAAGAGGAGCTTGGTTCACAGGGAATTATCGATGTGCGAAGATTAAAGACCAGAAGTAACGGTGTTCTCATTGATACCGCTAATCATGTACTCACCTTTAACATGCCCATTCTACCCAAGGAAATAGATATTGCTTTTTATACAAAGGTAAAAGTTAGACCGTACACTTCGCCGCCAGTTCGCTGCTTTAAGTGCCAAGCCTTCGGTCACGTGGCAATGAATTGCAAAAATGAAAGTGTGTGCTTTTGTGGAAGGGCCCCACATAGTGAATCGCAATGTGATGACCCGAAAAAATGTGTAAACTGCAGTGGCAACCATTCATCTGGGCACAAAGGATGTCCTAAGTACAAGGAAGAAGAAGCGATACAAAGAGTAAAAGTTACCGAAAGAATATCGTACTCTGAAGCAAAAAAAAGAATTCAAGTAGCCACGCCTAGTCCGAACACCACTTACTCGCAAGTAACTGCTCAACCAGCTACACAAACCAGACGCATTATAGATGACATCGTCCCACAAATCATCGAAACAATTAAAAAGTAAATCGTTGACACTCTGGCGATTGCAAGTCAATTTAGACTACGCGAAAAGCCCTCTACCAGTCACACAGCTAGGGAAAGAACAGATTCCACATCTACCAATGTATCAGCGACAGACTACAGAAAAAGGATGAGGTGTCAGGACGAAACGACCTCAAGGGAGGACAGTGTGCAGAACGAAGGCAACTCTTCTGATAAGAAAAGAAGGGGATGTCCGAAAGGTCGTCCGAGGAAATGAAACTTTCTGTGATACTCACCTGTGATCTATTATTTATATGTCTACTTCATTTATTCATTTATTCACTTTATTTATTTATTTATCTATTTATTCATTTTATTTATTTATTTATTTATCCATTCATCTATTTACTCTTACATTTTTATTGAACCTATTTTAATCTATACTTGAAATTCAAATGGAAACAATTCTTCATTGGAATTGTAATCGGATTATTCGCATATATTGTGATTTAAAGCTGCTTTTGCATGAATATGATCGCTTGTGTGTCTGCATCTAAGAAAGTCATCTACATACGTATCAACCATATACGCTACGTAGTTACAATGTCATGAGAAAAGATGCGCCAGATGCCGTACGGGCTCATGGAGGTGTTCTAGTTATGGAACGTGATGGAATTCCTTATGAACCTTTAGATGTGGATACAAGACACCAAGTTGTTGCCGTCCGTCTTCTATCGCCTATAAAAGTCACTGTCTGTAATATATATCTACTAGACAATGACTGGTGTCTTGAGGAGATAGAGGCTATACTGTCTCAACTACCGGTACCGTTTATACTCGCAGGTGACTTTAATGCTCATAACCCTTTGTGGGGATCAGAAAGGCTGGACCCGCGGGGTCGTGTGCTGGAATCCATGCTAGATAGAGAAGATTTGACTTTGCTGAACACAGGAGCCGCCACACACTTGTGCGCTACATCTTCCAGCTTTTCAGCTATCGATTTAGCTTTTTGCTCCCCCCGAATTGCTGAGCGACTCCAGTGGGCTGCAGTTGACGACCTACACAACAGTAACCATTTTCCATGCAGTATTACCCTCACTGTATCTAGAACTGCACCAGAAATTCCAAAGTACTGGATAATGTCAAGGGCTAACTGGGACCTATTTGATAGTCATCTATCCGCACTCGATACGTCGGAAAGTCGCAACATGACCTTGGAAGCTCTTACTGCTCTTATTAACCAGGCAGCTAACCTGAGTATTCCTCTCGGTGGTGGCAAATCCGGTAATCGGCGTGTTCCATGGTGGAATGCTGATATCTCTGCAAAAATCAAGTCCAAGGAGCACGCGTTTAATGTGTTTAAGAGACACCCCACTATGGATAACTTCATCGAATTCAAACGCAAACGTGCCCAAGTCCGACATGCTATGCCTGCTGCTCAAAAACAATCTTGGAGAGGGACTATGTTTCCCAAATTACACCTGATACCTCTGTTTCCGAAGTTTGGAACAAAGTAAGAGCAGTCAGAGGCTCAAGATCGTTCAGACACATCTCGTATCTCCATACCGCCGACCGTTCAATCACTGGGGTCCACACCGAAATTGCTGAATTGTTTGCGGATTATTTTGCAAAAACCACCTGCACGGAAAACTATGACGAAGAGTTCAGGTCAAACAAGGAGGTGAGAGAAGCACCTCTTGACTTCGGTACCAACGAAGAACTGGCATATAATGTCCCTTTCCAGTTACAAGAAATGGAGGATGCTTTAAGCTGTGTTAAAAGAAGCTGCCCGGGTCATGACAGAATAAATTACGAGATGATAGGACACCTCCCTAATGCTCTAAAGTTGTCGCTGCTTGACATCTATTATAGACTATGGTTTTTTTGTGTTTGTGGTCCTAGAGCTTCAATGCTCATTTCAACCAGTCACTGATATATTAACTTTTTTAAGGTCACGGTTCATTGGCATGAACGATATTATTGAAAATAATTAACCCTAGTATCTAACCTAATCGTTCTTTGAATATACTATATACAGCGTCAAAGGATAGGAGCTAAGGAAAACACACTTCACACCCAGGGGTCTATCAGGGTGACTTTTATCACACAAGGAGGGTGGACCACGGTTCAAAGGATTTTTTTCATCGGGTATGGAAACATAGGTACGAAAGCTAACCTATATCTAAAGTTTTAATCTACAAGATTTCACAAATATTAATAGTGCGTCGTATATATCGGTTCTTTTCATGGCTAATAGGGATACTAAACTGAATGGCGGTAGTATACTATTCTTGATCAAATTTGAGTAAAGTTGATTGGTCTCTCTGGTGTATTTACTGCATTGAAAAAATATATGGTCTAGATTGCTGACTGTATCACAAGTATCACATGTGTTGGTGTTTTGTATTCCAATTTTGTTCAAATGGTAGGGGTAACATGCGTGGCTAAATTTCAGTCTGCTAATTGTAACGATGTCACGGCGTGAGTATTTGGAGTGTTTGTACCATAGTTCTTGCGGGATTGTTGGTTGTAGTCATTCCATATATGTGTCATTTTATTTTTGCATTCAGAGATGCATTCTTGTACACCAACTTTATTTCCGAGTTCCAATCCAGTGTAAATGCTTTCTTTAGCTAACTTATCCACCATTTCATATGGCGTGTATCCCTGTATGTGCTTTAACCGATATGAAGTTGACTTCCAAGCCTCTGTTTATTAGATTATGTATTTGAAGTTTCAGTTGTTGGATTACAGGATTGTTGTAGGGATTGTTAATATCTATGTGGTGTGAGATACTTTTCAGCACGGACAATGAGTCTGACAAAATAACTGCGTTGTTTATTGAATTGTGTTCTATGTACTCAATAGCTTTACTGATGCCAATAGCCTCTGCTGTGAAGATAGAAGTCAGCTTGTTCAGCTTGTATTGTTGTTCTACTTTTTGAATACCTGGACTGTAAACAAGGACTGCGCATCCAGTTTCATCATTCTGTTTAGAAGCATCTGTATATATGTGGGTGGAATCTGGGTAATTTGAGAGATACTGGTTTAGTATGCTGTTATCAACTGCAGTGTTCCACTTGTACTTTGGGATAACTATACTTATTGGTTTCACTGATTCCAGATACTCTGATAAATGAGGAGTGTTGCTGTTTTTTAATGTTTGCAGGAGGCGACTGACATTTCTAAATGCCTCGCAGATTGGAGGGGATTTCTTTTCTGACCAATATTTTCCAGTTAGGTCTAGTATATTCAACTCAGATATTCTATTGAGACTTTCAGGCTTTTTGCAGAATGATTTAATTACGAATTTTTCGGCTAAAAATGCTCTTCGTAACCTCAATGGTGGTTCTAGGCATTCCACTCTCAATGGTTCGACGGGCGTTGAACTCATAGCTCCAGCACATAGCCCGAGAGAGGTATTCTGTACGATTTCGATGCGCCTAATGATGTTTCTGCTGGCTGATCCGTAGAATATACAACCATAGTCTATTATAGATCGTATATATGCCTTGTAAAAGGTCAGGCATGTTTGTGGGTCAGCGCCCCACCAAGTTCTTCGAATCATCTTCAAAAAGTTTATGCCTTTGTTGGATCTGTTGACTATGTTGTTAATGAAAGGCTTCCAACAAAGTTTTTTATCAATGGTTATACCTAGATATGTGACTTGATCTGCGACTGGGTAAGTTGTATTATTCACTTCAACACACTCCATGTTTTGTATTCTGTGTCTACTGAAAAAAACTATTGATGATTTTTCTGGAGACAGGCTAAATCCCATTGTTTCTAGTTTCTTAGATATGTCACTTATGGATAATCTAGTATTAGAAAGGCATTCTTTCCATGTCTTATTTGTGTTGTATATGACAAAATCGTCGGCATATTGAATGATATTGTAACTGATTTCCTCTTGATGTAGATCGCTTGCGTAGATGTTGAATAGAATAGGAGACAGTACCGATCCCTGGGGCAAGCCCACAGATACACAGCGGGGTCCAACAAGTGTGTTATTCATTGACCTAATGAATATTTTCCTATCTAAAAACAATTTACATAACATATTGGCTACTCGATGGGGAAGTGACATTTTCAATAATTTGTTTCTCAGAAATGATATGTCTACTGAGTCGTATGCACCCTTCAGGTCGAGAAAAGCAGCTCCTGCGTAGTCATTCTTGGAGAAAGTTATTTGTATATCCGTGACTAATTGTGACACTGCATCTGTTGTGCTATATCCTTTTTTGAAACCAAACTGATTAGACGGGAGTTTGGTGACTGATTGAAAATAAAGCTCAAGTTTTCAATATACAGGATAACAATGTAATGGGGCGATAGGAATCAGCGATGTTAGGATTTTTATCTGGTTTCAAGATGGGTAATACTATTGAATTTTTCCAGGAATCTATGTCTTTTCCTTCCAGCCATACTGCATTGTATATCTCAATAAGGTATAATTTGGCACTAAGATGTAGATTTCGTAGCATATCGTATGTCACTTGATCGTAACCAGGAGAGGTGTTTGATATATTCTTAAGGATGTAGTTGAATTCATCATATGTTATAGGTGTATCGAAAAAATCATTGTTTGCTTGGTTGTAGTGATTTTCCTCTTCAAAATTATTGCTTACAGAGGGAGGTGCAATTTTATTCAGGAAGTCGTCAAGCCAATCAAAGTTTTGACAGGTGTTGTTTGCGATTGAGCGTTGCATTTTCTTAGCTTGTTGCCATAGTTCTCTCGAGGGAGTATTTTTGTTGAGCTTGGAGCAATATTGCATCCGGTGGTTTTTAGCTTTTTTCTTCAAAAGTTTCTTAGATGTTGCCATTTCTTTTTTAACCTTAATATAGTTTTCGAGTGTGCTTTGAGTTGAATAGTTCACCAAAGCTTGTTTTCTCTGATTCACTATATAGTCGCAGTCACTATCCCACCAGGAAGGCGAGGGGCGCCGATTATTTGGCTGGAATGGTTTCTTTGTTGGTATGGAAGCTGATGCAGCTGATTCAATCCCTGACATAAAATAATTATATTTAACATTCAAATCTTCAAAGTTCCTGTGTCCATTACTGAAATATGCATCAGTTAATATTTCACATCTTGCCCAATCCGCCTTTTTGGTGTTCCATTTAGTTTTAGGGAATATAGTATCTGTGTTTTGTTGACATGGAGAATCGATACTCATCAATATAACAAAGTGGTCTGAGCCGAGGGTGTCAGGTAGTACTTTCCAAGTAATTATGTTAGCCATATCGGGAGAGACTAATGTCAAATCTACCGCCGAATGTTGACTTGATCTAGACATTTTTGTTTGTGAACCATCGTTAAGTATAACTAGGTCTGTTTGATTAAGAAGATTGACTATATTGGAACCTGCGGTATTTATTTTATAGGAACCCCATAAATCGTGGTGACCATTGAAATCTCCACCAATTATGATGGAACCAGTGAAGTTGTCTATAAGGCTCAAATAATTCTGGGTTGATAATCTAACGTCAGGGGGGCAGTATATGGAAGATAATGTTAGAGGTGGGTTACTATTGAGTATCTTCACAGCACATGCCTGCATATCATCTGGGATGTTATGCAAGTTTATTTCTTGGAATACAATGTTATTTTTAATCAAAATTGCGACTCCTGTTGTGGCATCTTGCCTATCTTGACGAATTACCTTATAACCAGTGAAATTGTAGCTACGATCAGGTTTAAACCAAGTTTCGGATAGTAATGCAATGTCGATATCAAGATCAGATATAGCTTTTACCAAACTATTTCTATTGCTGACAGCAGAACGTGCGTTCCACTGCATAATATTTTTAACATTTTTAGTATTCATCAATTTCGATAATATTTGTATTTTGATTTTGGGACAAAATTTCTTCAATTTTTTCGGGTCTAAACTGGTAAGTTCTTCGAATGAGCGAACTTCACACAAAATTTTTTGAAAAACATTAAAGAACGATTTGATAAATTCCTCATTTGGTACCTCATTTGATTCCCTTTCTAGTTCCCGTCCGTGAGTAGAGTAAACTGGGTTTTCAGGACCAAAACTGAATGGAAACATGGGAGGACTCACTACTGCGGGGGAGGAAGATTTCCTTTTTTTGGAGGGGTTATCAATTTGTGTTTGTGCCTTATTTACGCCTTGAACAGTGATCGTTGAGCGCGTACTATTTCGTGTGTGAGTGTTCTGAGATGCGTGAGGGTTGAATGTTTTTGTGTTCCTCATCGCCGGAAATTCTTGTTCGCTATAAATGTTGAAGCTTTCTAAACGGTTATGTGTTTTTACCGCAGTTGAATATGAGGAATTATTCTGTGATGTCACTTCGAAGTACGTTAGATTTTCCTCCGCCATCCTTCTCTTGTTTGATGTTTGTTGGGCAGTTTCTCGATACAGATTTATGGGTGTTAGTTTTACAGTATACAGGGTTACTGGTAACTCGACCACTTTCCTGCAGGAAGTGATAGAGGGACTCAAATGCAACAGATTTAATCCCCCATACGTAATTCCGAAAACCGATAGTTTTCGATATAATTAACATTTAATGTTTTCAACGATATGTCCAAATTTCCACACTACATCCCAAATTTAGAAGAAACCCTGTTGTCGATTTTAGTAATTTCCAGCTTTTTACTGACACATACGCAAATCTAATTTAGTATTTAAATATGTAAAAATAATAAACAGTTTCAAACTACATACAATTATTTAAAAAATAAAGAACAAACTTTTTACATTCACCGTGAAAGAAAATTTTTACACAACCGGTCTAACAAATTATTGTAAAAACTTCCTTATCTGATGGCTTATTCCAAGGACAAGAATGACAGTATAACCACAAGTAACTATTTAACAAAATTTATCAACATAATACAGAACCATCAGCCACATGATATTCCAGCATAATGGTTGTCCAGCACATTACCGTATCACAATTCGGCAGTTGTTGTTGGACAACACATACACGAACAAATGGATAGGGACGGGTGAACCCATCCCATGGCCTGCGCGGAGCCCAGATCTGACACTTCTTGATTTTTACGTCTGGGGTCACATGAAGGCATTGGTTTACGAGACTCCAGTTAATACTGCTGACGAACTAAGGCAAAAAATTATCAATGCGGCGGAGGAGATGAAACGAACTTTTTCAACACGAGTTACAAAAACCGAAGTGAGGAAGCGGATCCGTACTTGTATCCGAAATCAAGGGCAACACATTGAGCAAGATCTCTAGTAACTTTGAGTGGATTTAATTTGTTTTATTTGGATAAAATCATCGACCGCATTTGCAAACATTTTAGTATGTAACTGAGTTATCAATAATGATTGTACTGTCATTCGTTCTTTTTGAATAGGGGATTTTTATTCATTGCTGTTTATAATCTTTCTGAAAAGGTTATTAGGTAGGAAAGTTTTTTTAGCGATTTGTTCAACCGTATGTATAATTTTTTTCAGCTAGATAATTTTCTTTCACAGTGAATGTAAAAACTTTGTTCTTTATTTTTTAAATAATTGTATGTAGTTTGAAACTGTTTAGTATTTTGAAACATGTTAATACTAAGTTAGCTTTGTGTATGTGTTAGTTAAATACTAAAATAAAAATTATCAGAATCAACAACAGGTTTTTTTCTTAGTTTAGGATCTAGTGTGGAAATTTGGACATTTGGTTGAAAAACATGAAATGTTAATTATCTCGAAAACTATCGGTTTTCGGAATTACGTATGGGGGGTTAAATCTATTACATTTGAGTCCCTCTATCACCTCTTGCAGGAAAGTGGTCGAGTTACCAGTAACCCTGTATACAGCAATTATCCTGAGGGTCGCGACAATTATGCGTATCATCTTTTTCTTTTCCGCAATTAATGCACAGAGTGATAGAACTTCTACACTGTCTCGCTACATGGCCGTATCTAAGACATCGATAACACTGTGTTACTTTATATACATAAGGTTCTACTCTACATGCAACTGAATTCATATATATTATATTTGGCAACATGTTGCCTTCAAATGTGATGATAACTACTTGCCTAGGTACTTCTTTTGTCTCTCCATTAGGAACTATTTTTCTTTTGATTCGACTTACTTCAGTTATAGTTACAGGTGATATTAAGTTTCTAAAAAGATACTGTTCATCAAACAAGGTGTCTACTTGCTTAATAACCCCTTTCCTTGATAAAAGGTTGTTTGGAATGTAAGCCCTTAAATTTTCTTTTTTGAGGTTGTCATTTGTGACACGATCGATTTTTACCATGTTACGAATTCCGAATTTTTTGTGTAGAATGTGTCCTACTGCCATCGGATGGAGTTTGCCAATATTTTCATGATTTACCTTTTCGTTGAAGACATACACTGTGTCAGAATACTGGTTAGGTTTTTGTAGATTGAAGACCTTACATTTTTGCTGGCTGTTGTCATGGGAACTTTTTTTGGGAAGGGTTGTTTCGTTTGTTGTCTCATTTCCGGGTGGGTCAGCCTGGTCCTGTATATCGTTGCAACTGTTTACCTCCCCCCTATCAGGGGGAGATGTGCTTGACATTGTCACCACGACCACCTATGACACTTTTTACACTTGCAATAATCACCGATCCTAATTGTTTATTTTTATATACACTGGAATTCCTTGCTTTTTCACGAGACTATCGCACCGGACGGACGAAAAACGCTCTTTACCGTACGAGTAACGAGAGTAGACTCTAGACTATGGTTAAATGGCACATATCCAGATTGTTGGAAACTAGCAATCATAGTCCCTATACTTAAAGAAGGCAAAAACTCCCTCGATCCCGCTAGTTACAGAGCAATTAGCCTTACCTGCTGCCTTGGAAAGCTATTAGAGCGCATGATCAACGATCGATTGGTATGGGTCTTAGAACATAACAACCGTCTTGCCCAATACCAAGCTGGCTTTCGTAAACATCGGTCCACAATCGATCAACTAGTATACGTCGAAAACCTTATCCAAGATGGATTCAAAGACAGATTACACACGGTGGCTGTCTTTTTTGATATCGAGAAGGCCTACGACATGACATGGAGATATACAGCATATTGCACCGATTGCATCAGTGGGGTTTTAGAGGCAACCTTCCGCAATTCATAATGTCATTTCTGTCTGATCGCTATTTTAAGGTTCGTGTGGGCAACAAAACAACAACAAAATGGTATCCCGCAAGGATCCACGCTCAGATGCACTCTCTTTCTTATTGCCATCAATAACATCGCTGAGAGTATAAATCCCAATAGCGGATGTCAGACAGCTACTTCAACCAGCCATCGATAACATATACTCATCTGCGAGGAACGAAGGCCTACGACTGTCGAAAGAAAAAACCAAGTACGTCCACTTTTGTAGACTGAGGAAGCCTTACCGTGATCCACTTCTCTCTCTGAACGGTGAGCCTATACCCAGTGTACAATCTATCAAATTCCTAGGCCTTATATTTGACAGCAAATTAAATTGGAGACTACATATAGAAAATATGATTGTAAAGTGCAAACAACTGCTTAACATTGTTAAATGTCTGTATTCTACCCGCTGGGGAGCAGACGCAGACGTGCTTTTGAAAATTTATCAGAGCCTGATATTATCCCGGATCGATTATGGCTGCATGGTATACTCCTCGGCTAGGCCCTCCCTATTGAGACGCTTAGATACTGTCCACAACTTGGGATTAAGGTACTGTTTAGGAGCATTTAGAACTTCCCCTAGTACGAGTTTGTGCTGTGAGTCTGGTCTAGAACCACTTTGTATCCGTCGTTCCAAACTTTCGTTCTCGTACGCATGCAGGATCAGGGCTCAGCCAAATCACAGAAATTGCACATTTCTTTTGAGTAGCTGTGACAGTTACCTTGGCAGGCCCACCATCACAAGACCTCTATGTGGTAGGCTGCATGAGACAGCAGAGGAAATCAGGTTCCATTTTAGTCCAGCTTATTGGACAGTCCAGTCTGTGCTTCCCCCATGGTGCCTTCCCATAGTAGAAATTAATACGGAACTCACCAGGCTGTCGAAGCAAAACACACCACCTGTGCAATTCAAAGCTCAGTTTACCGACCTTTGACATCGGTATCCTGGAGCAGAAATTTATACTGATGGATCTAAAACAGAACTAGGTGTGGGATCCTCCTTTGTATCTAGCAGCAATGCATATCCATGGACTTTGCCATCCACCGCATCCATATTTTCAGCAAAACAATACGCTATCTGGCAAGCCCTGAGGTTCTGTGAGATGACAGTCAATGCCAGTGAAGTCGTGATCGCAAGTGACTCACTTACTGCATTATTAAATTTAAAAAACAGGAACAGTCATGATCCACTTAATCAAATGATACTGGCTACGTTAAAATTACTTATAGATTCTGGGAAATCGATTGTCTTCATTTGGATGCCAGGACATGTCGGCATAGAAGGCAATGAAAGAGCTGATGAAGCCGCTCGCCGTGCTGCGTCCATGACTTCCATCGATATAGACTGCATCAAGGTATCAGAACAGAAACTACTGATTAATACAGTAATGAAAAGAAAATGGCAGCGCCTGTGGGAGGGAACGGACACACAGCTACGCAGGCTTAAACCCAGGATTGGACGCTGGACTCATAATACCCCACTATCCCGCAATGAAAGGGTACGTGTACAGCGTCTGAGAATTGGACATACTGCACTAACACATGCGTACCTTCTTCTTGGTCAAGATCCCCCCATGTGTGAAAGATCCCCAACACTGCCATTACAGTCTGCCATATCATTCTTGAATGTCAACAGTATAGTACACAACGTGGACAGCTTGGTATCCCCAACGACCTGAAACAGTGTCTAACTCTATCGCAGAATTACAGTACCGTCCTTCTGTACCTGAATGTCATAGGACTATATTGGAAAATTTAAACTCTAAAGTGTTACATAATCCACCTCAACACCAATCTCAGTAACAAGTAAATCAAGTCTGAGATGCATTGACTGACTAATATCTAACCAACAATACTACGCAGCTAATGACCACAGTAGTCGATGCTGCTAAACACAAAAAAAAGTATGAGCTTGCACCTTTCTCATATTGGGGGAAGGTTTCCTAGTAAAAGTTGTGAGTGCGAAAGGTATGTGTGACCTAATCTCATTCTAGTAAGTGCTACCTGTTCCCTACGTTTGAGCGATGGTAAGCGCCATTTTTTAATAGAGTGCTTGAAAAGTTTCAAGCTCTGATCACACATACTCCATTTTTCCTGCCATATTTGGAAAACATTTTGCTTTAGGGTTGCCTTCGCACGAGCCGCTTGATCTGCTATTTCATTCCATGCATTCCGGTATATCTTGGACACCAACTAAAGATAATTTGTTTGTTCTTTGGTGCAACCGATTATGTACGATAATTATTCTAATAGAGCAATCCCACTACCATAACTTCAATCGTCTTGATCAGCTGATATTGGGAAAACCTGGCTTATTTACCGTATACCGCCACGTAAAATTGAGAACTATTATTTGTGCTTTTTTTTACAGTTTTTTGGACATTTTTACCATAATTGCTGTTGTGTTGTGTTTTTCAAGGAACCTTTTTTTGGCAGGTAAGCAGATCTGTTAATTAAAATGAAGTAATTTATGAGATAATGCATGATGAAAACTTGAATGCATATTGAAAACAGCAACGAACAAAACGTTTATTCGCAAATTGCAGTTATCACATTCACTAGGGCGACAGTTGTTATAGTCATACTGCATCTTTGTCACCTAATCTTTACCAGATCAAGAAAATAAATAATGTGTCAGTTATTTTGTATTTAACAAGATGCATAATATGTGAATAGTTGTCATAGTAGTAATAATTATTGAAAATATTAGAATGCAATTTGTATCCATACGAAATGTTTAAGCTCTGATTTGTCACTGGTATTCATACTACAAACTTGTTGTAAATGTGGTAAACTCAGGCAATAAGGTTCCATTTAAGCTCTAAAACCATAATGGATATCCGACAATACAAAGTTTCAACAGAGCGTTTGGCAAAAGTTTGTCATGGGATTTCTGATTTTTATTATGGGTACTTTAATAATGTATTATTACATCATGGTTAGTCATTAAAAAGTGGAAAACAATAATTTACTTGACTAAATTCAAACAGCGCTCTCAAATTTAGTGGTACAAAAATCTAACTTTTGGTTATATTGAGAAAACCGGATTTTTTCCGGACTAGTAATCAACAAATTTAACATTTAATCTTATAAAAAGTTGTTGACCGCGGTGAGATTCGAAGCCACGCCCTTTCGGACTAGTGCCTAGCGTCTTAACCGCTCGTCCACGCTGCCTGTGCTTCAGTAATATCAACACACCGTACATAATACGTCGTCAGTTATCTGTCGTAATTTAATTCATTTTTTTTAAACTGGAAGCGATATTTACAAAACCGGATTTTTCCCGGACTAGTTTTTTCATGCTGATTCCGAATCAGTATTTAGTTTTTCTCTAGCACCTCTAGTTTTGGCTACCTTTTTTTATACGGACGGACAGACATAAGCATAAGCTCTCTTCAGTGACTTCGGTGAGTCAATGAGAGCTAAAAGTGATCGGTTAACCGAAACTTCGGTATAGGGTCTTAAAATTGTATAATTTTAAAAGGAATAGTCAAGTTGTAATTTAAGATGAATTCGTTCTGAAAGTCCGATGGATAATCTCTTAAAAGTTGCTAGGTTGTCAAGCAGAACATGCAAGCGACGATATAAAGTATCGTGTATCCGTAGATTTTCACTTATGCATAAATCACAGGTCGTAAATCATCCACACCGAAGTAGGTCTAAACTTAAGCATGATATCTTTAGTGGACTCACTATGCATCGATCATGATCGAAAGTAACTACATTAAAGCCGAAACTGTAGATTTTATGCTGCAGATCGACAATAATAAACGCATGCCTGCGAAAATTGATAATGGAATCTGAGGAAATTGTTAGAAATCGTATGGGCATAAACATCAATAAACTTCATTACAGGTACGAAGCATCTGGAAGCAGAAATTGACAGGAACAACAAAAATTACCAATACCGCGCATACTACGAAAATCCTTTTGTTTTGATCTTCCCCTGGGGATCAACAGGATTAAGATTCTGACTCTGAGTGGTAAATGCGCGGACTCTCTCTCGGTGGTAAAATACTGTGTCAGTAATTCATCGCGCTTCACTGCCTCATCATTAAAGATACATATGTTTGGTCATGGCTGACTCTGCACTAGGCCGGAGCCTTAGATGTGGCAACGTCGCTTAGCTGTCAAATAGTGGCCCGGTTACCGTGGGTCGAACGGCGGGAATTCCGCGGAAAATGTAAATCGTTTTATAGTTTCAGAATAATTATTACATTTTATATGTATTAGAGTTCATCTCGGTTGATAAATTATGAACAAAACTTTTTGAAAAAATAAGAATGGTGAAAAATGACAGTAGTATCAGTACAAAAATGTACATGTATTTAGATTTAGAGAGTTTCCCTTCTGTTGGACATTTCTTATTTCCATTAGATTTCCTCTTTTCAGTATTGTCAGTCTGTGTTTTGTCTTGAACTGTTTCCGTGTAATTATTAATAAAAATATTTGCTATATTAACAACATTAATTCAAGCAGAATTTCATCAGTTTGAGGTTGATTACATAAACAGATATGTCTAAAAAAAACTCATCTATATGTATATTGATGTATTCTTTTGCAATTTTCATCAAAACTGCTTTGTGCAATTGCCCAAAAACTTACTTTTATACCTATTGGCCTGAAATCAAAATTTTAACAATACCTATTGTGAATAAGGACTGTAATTTGAGCTGTATACTCTAATGGAAGGGTTACGCCTACCAACTATAAGCTGTATGTATTTAATATACCTATCAAATAATTTTGTCCTTCATGTTCTACCTATAATTTTTGTAATGACAATAAGATTTATACAGGCTGATATTTCATCAATTTGTAAAACGCTGTACTTCTCCGAGAATAATAAACCCTCTGCGACAGTTTTAATGTAAGGCATATTTTCTGTCAGGTGCAATTTTTAAAGAACTGCAAAGTTTTGAGGAATATATTTAGAATGGTGGTAAAATTGGCAACTTATTCTCTCTTATAAAATTGTAAACTTTCTTTGGCTGGACATAGAAAAGGTTCTAACATCAAATCAACAGAAAACCTATTTGAAAGTAGTGTGCCAAAATATTTTCTATTTGAGACCAATAGGATATTCTTAATGACAGTGGTAAAATCTAACTCAAATCACCAACAAATTATGATTTATTGCTTTAAAGGAATGCCTATATTCATTGATACTAATACCACCTACATCTAATGTCTGGTTCATCGTAGTCAAACACTACAAAATAAAAATAAACGCAACCTGTTTCCTGCTGCCACTTCCACTTCCACTTAAATGAACACTCGAATTACTTTGTAAATTTTCACTTCACTTCACAAGCTAGAAAAATTCACTATTAGGTCACTTTAAAGCCATTCTTGCTGGTCTTGATTCCCCTTCACTATCAAATCTTTTCGTAGGTATGCCCAGATGCATGCCCAGATGTGTTCTATTAAGTGTATTTTTCTGTTATATTTGGGAGGTCCAGAAAACATTGTAGGTACCACATTGTGCTTTAAAATAGGTCTTATCCTTAGAAATGTTTGTAAATTATTATCTTTATTCTTATAAATATAACCAGCCGTTACGAGGAATACCTTTCACCCACTTTCTGCTTCAAATGCTCGGCTTGAGTAAAATTGAACACCCTATAATATGTCCTTTATTGGAAGAACAATTCCTAGTGCAACCTGGTACTACACACTTTGCAGGCATCTTTTTATCTTTATAGTTTCGTTTGTGCACGTAAACAATTAAAAACACATTAAAAATCACTTTCCAATCTTCTTTTTTGCTCCGGAAAACAAATAAAAGCTCGGCCCAGGTCGGCCGGCTATTCAGTGTTGTCATATTTCAATGCTCCGGCCTAGTGAGTAGAGTCGGCCATGGTTTGGTTGATAAACTCATTACTTGATAGAGACTAGGAGGACTTTATGCATGCAACTCCTGCGATCATGAACTGCTTTCAGAGTTTGGATTTGATCATGCTGTTTACAGTTTCTGTGCTTCAAGTAAGAAACAGCTACATTGAACCCCCTGTAACTAGACATATAACACATACGTTAGTCAGCATTGGGGTACATATTTGAACGCAGTTGAAATTTATAACCCAGATCGCAGCCATTTCCATTTGTGCGCATTGTATTTCCCAGTTGCTCCTTTTCCAATAATAAATTTCCCAGTCAGCGCTTTTGCAGACCTGGCACTCATTACCATCACGATCGACGACATAACTAATTCTCACCAGGCATGAGGTACCACACTCTCACACCAGAGGGCGGAATGAGTTCATTTCGACGTTGATATTTCGCAACTCATTAATTTAGAGCAGGTGTGATGCAGCAGCCAACTCTGGAGCGAAGCAAGGACTCCCTATGGACTGCTTATACGCTATAATAAAATCTCTGATATACTCGCACAGGTGGTTCTCTAGAGAAAAAGCGTTGTAGGGTATAACTATGTAAACTTAAGATGTTAGGTATGCTAAGCTGTGTACACAGACATTAGGAAGTGTTCATTAACAAAAACGTAGTGCAAAAGTGCAAAAATTATATTCAGGAGGCGCGGAGATGAAAAAAAAACAACTAACTTAGCAGAAAGATACAGACGAAGTACAGTAAAAAGACAAGATTACTAAAATTCAGTATATAACACATCAGTCCTAACTGAAATTAACAACGGCAGGTAATATAATATTTTAGGTCAAAGAGAAGCTGGAGTACGACAGAAATGTTTATTGTTCACTGCCTACTAGCTACTGAAATGTGCTCGAAATTGACATTTTCAAAAAAGATTCGAAGTGAAAGGAAAAATAACAGCGATTGTTCCTGAAAGCCTGATATCTTTCGAATCAAATTTCAAATTTACTGATATAAAAAAGTAGCGCGTACCCCACAGCAGGTATTTTCTTCAGAAACCGGAAGCTTATTCTGGTTTCAAGTAAACCTACATGGAAAGCGTCACCCAAAGGCCTCAGGCAGGGAGTTAGGGCTTGGTAGTTCTCAATTATGCTGTTAAACACCTAGCTTAATTTCTTCTAAAACGTGCTATCCTCTTCCTTCACCTAAAATCCTCCCCATTACCATCGCCAGGAGTAAACCTGCTATAGAAATCCGTAACTCAAGGTGAAATCTGTATCTACCGTGCCGATGCGAGGGGTGAATGGCTAGACGACAGTCGCAAATGGTGTACTCCGGATAACAGGCGCTCTCCAGTTCTATTTTGCTTTCCCGCAATATCTAGGCTCTGGTGTTGGTGACTGTACTGTACTTTATACGAGCGTCCTAATTCCTTCCCCAATAGAGCCGTCCAGTTCTCAAAACAGTCAGTGCCATGTGTATTCATCACAAAACGAAACATCGTTGAAATAAATGAAAAGAAAAATCTTAACAAAATTTTATTTGAATGGCCTAAAAAGAAGGAATTAAAATGTTTCGTTAAAATTTTGATTATCGACTTATAGCCTCGTTATAACACAATTTATATGATTATAAAAGCTTGTCGCGAGGTTTGCGTAACTACTTATAAGTATTTAATTAAACAGAAATTTTAAAACAATTAAACTTAGCAGATTAAGTTAGTCAATTAAATAGGTACTAGTTTATTTACACGAGTAAATCGCACGACAAGCTTTAATGATCATATAAATTGTGTATTATGAGGCTATAAGTCGATAGTTAAGCTTTTGAAGGAAAAAATTATTTTATTCTTCCAAGAGCATTTAAATACAAGCTTTTTTAAGTATTTACTTTTAATTTATTTTCCACATTTTAATTATTAACCTACATTTTTATTCTCAGCGAAATTTTTCATTTAATACTCCTACTATGGGAAAGCATAAAAAACTTCAAAAGTCCGTCATATTAGATTAAGAGTGATGTCAGAATATTTTTCTAATTATCCTTGACAAGCCCTTCTGTTGGATACCTATATTGCAGAAGTGCATAAAAATAACTATTCCGCCTTCCTGGATGCTCCGCCATATTGAATTTAGGATGACGTCACATTATTTTCGAATTACTCTTAACAAGCCCTTTCACATCACCACATTGGAGAAGTGCATTGAAAATAGCAATTCCACTATCTTGGATAGTCCGTCATTTTGGATTACGAATGACATCACACAGCTTATCGTGTATTGCCATCCAAACTAAACGTTTATACAAAATTTCAGCTCAATCGGTTGAAGTTATCTGCTTCAAAATTGAGTAGCATGATTCCACCTGAACAACGCCTCGGTCGTTTATGACCAAATGGTACTACTTTTCAGAAAATCAAGTATATGTAGGCCGATTTGGACTACGTTTCAAAAATAATTGCTTTTATTAAAATAACGTGACATATCAAAGTTTTGTTTTTTTAAATGGAACACTCTGTATATTATTGCAGATTTAGATTTTCAGGTGAATTTTAGTGTAACTTTATGTATCACACATGGGACTTTAAGCAAACCGTTTAGGTGCAAATCACAATCTTTGGTATAAGTATGTAGATGTCAGAAAAAAATTGAATATCGCAGCTATTATAAATCTTAGAGGGCTGTGACTTTGCCTTGTTACTAAGCATGAGAAGCGACAGCTTACGTTAGACGGTCGAGTTTGAATTGCATCTGTACTTGGAGAAATAGGTAGATCAATTGAGGAAACTTCAATACGAGATAACATGATTTATTCAAATGGGAATGCCTATTTTTTATACAATCAAATGTAAAATTTGACAGCCTTTCTAATGATATGCGGTTGTAAATATCAATTTCTGGTGGTTTTGGTTTAATTTTAAATTTTCAATCAAATCGGTGTTTTTCGATTTTCCTACCTACAAGCAACTTAGCAGGCCATGAAATATAAACAAAAAATTATTCAAAAAAGAACTAACCCAGCAGATAGATACGGACGAACTAGAGTAAAGAGACAAAACTGTAAAAAACTGTAAAAATGACTTACAACAAATCAATAACCAGAAATAACAGAGGTAACACATATAAGGTCAAAAAGCAGCTGGAGTACGACAGAAAAGGATATTTTTCACAGCATACCAGCTTCTACAATATTCTAAAAATTGACAACTCACAAAACTATTATCAATTTTGGAATGAAAGGAAATCTAACACCGAATGTTGCTGGCAGTTTAATAGCTTCCGAATAAAATTTCACATTTAATAATTTAAAAAAGTCGTAACCGATACCTCTGGCTGGAGTCACAGTGTATGTATTAGCTGAAGTTCTGCAAATTCTTCAGTACCCATAAGCAAGATCGCCGAAAATGGCGAATGAATGAAAAATCTTCTCAAATTATTAAACATAATCTACCTGGCAGAAAATTAAAATATGATTTGTCAGTATTCCTTTTTTTTACGATCTTGCTAATAGATAACTGAAAGATTTAAAGGACTACAGTCAGACAGTGTTATTGTTACTTTTGACCTTGACGGAAATGACTACTGTTTTATACCATTAATTGTGAGATTGCGTTCTGAAGGTATTAGACTGAAGGCAACAATCGCTGAAAGTTTTGCTTTCATTTCAAAGCTTTTAGTGATTTCGGAAATGTTTAATCTCTAGCACATTGCAGTTGCTGGTAGGCTGTGGAAATTATCCATTTCTGTTATACTCCAGCTTCTATTTGACCTTAGACATGTTACGGTCGTTGTTTCTGGTTAAAGTTGATTTGTTGTAGGGAATTTTTACAATCTTGTCCTTTTATTCTAGCTCTTTTGGATCTCTTTGCTAAGTTAGTTGTTTCCTTCCATCTGAACACGTTTTTGTTTATATTTCATGGCCTGCTAGTTTGATTATATCTCGAAATTAAACGGGAACTACCAGAGATTGATATTCACATATCATTAGAAAGCCTATAAAATTGCACATTTGATCGTATAAAAAAATTAAGCATTCCCATTTGAAAAAATCAAGTTACCGCTGATTCCATGAGAAGGAGGGCGGAGGCCTGCATATTAAGTGAAGGGGGCCATTTTCAACAGTTTTTGTAATTAGTTAGTGTTGTATGTTATTTGATTACTTTTATTATTCATATGTGTTTAATTTTTCCAATTAAACTAATAATAATTTTGCAATTTTTTTAACTGCAAAACGACGCATCGCAGGAAAGAACAGACAAGAGCTGTTATTTTCCGAATTAAATGGGAAATTTGAAGATAAGTGTAATAAACAATTGTCATATTTCATGGCAACTAGATCTATGGAAAAATATTGTATTCTTTAATAATTACCTTAGTTTTCTCGGACAACGTACAAGAGTTTTTATTTTTTTACTCAATAACGGCGCATGGGAGGAAATTAACTCAAGAGAGCTGTTATTTTCCGAATTAAATGGGAAATTCGAAGATTATTTTTATTTCGGAAAAAACCATTGGCGTATCATTTTTTTCCTCAAAAATATCAAAGTTGTTGCCCGTACGCACGCCACTACTGAAACTGAAAATTATTTATGTACTGAAAAATGTGCACTTCTGTTTACTATTACTATGAACCAAATACCATTAAAATATGTTCAGCGGTTTTAAAAATATTAATTAATTTCCATTTTTTTCCTTAAACTTTAACACCCTGTATTTTCGTAACGGTATATTTTTGGACCATACTTTATAAAGCAAACTATCATTAATTTTTCATGTAGATTTACCCACTTGAATATTCGCATATCATTAAGGAACACCCTGTATACTGCAATTCAACAAAAATCTCATACACCTATTCTGTAGTAATTAGGTATAGTTTCTGCAGGTCAGTACTGTTACACATGAATAATATAGTTGTGCAGGAACCAAAATGTGGTTTGATGATGGTACCGTCGGTTTTCACACTATATCGGTTTGTAATAATCATGTATTTAGACTATTCATAGAAGTCTATTTGGTTTAGGGGAGGGCTAAGGAAAATTAGTAACACTCGAAAGGACTCACTGGTTGAATGTACATCTGAGAAACAGTCAGTGTTTACAAAAGGCATAGTTTACTGCAAAGATCTGCTATATTTACAGTTAATCAAATCCGTAATGAACTTGATAATCAGAGAATTATTGATGTCGGGAGAATTACCCCAAGAATCAATGAAGAACTGAAGGATATTGGTCTGAAATTTTCGATGATAAGATTAGCCTTCTTGTGAATGAGAATTATGGTGGCCAGACCACAGAATTTTATGATAGTACGAGTATAGCGATTTATGCATATCCCTATAATTTGATGATACTGTCACGACAGCCGCTTTTTCTTCACACCAAGGAATCAAGCTGGCTGTACTTTTCACCTCTTTACTCCACAACTGCGTACAAAAATCACTTAGCCTTATCTCAGCTTAACTTCTCTCAACAAGAGCTACTCCTCTACGCTACCCGTGGCGCCTTATGTACATATACTTCATCGAACCATCTAGAGAATTCGAGACCTTATATTCTAGAACGCCCATCTGTAAGTCCCGAAAGTTCCAGATGATTCGATGATGTCTACACATCAATAATCTAATCTATGATTTGACTTTACGTCATAAATGACTACTAACACACAATATACCAATACCATATTATACAGTAAGTTACAATATTATGATTTACTTGAAGGATGATACTTTTTGGACTTCCTGGCTACCCGGAGTGTCTCGTATAATATCATTTTCAATCGCAGGGTTCAGAGATGAAGTCTCTGGTGTTACATATTATTCCCCATATGTACCTATAAGAAAATACTGACACTGCTTCAATAGTGTCAACCGTCTGGAGGATTCAAAAAATGGTCACCTTTTTGTAGTTTCAAAGAACTGCAGATAATCTAGTTACCTGTCGCACATCTGTGGTACGTAAATGGAAAACAAGGAGCATAACGGGTGAGCAGCTCCATTGTCATGGCGGTAAACGGCCTCAAGCGTTGATAAAGCGTCAACTACAGCAAGTTCTCTCAGCACATTTACAGGTATAAGTGATGGTTATTCTCCGGCAACCATTTGACATGCTTCATGTTGAGGTGATTTCTTTCAAATAAACAACGTAGCCAGAGGGGGAGAATGAAACAGGGCATTCGTGTTCTCGAAAAATCAAGAGAACATACAAGAATGCATAGTTTCAGTGACGAAATCGGTATACAGTGTATTCTCTGACGAACGGAGAATACTTTAGGAGAGGACTTCCAACAAAAAGGTCATATAAAGTAGGGTCCGATTTTCAACTGTTTCGGAGATAAATTGATTTTTACATCTCCATTAAAATGCAGACCTCCAAACGAAAAGCCTAATAAAATCAGACTTCATTGTTAGATTTTGGAATTTTCAGTATTAGTCCTTAGAAAATATGCTATTACGTCAATATCGACTAAACAAACGTAAACATGTATCAAACAGTTCGCGTCAAAATCAGCATGTTTTGAAAACTGACTTCCAAGAAACGTTACAAAAAAAGAAATCTACGAGTATCTTAAAAAATCACCAAATAATTAACCGTGCACTTTACGGTAAACACATGCCCATCTTTTTAGTTATTCATTGGTATCACAAACTTGTAAATGTGGTAAACATAGGCAATCGGATTGCATTTAAGCCCTAAAGGCGTAATTGATCTCCAAGAGCACAAAACTTCAACAGACCGTTTGGCAAAAACTTGTCATCGTATTTTTAATTTTTGTTATGAGTACTTGAGTAATATGCTGTTACATCATGATTTGTCACAAAAAGTGATCGGTTACCCAAAAATTCAGAATAGGGTTTCAAAATTGTATAATTTTAGAAAAGCAGTTGTAATTTAAAATCGATTCATCTTAAAAAGTCGCTCGTACAATCTGATTGCCTATGTTCACCACGGTTAATTCTTTGGTGATTTTTTAATATACATTTAACTTTTTGTGACGATTTTGGAGCCACTTCTCAAAACATGATCAATTCGACACACTTCCCCGAAGTGTTTTATTTATAATCACTTTCTTTAAGTCGAGAATGACGTGATAGCATATTTTCTAAGAACTAATACCAAAAATTCAAAAATCCGACAATAAAATTTTGTTTTATTGGGGCTTTCGTTTCGAGGTCTACATTTTAATGGAAATCTCTGAAAAATCAATTTATCTCTGAAAGTAGGCATGCACAGCAGCGGCAGTTAGAAGCGTTGGAGTGCGTTGGCCAGCGCGGAGTCCCCTCGGCAGGTAAAAGCAGGCCAGCGCCAGTTCCGCACGCAGTCAAGCACACCAGTGCATGGCACAATGAAAACAGACAAGAAAAAGAGTACACATATTGGCCAGTCACATCTAGACACGGTATAGGAA
Source organism: Callosobruchus maculatus (assembly GCA_951848785.1). NCBI lineage: Eukaryota > Metazoa > Arthropoda > Insecta > Coleoptera > Chrysomelidae > Callosobruchus > Callosobruchus maculatus. Next base: position 395,150 of record CATOUR010000201.1, read on the forward strand.
ACATGCAATAAGGGTTCAAAAATGTTGCCCATTATTGGCAAAACAATGAGGAACAGTTGCAAAAACACTGGAAATGATTCCCCTGAGGGGCTAGAGGGTACAATGGGGTGAAATAGTTTTTGGTTAAGAGGTTGTCTCTCTGGACAAATATTTGACGTGTCTTGGCGTTTTTTCGTTTAATCAGCGGTTTGTGATAAATCTGTGGTGGGAAGTTGTCAAATGAACTATTAGTACATACACATGTAGATTCACATCATATACATTAGAATCATTTAGTTGAAATTTGTCAAGCAGATGAATATGTGACTAATACTGGACATGTTCAACGAATTCTTGTACGCGTCTTATTAAGGAAGCTATCTACTCTGGTAGAGACTGTTTGAATCGCTTTGTAAACAAGTTTTTGGTATCAAAAAGTAGAAGTGTTGTATCATTTTGGCGCTAAATTGAGATATGACCGCCGCATGACTGATTTGTTTGGTTTGGGAATTATTGTGGCACCTAGCCTATATCTACTGTTGTGGTTGTGTATGAATGTGTTATGCTCATTTGGATATATCTATGATACTAAGTAATAGTACGTAGTAAATACAATTGCCTAACGTTATATATTTTGGTCTCGTAATATCATTGGTCGGGTACATTGTTATTTTGTTAAACATTAATATTAGAATAACTTTTACTTCCAATACACACCGATAGGCGAGGGGCGTATTGTGATCGCGAAAATTATTGATTTTGAGATAATATGCTTTGTGGGGATTGGGAACAACATTGACATTGGACGCGCTACATAAGGAGGCTCCTGCACTTGGCAACGCAGCAGGGACGACCTGGGTTCAGTGGGAATTCCGTGTCGGACAGATTCTTTGGGCTGGCCCGCCAGTTATAAGATAATTATAACATTTTTAAATGCTCATTTTGTTACCTCATTTATTTCATGTTTTGTATCATTCCTTTAACATATTTACATCATATTTATACTATATATGTATCAGACTTCGATCATATTGATATCATTGCTTTATCATATTCAACCATAAGTTTACCATATTTATATTATATTTTTAATAACGTTTATCATTAAAACTTGTTATCGTCAAACAGCCCACTTTGTAATATCTAATATCGAAACAAACCAACATATCGAACATCAGACATAGTTAACGTATATACAGAAGAAGATATACAGTTTGAACAGGAATACCTACCCATTATCTCGAGCTAGAAAATGGATTAGGCGTACTTACCAGTAAATGCCTCCAAATGACGCCAAAACCATTCGAGATATCTTTGTTAAATATTTTGCAGAGCATCTCTTATCTTATCTATCACTACGACGTTTATAACAAGTTTCTTGATGTATTACCTCAGGTCCAAGCTTATGAATAATATATTCAAATAAATATTGTATATAAACTAACCGTCTACTTTCATAACCGTACCTATTTCCTTCCAATATTTTGCTATCGCAGTGCGGTTATAGTGCAGCTTGTGTCTTTTATCCCAAATAGGGGTATTCGCAAACACCGAAGCTATAAATAACTCTTTATCGATACTCATCTTTGACCGGCACAGACGAAACCAGGCAGCAAACTAAATTTCTGCTACTATAAAGGCGTTCAAGCGGGCTTCCGACGCTGGTAAGCGGTCGAAAACACAGTTGAGCAGGTTAGCCTGCATGCGGTACCTGCACGCCTTTGCACGCAGTTGCACGCACACTAAACTGCCCTACTGTGTTTGCGCACAAACAGTTGTAAATCGGACCCCACTTTTTACACCTTTTTTTGTCGGAAAGTGAGCTGTACGGGGTATCCCATTTTGGGCACTTTTGCTGAGTGTCTCGGTTATTTCTGAAGATAGAGAGTTACAGTTTTCGCGATGGTGTGCTACTTTTTTTTGTGAAACTAAAAATCTCCACAAAATTATCATGGCTCACTTGGTTTTTTAGAGACAGGGTGCAATCGAAAATTATTGATTTTGGGACCACGACCTCGTATCTCGCGTGTCTTTTATCCTATTGGAAAGTCTGAAAAAAGATTATATAGGTTTTTCCCGTATTATCCAATGATGTAGTTTGATTTTTCTTACTTTAACCATTTTTCAGCTATAAAGCAAACATATTTTTTTAAATGGAACACCCCCGTATATTATTTTTTACATCAACTGGAAATAATTGAAGCTCTTCAAAAATCTACATTAGTATGAAGTTGTTTTGGAAATTGAGCTCAAAATTAATTGTTTTTCATTTTTTTTTGATCTATATCAGTAGACCATGACTAATTTATTATATGCCCAAGTAAACAATATTGTTAGATACAGGATACTCAATAATTCGAAACTTAATTATTTAAATGTGTTTTATACGTTATTAGCTACTATTTGTGATAATGTTCAATAAATATTACTTATATGTATATAATAGTCCATTATTAGATTAATTAAAACAAAACAACATTATATCTAGAAAATGGAGTCAAGTTGATTGACTCAGTACTTCCCACATACAACGGTGATATAATTTTATTGCTTACAACCAAATCATTACCCGCCCGTCCTAAAAAAAACATCCAACACAGAAACTCTCGTAAATAGTTTGCTCTTACCACAATGTACAATACACAGAAAACTACGTTGTCGTTTATCGGTTGTATACTCATGTAGACATATGAGTATTGTTTAGATCCTTCTGTTTTTTGAAACAAGGAAACTATTGAATTGATTTTAATGAAATTTTTACAGTATTACTACCGTGCCGAGGATGGAAAACGCTATGGTTTTTATAAATCGTGTCAGTGGCGGCGCAGAAATAATAGAGAAACTAAAAATATCCAAACAGCTCAAACTTTGTTTTTAAGCATTTTAGAGGTTCCTGACCATTTTCTACTTTTTTTGGTGGGGGTGAAATTGGGATCGTTGAGGGTTGGAGGTAAAAGTAAAAAAATTGTTGTATGCGTAATAAACTGTCCACTGCCTGTGAAAGAAAGACCTAGGAGCATAATATCCTTTTTTAGGTCCTTCCTTACGTTTCCTTGCCTATTACAGAAACCAAGGGACTTGGAATTTTCTGATGTACATACATACGAGTATTGCTTTGGATCGTTCTGTATTGTGATACCCGGAAATGGCTGGATTGATTTTAATGAAATTTCGACACAGTATTATTACCTTGGAGAGGATGGAAAGCGCGTATGGTTTTTAGAAATCGTGTCAGTGGTGGCGCTGCCATAATTAAAAAAATTAAAAGTATAAAAACATATCAAACTTAGTTTTTAGGCATTTTAGAGATGCTGGCTCCTGTCCAAAAATATGAGCTTAATTTAATCATAATTTTTCAAAAAAGCACTGCAAAGATTAGAAAGTAATCTTTTTCTGTCGATATCTGGGTTTCACGCCATAGTTTTTTCTATTGGCCCGTGTCTGCAGAACGAAACTGAGCTATTAACTTCTCCTGCTATAGCGTCTATAAATAAACTATCATGGTCTATTTTAAATAAAAGCTGTATTCCTTCCATAGAAATTTGTGTGAAGAGACCCTTACATTGGCGAAACATGTACATATTTTGTGGTAGTTATCACTGGCAGTTTCACAAGATATGTCATTTTGTTGGATCGACGAGTATATCATCGTCATGTTCGACATAGAGACAGAGATAGAGAAAAAAGACTTAACAAAAATGTGTATAGATGTATAAGAGTGATACAATTATTTTTAGCGAAACTTTCCCTTTGCAAGGCAGAAACATTTATGCCCCATCATTCTGTTCAATGTAGAATCACTAAACTCTTGCACATCCAAAAACATATTAAAACCATCACTATTTCCTTGAAAGCTATATCCATTTGCGAGAGATCGATACAACTTTACTGCTCGGTATTCGAATTTGCGAGATGTGTTTTTTTATATACGAGTTTAGGCATGCAGGTAAGCAATAAGTCTTGTATGGTACAGGTCATAAAGCAAGAACATATACATCCACACACACGGAGAGGCTGCAGTAGAGGCAATAAAATTTCCAATACCGACTTCGACTCTGACGACGGCAAGTTATGGATATGTACTTGCAGCTGAAAGGGAAGAGGTGAGGCATCAGATGCTCCTTGGAAACCTACGGGAATCTACTTACTCGCTTTGTAATGACAAGCTTACCTGGATTCGAAGTTAGCCGATTGTCCGATAATTGTATAATATGTAATTCTCATGGCCGACAACTTTGTTGAAAAATAACACTATGAAATCGAAAGAACATTAGTACAATGAACATATTGGACAATGAACTCTTTCATTATATCAATGATTTGCCAATCATCGATTAATACTTTTAATCATTAACAATATGAATTTACGTTCATCAGTATAACGAACATCTGATCATTAAATTAATGTCATATTTTCATTAACGAACAAAACCCGTTCGTTGATATAAAGAACGCGTTCTTCGTTCTAATGTTAAAGTTGTGAAGAATAAATATTTATTATATTGATGAACTGTTTATTATATTAATGAACCGAATCGGTAATCAATTACTTTGGATTATATTACTGAATCTTGTCATTAGTCCAATGCATCACATTGCTCTTTATATTTTATATTTATAAATGTGTTCATAAATACCAAGAACGAAATAATTCGACATGACCGCCACACTGATGCTATCAGTTATTTTGGCACTTATATTATATCTACCTGGATTTGAAATTAGGCAATTATTGTTCAATAAATATATATATGTAGTTTTCATGGTATACAACTTTGTTGGAAAATAATATTGTGAAATAGAAAGATCATTCGTTCACTCATTTCACCTCACATACCATTAACATGGGTCAGCGGAGTATTGATTGTAGTTTTGAACATTTTTGATTCTCAGATGTTTAAGGATGTCTAGATAACGGAAATCTTTAACATTCATTTAAAGAAAAAACATATTGTTCATTGTATTAAAGAACGACATTGGGACAATGAAGTGGTTCATTATATCAACAATTTGTCAATCATCGATTAATACTCTTAATCATTAACAATCTACATTAATCCATATAACAAATATCTGATCATTAAATTAATGTCATATTTTCATTAACGAACAGAACCCGTTCGTTGATACAATTAACGCGTTCCTCATTTTAATGCTGTATTCCCTGGTGCATCCAAAGGTTATGTACCGTATTTTCTTTAAATCGACACCATTTGATCAAATGAGACAAGTTACACCGTCGAGGACAAAAATCACGTAGCACTAAACATGTTTTAAAACAATCCCTCACAAGGCGAACTCTAGCCACCTGACGCCAGCACTGCAGACGTGGCTTCTGTCCAACATGGTTGGTGTGACTTGTCTGATTTGATCAAATAGTTCTTCTAATTCATCGTGTTGATGTACAGACGCTACTCCAAGTTTTCTGAGGCACGGCGTCCTCATTTGATAACACGGTGCTCGGTTTTAAAAAATCCATCCACCGATTTTAAGATCATACACTTTTTGGACGAAACACATGGAAAGCCACAGTTGAGGACATCTTAAGTATTCTTTGAATATTACTTAAGGGAACCTCAAGTATTACTCAAAAGACGACTATGAATAAGGCGCTCAAAAGTCCTTGATCATTATCTACTTCTTTGATGTGGATGCTGTAGGGTCAGAGAAACTCCAAGTTTTTTTAGCACTAATAATGTGTAGGAAGCCAAGACAGTTAACGCCATTTTTCCTGTTACTATATAGTTCGTGACTTCGTGCGCATTGAATTTGCACAGGCTTGGATATAAAGTGGAAATTGCGTCTCCCGCTAAACTATCAAACGTGCGGTCGATTATGATGGAACCACCACGCTTCGGCCCTATTCTGCCGTCACTAACTATGTGTCACCATAATCAGATGATTATGTTACGTAATCTGGTTTTGCATCGGGGATCACGACGACATCTATTTTATAGTACACGTGACATACTAAAATCAATATCCAGAATCTGTTCTACTAGTGAGTGATACAAATTAATATTTCATATCCGACAGCGTTACTTACTACTTGCCACATAGCACTAGATATTCTTTGAATATTCTTCAAATCTCCTATATGTTCCATGAATATTCAGCAGAATCATAGATTATTCGTTATTTCTCTTGATTATTCTGGAATATTAAAATAATATTCTTTACAGAGTATTATTATTTTATCCACTTAAGATAATCAGTGATTATTCGTTATATGTCTGAATTATTCCAGAATATTGCATTAATATTATTTTAATTATCTAACAAGAACAAGATGTAGCTATTTTAATTTTAAGAAGAACATTCTAGTCTAGTAGTATTCGTTACAAAATCTTTTCTGCATCACATTCCTCAGTGAACTAAAAACTAACTTCATTTAGTACTATTCATTTTTGTATTCATCCTGCTAAATATTATAAATATTATGTGCAATTTTCATACGTTTATTAGTCATTAGCCGTTACCGACGTGCTAACGCTAACACACTAGTATAGCATTTTATGCTGATGTATGGTGTCTTTCACTTGTCAGTTATCAATAGGTCTGTTTTTACAGAGAATCACAAACCAGTCAGAGCCAATCAGTATTCCCCATTGCAGTTGTCAAACTATTTCTGACTAGTACTGGCCAATCAAATTGACGCTGACTAGTTTGTGATTGCTGCATCACTCTAAAACTAATCACTTTTCACTTCATTTTGGAATTAGCATGTGGAAATTCTAGAGAATTAAATATATAATAGCGACTCAAGAGCTTTAAAGACCGATTCATAAACTTTCTGTTGCCGTCGCCGTTGGCGTTGACGTTCGACGTTCGTAGCACAAGGCTGCTACTCATAAACTCGACGTTCGCGCCGTTAACCTAGTTTTCCCATCTTGTTTGTAAACATGTTCTATCGCGATTTATCATCATTGTTTTTGACTTTGTGAGAGATCTTTGAATTTTCCTGGTGAAAATGGATACAGTCAGAACCAATAACCAATACAGAAAACTTGAGAAAACCTAGAATGCTTTTGACAGCTACAAGTCAACAATAATAACAATATCACATGATGGGTACCGACTACTATGATTTGTTTTTATGCCGGCTACGACGGTGGCTACGAACGGCCAATGGCAAAAGTTAAAAGATAGTTATGTCGAACGGCGCGCCCAACGGCAGACCCGACGGCGGACAGTGACTATGAGTGGTCTTATATAGGCGTTTCAATGTATTTATGTTGCAACGGCCAATGGCAACGTCGAGCTTATGAATCGGCCTTACAGGCGTGCATTATACCCAATTTTGTGCAATAAAGCTAGTTGCAATAAAGTGTGCGAGGGTGTTTTAGATCATGGTCACCTACTATGGTGTATGGTATATAATGTGAGTAGAATTTTGAGGTCATGTGCAACAAGTTTACACTTTGTTCTAGACTGATATGTCTAACCACTTAACTTTTGCGACCATCTGCCAGTAATATGTGCACTTATTTTTAGAACAGTGTCCATAATACCCTAAAAATGTTTCATATATGATATAATTGGACAAAATGTTCCAGAATATTCAAAAGCATTCTACCACGATTGTTCATGTAATATCCGTGCGGAATATTCGGAATATACCTAGAATGTTTTACCAATTTCGTACGTTTAAAGAATATTCTATAAATATTCTAATTATCCAAGAAATTTTCTCAGAAGACTTGTAATGTCTGTAGTAAATATGAACATAATATTCTCATATCATCCAATGCTATGTGGGTTACTACTGTCGCTCAGAATAATAATACAAGACACTAATTACATACATGAATCTCCGGTCCAATGGTCACATGGCTATTTTGGTACTAAAAATGAGTGAATCTAGACTACATTTTATCAACAAAAAGTGTTAAAAAGAATAAAAAAAATTGGTTGGCTCTATTTAGCAGATTTTTTTCGCCCTCCTTATTAATTTGATATAATCATATCTTTGGAACATTAGCATTTTATTAGAATAAAACAAGTAATTTCAAGAAACAAATAAAAAATTGGATTCATGAACTACCCCGTTTTCAAATGCACAAATATATTGAGCTTATATAGAAGCAATATAATTTATTAAACTTAATAAAAAATAATCATCCGTCAAAATTACAGTTTAGCTTATTTTTATACTAAAAATGCATTCGGACTAAGTATCCCTCAAAATGTAAATGTAAACTTACATAATATTATGAATTTACATGTTTGCTGCGTTCAAGGTGTTCCACCTTCTGCGGCTTTTGATGTTTATTTAATTTATTACATATGTGGAAAACGTATTGTAAATTTTTATAAATAAACATTGTTGTTATTATTATTATTATTAGTTGTTCTTAATGTACGTAGGGGATACAAAATAATAATAATAAATAGTCATGGAATTGATAAAGTAAGGGCCAAAATAAATTAAGTAATAACAGAGGAAAGCATCTAAGCAATAACTTACTAGTATTACCTAACTTAACATTAATTAAAGGTTGGTCGTATATAAAAAGCGCCTAAGACGATACACAATACTCCCACACCTATCGGTGTGGGAAGTAAGAAACAAAATGGCTGCCAATTTATTATGGTGGAAGAAGAACTACTTATGGTGGTGATTTGTCGATATAAAATACTGTATATCATCCCCCTAAAGGCTCCGATACCGATGACCGGACATATTGTATAATCTTCAAAACTAACATTTCAATACTTTCCGACCAAGTATTTCATAAAGTTTTAGTAAGTATATAATATTTTTCAACCAAGCTAGGATATACTTCGATCAAGAATACAAGCGTGAGTATCTCCATTGACAGAATGAGTTCATGTACAGATCGCCACAGGCCCCATAGTCATTTGTTAATAATTCATAATTTATGTCTGTGTATTATATTGTTATGTACTCTCATGAAAGGATTGATGCGGATTTGGGAATGTGGGGACCTCATACAGATGTTGGCACCTAGGTAAGCATCAAGTATGTAATATGCAATATGAAATATGTATGTAAATAATTGTGAGTAGAATATAAATAATCGCGGACCGGTGGGCGTCACATATTCTTCTAGTTCCGTGGTAATCGCCATTCTTCAAGATGTATTTTGAAAAATACGATATAACGTAAAATTTCCGAATGCTTATTGAGATACCCTCAGGTGCTTCTTCTAAGATGACAAAAATCTTGAGCTATTTGCGCCATGACTATGAAATGCTTCAGTCAATTTGTAGTACTCTCATAGGTGATATATTAACTGTTTTGTTTTCAATATAGTGATATACTTGATTTAAGATTTCGGTATTCGTACTTTCAAGACTTACCCAGTTTTGAATTGGACATATTTACTTACTATAACCCTATATGCTCAAAAATATAACATATATAAGATATACCTATGTACTATTCATCCAGTAATTTATTTTTAACAATTTCAAACCAAAAACAGAAACATATAGTATAGAGAATAGTTTCAGACCCAATCTCGTAGTAGTGCCGTGAGGACGAAAGCTAGGCGTTTGACGGAAATGAAACGCAGGTTCCATCCGGAATTCAAGAATTTTCTAATGAGAATGCCTTTAGAAGTTTCCAAACATCTTTTCTATGACTCTCCATAATTATAAACTTATATCTCTATCTTAACTTATATCATCAGCAGCGTAATGAAAACACATGTATAGAATTAATTACGCTCATCGCTATTTAACTTAGGATGATACTTATAACGACACAACAACAGAATATTCTACTGAGATGACCGATTCGTGGTATAAATGATTAACTTTTATTCCCATCCTGTGATTCTAAAACAGTTACCTTCAGCGACAGGCGTTCGATAACGAAACGACATCTCTATTGCCGAAGGATTGATGAAGCCTGTTTATTAACAGAAATAGGTTGTGGTCTTTCTGGCAAATATCGATTTTCCACTTACACTAGTTCGACGTCATTCCGCTCATCGGAAAGTGATACAGCGTTCGTTGACCTTTTTACTTAATTTAAGGAGTCCTTAGGGATGCTTGGGTGACTCAGGACCCCATCGAAGTTGATACAGGTCGTTCGTACGTCCCCAAATGCGTTTGATCACGAAATGCTCGTAAATTAGATGATAAATTTTGGGTATTGATGACTTTTTTTGGTAAATGTGGCATGTGTTTACGAAATAGACAATAAACATGTAGAGTTGCTTGGTATTAATAGCCTTTTGTGGTTATAGCGTCTCAAGTAAATTGTAATGTAGGACAATTGATACTTTTGTAATCGTAAAAACTCTAGATTTTGAGAGATTTTGGAAGTTTTATCATTCTAGATCACGATAATTTATAAAACCGAATTCGACCAGTTTGACCATCTTCCTGTCGGTCTGTCTGTCTATCTGTTTGTTTGCCTGTCTGTTTGGTGCCGTTACTCTATGTAATCTCGGCAACCTCTGCTCAGATTTAAATGAAATTTGATGTGTGATATAATCCGGAATCATAGGAGGTGATACTGCTACATTTTTGAAAATAATTTCATTGGCAGTGGCGTAACTACCCAAAAAGGCGAAAATATTCATAACCGCTCCAAATTTTGTACTGAGACTTTTTGTTTGTTGCCTCACCCCAAAGCGACGCATCAAATGAGTCCTATTTACTAAAATATCTAAGTTACAGTATAATCGATAAAAAATAACATATTTGGGCTGTAACCTAAGTAAAAAAGTAAAACAAAGAATGAGATCACTTACGAGAGATCAGATGACGGATACAACCGTTTCTAACCGCCTTACAGCCCGTTCACACGGTGCGGTCAAATCACCGTTTAGGTAATTTTTTACACGCTGAGCCATCGAAACGGCAATTTTGTCGTTTCGGTCGCGTGACCGAAAACCGAATAGCTGATTCGGGAATCTAATCGGTGGTAAGCACCCAAAATGAGACCTTTGACGTGAATCCTAAGTTTCCTGTTAAGTAATCTACGCCTCGTTCGACGATACCAATACAAAATTATAAACGTATTTACACCCATTCCCAAGAAAACTATTCAAAAATCAACCGAAAACCAGATATCAGCTGAAAATATGTTTACAGCTGTTTTCTGTGTGAACATATCATTTCGAACATATCAGTTGATCCCGGGTTCTCGGTTCATTTTTGAATAGTTTCTCGCGAGATGGACGTAAATACGTTTATAATTTCATAGTGGTCGAAGGAGGCGAACATTAGTTAACAAACAATTTTGAGATCACTTTATTGTGAGTCAAATATCTCATTTGGGTGCTTACCGGACTTTAATGAGGAATTTAGGAAGAGATGAAATGGAACTTCGCATGCATCCACATTGCTACTAATCACCGATTGTGTTTAATTCTCACATTAGCTATTCGGTTTTCGGTGACAACACGCAACCGAAACGTCGAAATTGTCGTAGGCGTTTTGTAGACTCACCGTGTGAACACTGCAGTACACTGTAGAAGGATGATTCGGTAAAATTGCCGAAACGGTGACGGGTAAGCGGGTTCTTAAAAAGGTCCTCTGTAACGTACACCTGAATATCGGTATAAGAACACAGGTCCTAAGGTGCGTACGTATTCTATACAGAGTGGAAGTCTGGACATTGACAGACACTACATATAAACGTTTGAAGGCCTTTGAGATTTGGTACTATCGTCGCATGCTCAGCATCCCATATGCTTACCATATCACAAACAACCAACATAACATTATACATACAATGGGTATCGAATCTATGGATATGTATATCCACAAATGGAGCAAGAATGTCTAATGGATGTCAAATAGACATCAAAAAAATATACATTTCATGTACGTTTGTCGCGAATGTCCACATCCATACATCCATGGCATATCCAATGGTTACGTACATCCAATGAATGTCGGTAGTGTTCAACGGGACTTAGCGGACGTAAGCGCTTGTGGGCGCCTTGAGCTAACTGACCGATGAGCGACAAGCTGTCAAAAAAGCGCCAGTCAGCTTGGTTAGCGCTTTTAAAAAGCGCTGTTTGGTTAGCGAGCGAGACAAAACTAGAAAAAGGTTATTTGTAGTTCTGAGGGAAGCAGTTACCTTTATATAGTGTCAATCGAGGTGTCAATTTAATAACAGGGTTTATGATTTTATACCCTAGGTTTTTGATAAAACATAATATATATTGAAATCTGGAAATAGATATGACAGTTCTGTCACGCCGAAAAGAAAGTTGTTCAATGTACATGCATAGTATTATGTAACATGGACCAGGTATGAACATGTATATTCATAACATATACCATGTATATATATTATACAGGGTTATTCACGTTATTCGATACGGAGCATTATGACTAAAGTATTTGATAAAAAAGAAAATAATAATTTCGGAAGGATAGAGACCCATGAAGACTACATTTTTAAAATATTTTCATTTTATACAGGGTGTCCCAAAAACACGAAATGTATCAAAGTTATGTTTTTTCAAATGGAATACCCCATATTTTATCGCATATTCAGATTCCTTGGTAAATTCTAGTGTGACTTTATGTATCATACATGGGACTTAAAGCGAACCGTTTAGGTGTAAATCACCATTTTCGGTATAAGTAGATATCAGGAAAAAATTGAATATCGCAGACATTATAAAATTTGGAAGGCTGTGACTTTGCCGTATTACTAAGCATAAAATGGGTCAGCTTTGATGAGACTGTCAAATTCAAATTAAGTTTACGCTTGGAGAAATCGGTCGATTAATTAAGGAGACTTCGATCAGCGATAACTTGATTTTTTCAAATGAGAATGCCTAATTTTTTTATATGTTTAAACGTAGAATTTGATAACCTTTCAAATGGTATAAGGTTGTGAATATCAACCTCTGGAAGTTTTAATTTAATTTTAAAATTTCAAACAAATCGGTGTTTTTCAATTTTCCTACCTATAAGCAACGCAGCAGGCCATGAAATATAAACAAAAACCTATTCAGGTAGAAGAAAACAACTAACTTAGCTGAAAAACACACACGAACTACACTAAAGGGACCAGATTTTGAAAATTACTCACAAAAAACAAAGTCTAACCAGAAACAACGGCGGTAACATATCTTTGGTTAAAGAGAAGCTGGAGTATGGCAGAAATGGATTTTTTCACGGCCTATTACCTACTGCAATGTACTAGAGATCGGCAATTTCCAAAACCATTAAACATTTTGAAATAAAACGAAAACTACTAGATAATTTTGTAGGCAGTTTATTAGTTTCATAATAAAATTTCACATTTAATGATATGAAAAAGTATGCAATTCTGTCAAAACTCAAGTCAAAAGTATCTCTGACTGGAGTTCTGAAAATTCTGCAGTACCTATCAGCAAGATCGTAGAAAATGAAGAATGAATTAAAATTTGTTCAAATTATAAAACATAACTTAAATGACAGAAAATTTAAATCTGATTTGTCAGTATTCTTTTTTTGCAATATTCCTAATAGATATTGGAAAAATGAAGGGCTCCAGTCAGAGGTATCGACTTCGACGCAAATTACTAATTTTTTACACCATTACATATGATTGATAGTTGCGTGCTGGCGCAACAGTCGCTGGTTGTTTTTGTTTCATATCAGGGTTTTCAATTGTCTTGGAAATTTTTAACCTCTAATAAATTACGGTAGCCAGTAGACTGTAAAAAATATCTATTACTGCCATACTCCAGCTTCTCTTTGACCTTAGAGATGTTAACGCAGTTGTTTCTGGGAGAGTTGATTTGTTGTAAGGAATTTTTATAATCTTGTCCCTAGTTCGTGTGTATTTTTCAGCTAAGTTAGTTGTTTTCTTCTACCCTAACAGGTTTTTGTTTATATTTTATGGCCTGCTACGTTGCTTATAGGTGGGAAAATTGAAAAACGCAGATTTGTTTGAAAATTTAAAATTAAATGGAAACTACCAGAGATTGATATTCATAACCTGATATCATTAGAAAGGCTATCAAATTCTACGTTTAACCGCATAAAAAAAATTAGGCATTCCCATGTGAAAAAATCAAGTTATCGCTGATCGAAGTTTCCTTAATTAATCGATCGATTTCTCCAAGCATAAACGTAATTTAAATTTGACAGTCTCATCAAAGCTGGCGCATTTTATGCTTAGTAATACGGCAAAGTCACGGCCTTCTGAATTTTATAATCTCTGCGATATTCAATTTTTTCCTGATATCTACTTATACCAAAAATGGTGATTTACACCTAAACGGTTCTCTGTAAGTCCCATGTGTGATACATAAAGTCACACTAGAATTTATCAAGGAATCTGAGTATACCATAATATACGGGGTGTTCTATTTAAAAAAACATAACTTTGATACTTTTCGTGTTCTTGGGACACCCTGTATAACATGAAAATATTTTTAAAATGTAGTTTTTATGGGTCTCTATCCATCCGCAATTATTATTTTCTTTTTTATCAAATACTATAGCCATAATGCTCCGTGTCGAATAACGTGAATAACCCTGTATATATACATACCAAAGTATATACACTGTACATACAATGGATATGTATATCCACAAATGGAGCATGAACGTCTTATGGATGTAAAATAGGCAGGAAAAGATTTACATTTCATGTACGTTTGTCGCGAATTTCCACATCCATGGTATATCCATTAAATGTAGATTCATGTAGTTCTAATGCACATGCATGTATGTATTGTTATTAATTCAATTTTTAGCACCAGCACACACACACGCTAACTAGGACTAAGGACGCCGAATCGCCAGAAATCAGCAATGGCGGCATTAGTTGTCCTTCGGACAGGCAGAAACTACTAGATGTATATATGATACCTAGACCAACATCTTATTCACATATATGAATATTAGTAGTTTACTGAAACGAAACAGTCGATCCAATAGTGTAATTAAATACCAGTAGAGGTATTATAGACCCAGGTCTACCTAATGAGATTCGATAGAACGAAATGGCGCTATCGTGGACTATGGACGTGTTCCAAACAAGGATTATAATATCTTTGAGCTCACTTTGGATAAGTTGGTAATCAGTTTCTTTATGTATTGTGTAAGACCTTCGCGGCCATGATCCGATGAACTGTTGGTTCTTGGGCTGTTCGGCCGGCGTGGACACGCTCCGCCGCCATTTCGCCAACACGAGTGATCGGCATCCTCAGAAGCTGATGTCGTCTGTTCGGCGTGTTCCGAGAGTCTGAGCCCGCGTCTTGATGTCTCCCCAAAGGATGCACTCAAGTCAATAGTGTAATTCAATGTCAGCAGGGGTATTAGGCCTCGGAGTAGTTGTTTCTGTTGGTTCACTGCTTTCATATCAGCCTGATACCGAGTTGTGCCAGGTCCACGTGATCAGATCCGAAACATCGAAACAGCGCTGTCGTGGGCTAGGGACATCGTGCCTGATGCGGTTCAGGACATGTTCCGTACATGGGCTCAGCTCAGCTCACTTAGGGTAATGTGGTAGTCACTTTCTCGGTATTTCCATTGTTCACAAATTCAACCCCTCTCTTATAACTAGTATGCACCTTTTATAGTGTGTGTGTAATATTTAATTCAATCTAATTAGTAGTATTAAACAAAAGGACCGTGATCTAGTTGAATTTATAAACATCAATGTTCCTAAAATAAGCCTTAAGATTTTAAAGTATGTGTTTAGCATTGATAAATTCAGCACCTCACCAATAAGCAAATTCCTAAGGATATGCAATCAAATTTCTTCAAGCACATCAATAGATATCTTTATAACACGACTCTGAAGGAATTAAAATCAGTTTGAACTAAATGTTGCCGTCCATTTTTCTTAGCGTAGGTTTAATTTAGAAGTGCTGTCTTGTTCAAGTTTGTGTGTTTTTTAACCATTACATGTAACTACCTTTGGTGTTTGTGTTGTAAACTATAAATAAATAAATAAATGCAGGATAGAAGCTTAATCCCATTTTATACTGCTTCTTGATATAAGGTTGGATATGCTTCATGAAATTTTGTCTCTTCTTGGAGTTGCGGCGATGTGTACATAGTCCAAAATATTTGACAAAGGACATATTTGGAACAAGTAGCACAATTGTCAAACAGTGAAGCTTATCTTAGTCGTCAGTAGAACGTTTTTTCCAGCACATGCTGCAGTTTTACGGATGTGTCAGTGATAGTGCTATAGATCAACCTTTTCCAAGTTTGTGAGCAGTAGAAATACAAATCTATCGTATTGGTAAATCACTCCATACCACAAGAAGCAAGCAACCTCGTTGCAACTCTGTCCGCCTGTTTGGCGTGCTGAAATATTAATTCCTTCTTTTCTCTTCTTATCAACCCGATATCCAGCAACCATCATCTTTCCTCCAACTCGACTGAACGCCTCATTACTTCCACCGAAATTTTCACAAAGTAGCGCAAAATTGGGCGAGTGTGTAGGTTTATCTGGCTTTCGCTAGGATGACTTTTATAATGGGGGGCAGGTCATGTCGAATACCCAGCTCTCCGTGTAACATAAATCGAGATACATATCAGGAACAGTACAGAAGTGCCTGCGCCTGACATATACGTATATACGTACGGTCAATAGCTGGACAATACGGGTCGCTGATATAATTAATATATACTATGACAGCAGCGAAGTGATTATTTTGCTATCCAATGAAGATCCAGAGTTCTTATTCAGATTTTGGTGACAAAGGTATTGTATATCTTCATTCTTCGTAAAATAATTGTTTATAAAATACGTCCATAATAAAGAACTCCGCACTCCAAATATCCGCAAAAAAACACATTGGCTGGAATTATAGTATATTATGATTTAAGTTAAGCGTTAAGTTAATCTATTTGTTTTCGACAATTTGTAATTATATTTTGTATTTATATGGTCTTTCACGTTCTCTTGAGAGTTTTTCTTATACGAGGGTTGTTCTATATCTCCATCAATCCACCAGTTCGCAGACAGCTGTTTCACGCTTATTAGCGATCATCAGTGCGCCATAGGTCGATTCACGGAGGTAGAAAGCATCAGATTTTTCATGTCTACCAGACATGTGAAGCATGTGAGAGCAGGCGACAGAAAAGATCTGCCGGTGCGCCATCTGATACCCGAAGGTAACGGCAAACCATGCTTCTCTTTTCAACAGTCGTTTTATTGCCTAGTAAGGGTGTCGTTACTGATAATATGTGTTATGACATTAACATGATGAACTTTAATATATGCAACTCTTCCGTGTTACGTATGCTGTACTGAGTCTGCCAAATTCTTGTATTTATTTCTTACATTTAATTTTATATTTTGACTGCTGATTTTTTGTAGCTTTTGTAATTTTTATATACCTAGCCCTGGTTGGTAGTCGAAGCAGCCCTCAGCTGATTAACCCGCCAGGCAAAATAAAGGCTATTTATTATTATTATATATCCCAACCTGTTTAGTTTTTATTAGAATTATACAACATTGTTAACGTTTAAATGTTTCAATTTATAAGTTCATTGAAATTATATTGTAAAACATGTTTTCCAATTACTCAAATGTATTTGTAGCCGGAATAATGTTATAACTGTATTACTTCTTTCACCGTTGGCGAAGCGAGTATTGTAATCGCGGAAACTCTAGATTTTGAGATAATCATTTTTTGATGTTTTATGATCTGTACTGTACTAACACTACACTAAAAAAATGGAGTAAAGTTGATTGACTCAGTACTTTCCACAAGTAATAGTGATACAATTTTATTGTTTTCCCATTGCATGATGCTATAGCCTCCTCCCTGCAACCAAACCATCGCCCACCCGCCCGCAAAAGAACAACCAACACAAAAACTCTCGTAAATAGTTTCATGCGTCTCCCTCCTTAGGAACCAGGACGCCACAGTTTTTATTCTGCATGCTTTAACTGGACGATGCGAAACGATCAGGAGCCTCCAACCATTTAAAAACGAAGTATGAGCTGTTTTTATATTTTTAGTTTTTTCATTGTCGTTGCGCCGCAACTGACACGATTTTTCAGAGACTGGCGCGTTTCCTATTCTCGCCGCGATAGTAAATTCATTGTCAAAATTTCATTAAAATCAATTAAATAATTTTCGCGTTACGCAATATAAATAGCACGAAATTAAGCAGCACTCGTATCTGCATATATCACAAAACTCTAATTTCATTGGTTTCTGTAACAGGCAAGTCAATGTTCAGATTGACTTGAAAAAGAATATGCCGCTAGGTTTTTCTTCCATAGGTCAATGGATAAACTAGTATGAATACATTAAATTTTTCAGTTTTACAACCCCCCACCCCCCAACTGCCCGATTTTCACTCCAACCCAAAAAAGTAGAAAATGATCAGGAATCCCTAAAACACATAAAAACAAAGTTTGAGCTGACACGATTTTTCCAAAACATACGCGTTTTCCATCCTCGCCGCGGGCGCGGTAGTAATACTGTGTCAAAACTTCATTAAAAATAATTCAATATTTTTCGCGTTACATAATATAAAACGACCTAAAACAATACTCGTATGTATACATCACAAATTAAAAGTCCCTTGGTTTCTATAATGAACAAGGCAATGTTCGGATGGACCAAAAAAACTTTTCAGTTTTACAACCCCTCACCCCTCGACCACCCCAAATTCACCCCTACTCAAAAAAAGTAAAAAATGATCAGCAACCCCTAAAACAGCAGGCGATCTTATGGGTCGTTAGTAATCTTTGACCACGTTCTTGTATTTAGATTATGTGGATGTTGTCTGGTTTTCCCTTAAATATCCCATCACTGTGCAAAAAATAAACTCGTAGGCAACGTTGGAAACACATTGCAAACACAATTCAACACTTTATATCACAATGTGGCAACGTCAACTGCAATGTTTACTTAAAATTGAATGGAACCATGACCGTTTCTCCATTTGTTGATTGGTCGAACGCTGATATTCTCTATGTGTTGATTGGTTACAAAATTGTTTTATGGTACTTACCTAACGTCGGTCCGTCGGTCCGTCGGTCCGTCGGTCCGTCGGTCGGTCGGTCCGTCGGTCCGTCGGTCCGTCGGTCCGTCGGTCCGTCGGTCCGTCGGTCTGTCGGTCTGTCGGTCTGCCGGTCTGCCGGTCTGTCGGTCTGTCGGTCTGTCGGTCTGTCGGTCTGTCGGTCTGTCGGTCTGTCGGTCTGTCGGTCTGTCGGTCTGTCGGTCCGTCGGTCCGTCGGTCCGTCGGTCCGTCGGTCCGTCGGTCTGTCGGTCTGTCGGTCTGTCGGTCTGCCGGTCTGCCGGTCTGCCGGTCTGCCGGTCTGCCGGTCTGCCGGTCTGCCGGTCTGCCGGTCTGCCGGTCTGCCGGTCTGCCGGTCTGCCGGTCTGTCGGTCTGACTGTTTGTCGTCTGTCTGTGTGCGTTCTTCTAGCCACGTCATAAAACTCAATTTTCTTCTTGTATTCATAATAGGCTATCCATTGACCTGTGAGAGGAAGCGGCATACCAGACTTTTTTTTTGGTCGGGTGGGCGACGATTTGGTTGCAAGGGGATCTCAGACTATAGCTTCATGCTATGAGATAATAATAATCTGGTATCACCGTAATTTGTGGGAAGTACTGAGTCAATCAGCTTGACTGCTTACATCCGCATGTGGACTACTCAATTTAAATTCCTACCAGAAAAATGTAGGAAAAGTCGGCGGTTGGTGGGACTCGAACCCACAACCTCCAGATTTGGATCAAGATGCATTGCAAATCACTTTGTCATCAGGGAGTACTTTGAACGAGAATCCGTACTAGAAATATATGATTCTAAAGTCATACGAAAGTTGGAGTACCTTCCAAATTTGTATATGCCAGTACTACAGAATTTGAAAAACTACAAGTTATTTCGAAATAATTATTTCATTATTTTTTACTATGATGCTTACATCCGCATGTGGATTTCTCGATTTAAATTCGTACCAGACTTTTTCTGACATTTTCTGGTACGAATTTAAATAATAATTTCAGTTTACGTCACAATACCACCATTAACCTTTCATTTGCTTAAACACCAAATTTCGAAGGAAGCGTATTAGGAAGGTTAATTAAAAATCTGCTACTATACAATGCGATCCACTGGCAGATAAACTAGTGGTTGAGAGTACTATCTAATTATACCATAAATTTACCAGACAGCGACATCTAACATCGCCATATAATGCCCAATTCTAATTTTTGCCAAATACTGTAACATAATAAGTACCTACATCATATAGGTAACAATGCTGCATCATTCCTCTCCACTTGGGGTATATATGTATTTAGGTATCCCATCAACCCCGAATATAACAATTCAGTTCTCCCTGGGGATTCTCTATGGCCGGATTACGTTCCCCTGTCTACGCTCATCATGTATTATGTACCTGTTGGACCGGATGTAGGGGGCACTGCCGACAATTCCTAACGCTACTTATTCCTATCAAATGCTGGCAAGCATCTGCTCTGTTTGTAATTCGGCTATTGTTGATCATACACACAGCAAAATTATAAGATCACGTTGCGATTATTTCACTTTCCACACTATAGCTGGAGGGACTACTGCAATCGTAAGAGTTTTTGATTTTGATATAATAAGCTTTGGGATGTTGTGATGTCTAGCCGACATCTGACTGTCTGTGTCAAGTGTCTTGCCACTCTTAACAGCACAGCAACCTTTTGATAAAATTTTGATAAGGTATGCAATCGCGGCATAGTAGGTGATGCTAATAATCATATTTTTAATAATCACTGCAGTTCAGGAGTCGGATAAGTTAGCAAAACTCTTGTTGTGATCATATTCCATGTTTTCGTAGCATGAGTACAATTAAACGGTGGGGAGGATAAAAGACTGAGCTATACGAGCATTATCTCTGAGGGTAGATTTTCTGTAGATCTCAGTAACTGCTGAACCAATTTTGATGTAATTTTGGGTGACACTTATGTGACCGAGGAGCAGTAATAGTAAGCAATGATGCTAAGCTTTTGAAAATCGGTGCACTGGCTGCAGTGTAACTAGCAAAAAACAAAAATCCTCAGAATCATTTCAAATCCTCATTCCTTTTTAAGGGATTTTAAGAGTTGGTGATAATGTTTCATGTTTTCGGAAAAAGATAAGTGGTGTGGAAACGGAGATTGGATGGTAGAAATCCATTCTTTGTATTCATAAACGACTCATAATAATAATGGCATTGGTGACATGGTATGGGTTTTTTGATACTACACTTCAAAATCCTATAATCCTTAACCTGGAAATTACAAGATTGTTTGCCTAGCATCAAGACAATAAATACAGATTTCTAAAGCCAGACCCGCTTGAGAATCGATACTTGAACCCTTATTTTTTTCTCAGCCGCGGCCTTTCACTTTTTGCTAACTGATGCGTCTTAAGAACGTATTTAAAACAATAATTTTCAGGAGTGATTTGACAAGTCTCATTGTACATCAAGGTATCGTATGCAGGACTTATATAATAAAATTTTATTAGCTATTGCAGTTGGTGTCTGTAGGTATGAGGGTAAAATTAGGATCATGGGGAGGAAGCTACTGAAGGAAGTTCAGCCACGTGATGTATTTGTTTTTTATAGAGGGTTTCGTAAAATCGTCTCGATTGCAAGGACAGAAGCAGTAAGCACTCTCGCGCACCCAGAAGGGTGAAAGAAAGTCCTATGATCACATGTCCAACGGACGCAATACGCGTCCATCCAACATGCACCGGGGCTCGACTGGTCAAAACCAGTTCCCTCTTTCTTACCTCTGCTTTATATCCATCTGCACGGGGCGTAACCGTGAACGATATTCTTCGCAGCTCAAGATGAGGTAATGATTGTACCATTTCTCAATGTCCAGTTAAATATTTATCTGCAAGATAACAGCAACTGTTAGATAAATAGTTTAAACAATTGAAGGCTAAACTTACGAAGTCACGTAAATCTTATCTGACAGTTGTATCCATAGAAACGCTATCTGGCAGATACCTATCTGACACTTTAACTGGACATTGAGAAACCGGCCCTTAGGAATATATTCTTGTAGTCGTTCCTCTTTTCCCTTAGAAGATAATGTGTAATATTCCATTCCTCGACGCTACGCTACGCACCCACTAGTTTTTTCCTTCCCTCCTGTCTGTATTCTGTATGGCTTCTATCTTTCGCACTGAAATAGGGCATGCTCGGCTTTGTCTTCCGCCTCGTAGTACAGGCATCTCCCGTCCATCACCTGTCCTGTCGTTTTTCTATATATTCGAAGAGGCGCATGCCCAGACAGTACCTGCGCGCAAAAATAGGACTGCATGCCGCCCATCCTTTTATCGACGGTATAAATCCTTTCGGCTATTGTGCAACATCAATGGTCTCGTTTCATACAGTTTGCTACTAACTTGCTGTCAGTCTTTTAATCTCAGTACGGCACAATTATAACGTTACCTGATCGACATGACCATGTCTTCCTCTCTTCAGCTAGCAAGTGTAATGAAGGTATTGCCGTTACCACTTACAAGACTCTTGTCGATACCGTGCGATAAGCACTGGCCACCCTCAGCAAGCTGACTAGAAGCTTCTGGTGCTTTTGCCTCTTCTTAGATTTACCTACACCACACAGGAGCTCTGTATAGGACGACCAATCGCACAACCTTGCATAGTAGTGCCCTTTTGTTGCTACTAGGTCACTATACTTGGCATCAGTCGAGATAGTATTGCCGCCTTCTTCTTTGCCTTTGCCACTACTCTTTTAATGTGTTCTCCGTAACACCTTTCGTTACCCCGTGTGACTCCAAGGTATGAAATTGCTTGTTGGAACTTGGACTCCCTTTGATTGGAAGACTACGATGCCTCTTTTGCTCCTTGGGCCGCGCGTTATAATTGCCTTTGTTTTCTCTGGAACTAACTCAAGCTTATTATCGCACACCCACCAGTCTATCTTGTATAGCGATACGTTTGCTTTATGGACCATCTCTGTCTCTTCATTTGCCACGGTAACCAGTGCTATATCATCAGCGAATGCCACCGACTTTATGGCGCTGGGCAGCGAAAGCTGTAGCACCCCATCGTACAGGGTGTTCCATCAGTGTAACGGTCCTAAGGCAGATCCTTGAGCCACCCCTGTTGTCATAGGAATTTCGACTTTTTGTCTGGAGAGGTACTTCTTCCATAATGATGCTGCATGAGGCTGTATTAAAAGCACTGCGGACATCCGGCGGCATTAACGCACAGCATTTGTTCTTGGTTTGCTCCGCAATCTTTGGTACCGTTTGTAGGGCATAAATGGTGGACTTCCCCGAGAGGCCAACAAAGAAACCCCTGTCTTTTTGGTCTCTTTCTCGAGCCTGTGTCTTATTAGGACAGCCCTCCGATGCAATGTAGCAGGCAGATCTGCCTAAATGAGGAGGCGTTTTCTCTTGCTTGAAAATACTACATTAACCCTCTTCCACGCCGTTGGTACGGTTTGCGTAGGTGTCTGAATAAGCCCAATAGCAGCTGTGGTACTGTAGATGCTCGCTTTGATGGCTTCCGGAGGGCCTCCGGTCCAGAAGCTTTACGATTTTCATCTGTCTCGCAGCTTACTTAATCTCTTCCACCGTAAAGATCTCTGTACTCTGTTCAGTCCTGTTTGTCTTTCAAACATCTGAGCTATTTGGGAAGAGTTCTCCTACTCTCCCTATCTTTCTGTCCTTACGGACATGCACGGTGACAATTGCTTGATCATCCTTTTGGTGACCAACTTCCACTCCAGATGTCATGTTCTAAGTCTCCGCATTCCAGGATTTGGATTTTGAGGTATAGCTCAGATTTTTCAGTATCTTTTTCTTGGCTGCGTATTGATCTTGCAGCTGGTCATAGTGATTTAGGCGTTTCAGCCTGTTTTGAGGTTGGGGCTTGTCACTGATTGTAGATCCATTGGCTGGCTGGCAGAAGTAGAAGAAGCAGACAAAGCCATAGATATTTGCGTCGCGTCGAATTACGATTACGCGCCACGGAACTTACTTTTTAAAAAAAAGTATTCAAATTTCAGTTCGGACGAGAAACCGTTTATTTGAGTGCAGATGTTGGTACTGGTACTGGTACTACTTAATTAATACAATGCAATAGGTATTTGTATGTCAGATAAAAATATAAGGTGATAAACATAATGAATGCACACGTGTCTTTATGAATGAACAATAGGACGCTGGTTTCCGTCTGCTTCTTATCTTCTGTCTGGTCAGCGGTATCTGGAGCCGTAACACCTCCCCCCTTAGATGGAAAACATCGGGGTTGCCTTGACGCCGATGTCTTTCTGCGAAGTCTGCATGGGAATCTCTTCTTTGGCCTCGATTTTCTTTTTTCTTTGTGCTTGATTTTTCTTGTAAATAATTAGCAAAGTTACTATAATGCCAATTATTATTAAAGTACTGGTGCTAACTCCTGAATACCATGTTAACGGGTGGACTGGATTTATTTCTTCTGCTCTTCTTTTCAGCATTTCCATGGCTATAGTTTCTTCATGCAGTGAACTTATATTCAGATTTTCTAAGTTCAAACGTGCATTTTCTATTTTCACATTTTTCTGTAACTGCAGGTCTGGGATGAAAAAGTTTCTCATCATGTTCTTCTGTCCACTTGGTATAACGTATTTTTCTATTTTCAATTTGCATTCAGGATGTGACTGTATCACTGCAGATTCAGGTATTTCTATTGTTTCGGTACTCCGTTGCACTTGGTTTCCAATGGCAGTGATTTTGGATTTACCACTAACCATAAGTTCGACTTAATTTCTTCAACCTTTGTCGATTGAATATGAATGGAAATTGGGTGACAATTTTCTTGATTATTTCTTCTGTTAAGTAGCTGGACTTCACATGGAGCATTATCATCAATGGGCTTCGTTTCTTGAATTTTGCAGATGTACACCTCTGGTTGTACTTCTTGACAGCTTTGTTCTAGGGCAGCGTAACTTCTTTCTTGCATTAGGAGGTACGGTTTGTTTGGTACAATAAGGGAATAGGTATCATGGATTTTTGTAGGGAAAGGTATCAAGTGATAATAAGCATAAGTATCGCTTGAAGTGATTGGTATCTTAATGATAAAGTAAATGCAGTTGTTTTTCGAAAATACATTAGTTTGTGAAATTTTCTCAAAAATGTGTGAATTTTCATTTGTTACTTCTACTGGAAAATGAATCATTTTAGGGACTGATCTTAAACTCTCAATTAGTTCATGTGAGCCTAAAATACTAGGATGTAAGATACCAATTTTCGAAAATGTAATAGCTATTGATATTTCATCTAATAAGTCGATTAAAATTTGACATTGCTGGTTTAACTCAATTAAGGTGATAGTGCTATCGGGCGGAGGAAATTTCGACACTAAGCAGGTAGCGACTAAAATTTAATGGCAATTTTCGACACCAGCCCCAAGTTCCGTTTTTATCTGACAGGTATATTCGACACCAAATAAATATAGCTGCGAAATAAATAAAATATCATAATTAATTTATTAATTTATTTTAATAAAAATAATGTACATTTTATATTTTTAAAATTAATAATATCTGAATACAATACTACCTAACCTAACCTAACCTAACCTAACCTAACCTAATTTTTGTACATTTTATCGTTAATATACTTGTTATATAATTTATTTGCTATTATAGGAATGGTAAGATATAGCATTTATAAAATCTAACCTACATATTTGTTGGGATCGTAGTTTATCCACCATTTTCTCCATAAATACCAATTTAGCCTTAACGGTATTATCTTTGACTTTTGCTGGTATTTTTAAACTATTTATTTTGACATAAGTCTCTACATGAAATTCTTTTAACTTTTCAATAAAAATAAAAATAAAAATAGAAGGATGCGTTGAATAAAAAGAAGAATTAAATCTTGAATGAAAGGATTCACAGGCATTCGTGGTCCTCGCAATAGACGGATTCTGATTAGACCATATGTGCGGCGGAAATAGAGCGCTATCGATTATGTAATTTTCCAGTAAATAGTCTGCATATAAATCAAGTGATGCGTTTTTAGGTTTATATGATATAAGATCATAAACAAAGCAATCTTCAACATCTACTGGATTTAAATAAGTTAAACCAAACGTATGTCTTAACCATTTTCCAATTTCTGAATTTGTATCCTTATATTCTTGTACCAAACCCAAAGATTGCATTTTTTTAAACCAGTTCTGGTGTAAGTGAAAACGGCATCCACTAATTTTTACATTTGGCCACACAGACAATAAAGCACAGTGAATTGCTTTTTCAAAGTCCACAAATATTTCAGTTGGTTCTAATGATCAAATGTTTCAAAAATCTTTGACTTTAATAAAGAAAATAAATGTTTGTATGTCATTGACAATTTGTCCTTTAACAAGCAGTATGCTAAAGGTACATAATGTCCATTTTCAAAGCCATGTATTGTAAATAATTGGAGAAAAAATTTGGTACTGTATGAAAATGTACCATCCATATACAAAGTTTGTAATTTACACAACAAACGAACATTTGTCTCGCATGAAAATACAATTACATTAAATTGAGGATGATTTAAAAACAAAAAACTTTCATTACGACAGGTTTTAGGAGAATAATTACTAACCGCGATATGAACTTCTGATATGCTTCTAGGTAACGGACCTGGTAACAGTTTACGACGACAGTTGTAAATGTTTTTTCTTATGCAAGCTATGTCAGGAACCGTTAGCAAATTGGCATCAGACTCAGTAACAGCAGTTCTTGTAATTTTTGCAGGCTTTTCTGATATATCCTCTTCGGCTTTTCGTTTACATGCATTGGTAACCATCTTTACTTGAAGCTTTTTCGGATCGGCTTCATGATTATGTACCAAATCGCGTCTTGTGATGGTGAGGTCATCACAGCCTATTGTAAACACTTTTGCGGAACACTTGGTGTTTCTTTGAATGCAGCGCCAAAATATCTCGCCGCTTTTTAACACTTTCTGTTTTGAGAACGAATGATGCTCCACCACTAATAAATCTCGACCACGGGAACTTTTTATCAAACTCATGTTTAAAATATCTGTACGTGCACTAGTCAACGTCAAACAATAAATGAATTGCAACTGAATAATTTTCGTGTAAATTTAGTCAAAAGTACAGAAGTGACAATAAATATTGGGAAACCCAACTAATTACCTATCTACCTGCTTTAGGGCGCGGTGTCGAAATGTCCTATAATAAAATTTGACCCTTCGATTACCACAGGTACAAACACAATTTGGTGTCGAAAGTTCGCCCGCCGGTGCTATCTGTACCTGTATCCACGTTGTTGCGCAATAGTTCCAAACGACTTGCTATAATGTTCTGATTTTTCTCTAATGTTTTAAGAGTATTTTGAATTTTTAGAACTGATTGTTCTGTGATTGAAATTTGGTTATGTAATAATGTTTTCATATTATTTTGGTTGACTAAGAGACTGTGAATAGCTTCATGAATCTTTTCACCGTCATTTTCATCCAAGTTTCCGGTTATGGCTTTTATTATGCTTCCTAAACCATCAATCAAACCTCGCCTCTGTCTGTGCTGTGTGAAGTGATTCAATTTTTCGTCAATTTGCTTTAAATTGTACTTTAAATTATTTTTCAAATTATCATATATATCTAGATTTCTCGTTCCGTTGGTTATACTACATACTGTCCTATAATTATCGATTAACTTATAATACTCTAACTGTATATGGGTTATATTGATAGGTTTAATTAGTTTCCAATAAGAACTAATAATTTGGGCTTTTCCTAGCCTAATAGGTAATAGTCCTGGCTGTCCGGTCTTCTTTAAGACGCTGACGAGCTGGTTGCATCCTGCTGTTGTGAGCCTGTAAAAATAGGGTGTCTTAATTGCCTAAGATGGACTCTTTTACCAGATGACGTGGACGTTACGTTTCTGTCATCTACATCTGTGATTTCTGTAGGGCCTTCTTGTTGGGGTTTTAATTTCCCTACTCTTTTAGTGGTTTTTATAAAAGCTCTAGTCGGTTTTCGCGGGGGTTTTCTTCTTGAATTTAGTTTTTCGTTTCGCCTCATCTTTTTGTTATGTAACTTTTCTTTAACGCTACTGTACAAAAGCTTCATCTTTTCTAAATGTTTATTGGTATAATTTTCGTACCACTGTTTGTCATAATCGATATCGAAACTATCCCTTGAAAATGTGTGGCCTAATAAGAGCTCGAGTGGAGTCTTTTCTGTTTGAGAATGGATTGTGTGGTTATACGCTATCAATGCTAAATTTAATAAATCATCAACGTTTTCGTTTGGGTGTTCTAATTTCAGAATTCTCATTTGTTCGGTAAGGGTGGAATGTACTCTTTCAATCATACCGTTGCTTTCATGATTGCCTACGGTAGTGAAATGAATCTGTACTTTTTGTGCTGCCAAAAATTCTTTAAGAGCGTTACTATAGAATTCTCTACCTTGGTCCATAATTATTAATTTTGGTGTTCCATAGTGTCGAAAATACTGTATGAACGCTTTTATTGAAATAATACCGTGCTGACTTGGCGCAGGATAGGCTTGTGCCAATTTTGAAAAAGCATCCACTAGCGTGATGTATGATTGGTTACCTATATAGAATGTATCAGCGTGTACAATCTCGAAGGGCGCAGATGCTGTCTCCGTCATTGTGATTGGGGGTTAGGGGGTTGTCTATCGTATTTACTTTGATCGCATACTTCACACTTGTTTATATAATCTGTTACTAATTTTTGCATGTTATCGAAATAGTAGTTTCTTTTTAAGTGCATGATTGTTGCTTTTATACCATGGTGGTTAGTTTTACCTTCATGGTGCGTTTGTATTACGTCTTCTATTTCCGCTAAATCTACTACTTCTATACGCCTTTGTTTGCAATAAATGATTTTTGGGCCTTTATTACCGAAAAGCTCTTTATACGCTTTATAGTATAATTCATACGTTTGGGGTTTGTCAAAATGAACGTAGTGCGTTTTGCTACCTGAAAAATATTCTTTCAAAATTTTATTAGCGTATTGAATATTTCCTGATATTGTTTGAATATAATAATTTACTTTGTTGTTTGGTAGTTTATCGATTTTTACTTCCGGGTTGTTAAATACTGTTATAATGTGATAACGGCACTTCTTCGATTCGACTGGGTCATCTACTGTTGGAATTAGGTCATGATTTTCTTCTTCCTGAACATCCATTTCTTCTTCGCTGGCTTCATCTACATCCATAGCCTCTTCTCCTTGTCCTTCCTGATTAACTTCTTGTAGGAGTTCTTCGACTTCTTCTCCCGTTAAATTTGGACGCTCTTCATTCTCGTCTACTTGAGCAAATACTGACATTTCGTCATTTGTTTCTTGGACGTTGATCTGTATTCTTGATAGTGCGTCGGCGTTACCATTCAATTTTCCTTTTCTGTACACAATTTCGTAGTCATATTCTTCTAATTCCATTTTGAATCTCATAAGCCTTGAATTTGCTTCACGTACGTTTTTAAGCCAGATAAGGGGTTTGTGATCAGTTATTAATTTGAACTTTCTTCCGTAAATGTAAGGTTTGAACTGTCTTACACCAAAAATGATTCCTAAAATTTCACGGTCCGTTGTACTATATTTTTGTTCTGTTTCGGTCAAAGTTCGGCTAGCGTAACAAATGGGTAGGTCCTTACCTATCGGTCCCTGTGATAAGATAGCTCCTAAAGCTACATTCGACGCATCGGTTCGAACATTGAACTCTTTCGTAAAATCGGGATATTGTAATATTGGTTCATTCATTAGCATTTCTTTGGAGTTTTCGAAACTGTTTTGATAGCTTTTGGCATCGTATGTAACTACAGAGTCTTTCTTGAGACATTTTGTTAAGGGTTTTGTTAATTCGGCGAAGTTTGGAATAAACCTACGGTAATAACCTAACAAACCTAGGTACGCTCTGATTTCTTTCTTTGTTTTTGGTAACGGATATTTTTGAATAACTTCTATTTTTTTAGGGTCTGGTTTTACGCCTTCTGGAGTTATAAGGTGGCCTAAATAACCTACTTCTTTTCTACAAAATTCGCTTTTATCTAATTGAATTTTTAAATTAGCTTTCCTAATTCGATCAAAAACCTTTTTCAACCTTTCTACATGTTCTTGAAGACTACTCGAAAAAATAATGACATCATCAAGGTAAACAAATGCTTCGATGTTTTGTAATCCGGTGAGTATAGTATTTATAAGTCTTTGGAAAGTAGCCGGTGCATTTTTGAGCCCGAATGGCATTCGATTCCATTCATAATGTCCGGTAGAAGTGGAAAATGCTGTTTTCGGTTTATCTTTTTCTTCTATCTCTATCTGGTGGTAACCAGATGCAAGATCTAATGTCGAAAAATATTTGCTGTTGCCTAATTTTTCAAGGATTTCAGTAATATTTGGGATGGGAAATTTATTTTCAATGGTAAGCTCGTTGAGCTTTCTATAGTCTATGACCATCCTATATTTTGGCTTTCCTGTCCTATCTAGTTTTTTTGGAACTATTAAAACGGGAAAATTATAAGGGCTTTCTGATGGCCTGATGATTTTGTTATTTAAAAGATTTTCTACTTGCCTACCAATTTCTTCTTGTTGACTCTGAGGGAGTCTATACTGTCTCTGATATATAGGCTCATCTGATGTTAGAACTATCTTATGTTTTACGTTACTTGTGCACGTTAAGTCTTTACCATCAACATGGAAAATGTCTAGGTAATCTGTTATTAGCCTTGTAATGTAAAACCTTTCCTCCGAGTTCAAATGCGCGAGATTTAGTTTGTCCAAAATTGCATTTGCTTCGATCGGTTGTAAATTTTGATTATCTATACCTGTACTATTTATTTCACACTGACTAAGGGGTGCTAGTTCTAAGGGAAAAGCTGTTATTTCTTGTTCCTCCTCCGATTCATTTCTTGCTATTAATTTGACTTTGTAATTATCTACTTTCACTAAACAGGGTGGTATTTTCACCTTTTCACAAAAAGAATGTCCGTCATATATTCCTTCCTGAACAAAATTCATTACAGGAAAATCACATACAGTTCCTGTGCGTGGAGCTAATTTGATTTTTCTATGATCATATAAATGTCTTGGTATATCAGCATTTTTCGTGTGCAAAATATTTTTGTCAAAATCTATATGAGCTTTCAATTCAACTAGTAAATCTTTACCGATAAGTCCATCGTATTTATCGTTCACTTCAAATACGTAGAATTTATGATAGACAGGGTAATTAAATATTCTCATTAAGGGCACTACTGCTACCTGATTGTGTATTGTAGTCTTATGCGCTGTCGTAATCGTAAAATTTTCATTTTGAACATAACCCTTATAATATTTTTCTACTAATCTGGGTGAAATTACTGACTTTTCCGCCCCCGTATCAATCATAAGTTTTATATTGAATGGCTCTGGTATAATAATATGAGGCAAATTGCAATTCATGTTGTTTAATTCTATTTTTGCTAAGGCGTTCGATTCGTTTCTACACCCTGTTGAAAATCCTGGGGTTGATTATCCCTATTTTCTACCTCGATACTATTATTAAAACCTGAGGCAAAATTCTGGGGTTGTCTCTGCCTAAATTGGCTGCCATTAGTATTTCGGTTTGAATATACAGATCGCATAGATACGTCTTGATTTTGAGATGGCGCACGAGGTGTCTGATTTTGAGGTGGCGCTTGATTGACTTGAGGAGCATAAGTATTCCCGAAATTTTGTTGTCTAATCGGAAATCTTTGGTTGGCGTAAAATCCGTGATTATTTCCCTGATAATTTGGCTGAAAATGATGGTTTTGCTGGAATCTAGGTGTCCAATTGTTGTTATTGGGCCTATTTTCCTGAAATCTGTTGTACTGATAACGATTCGGGTGATAACCCTCATTAAAATTTTGATTTTGTGGTCTAAAATTTTTATTTGGCCTGTTTTGCCTAAAATGCCCTGGATTTGATTGATTATGTCTAAAATTATGCGTGCTATTGAGACTAGCGATGTTTCTTTCCCATAGCAACTCGTTTTCCTTCGTTTCCGTAAGTGACAAAGCTTCACTCAGGGAACCGGGATCTCTTAACTTAACAGCAGTCGATACAGGTTCCTTAAGGTTCATTAAATAGGTGGTTAATGCGTTTTCGTTTAAAATATCTATATGAACCCTTTTCTCTTCTTCACTCATGCCAGTTAATTGCACTTTTGTGGCTATTTTATACACTAACTTGTTTATTCTTTCGGCAAAAAGTCTACAACTTTCGTTAGGATATATTCTTAACCTTAATAGTTCTTGCGTTAAATTTTTACTCGATCTGTGATCAGAAAATTCTTTTATTAGTAAATCTTTAATTGCTACCCAGCTTTTTAGGTCTTCCCTAATTGATATTACTTCTAAGGCTCTACCTTCTAACTTCGTTAATATTAATCGAACTAATTGCGTGTTTAAGGGGTCCTCTGGCACACTGTGATTATAATACGTTACTAGAAAATCATTACATGCTCTTAAAAATATAGGTAGCTTTGCTTCCTCCCCTGCAAATACTGGTATTGCATTTACAGCTAATAGCGGTACATCTTTTAATGTTCTGTTACTTTGTGCAGTAGTCATTTTTACTTCTTTTTTTTTATTTGTTTGTGCGATTACTTGCGTAAAATCTAATGGTTTGAGGGACTTACAGGATCAGTAGGATGAAACGCTGCATGCACCCTCGGGGTTGATGGCCAACGGGAACTGGTGATTGAGATCAAACTGTAGCCGTCTCCTCGGTGGTGGTTGTCTCAGATGATCCTTAGATGTTCCACGGGTGGTCGGACGTACAATCTTCTGACTGTAGCCTCTTCCTCGGTGGGGGTTGTCTTTGGATTATGCTGGAGATCTGCCACGGGTAGTTCGGACGTACAATCTTCCCGATCCTGGTCACGGCACCAATTACGATTACGCGCCACGGAACTTACTTTTTAAAAAAAAGTATTCAAATTTCAGTTCGGACGAGAAACCGTTTATTTGAGTACAGATGTTGGTACTGGTACTGGTACTACTTAATTAATACAATGCAATAGGTATTTATATGTCAGATAAAAATATAAGGTGATAAACATAATGAATGCACATGTGTCTTTATGAATGAACAATAGGGCGCTGGTTTCCGTCTGCTTCTTATCTTCTGTCTGGTCAGCGGTATCTGGAGCCGTAACACGTCGACAAAGGCGGAAATTCGAAAATTATTGAAATTAACAACCTGGGCATTTAGTGACTCAACGCAGTTGATCAGGCGTTTTTAAAAGTAAACACGAACAAACGAATGAGCAAAGTTACAGGCGTGAAAGAAGCCTTCGTACCGAGAAGATAAATAAATCAACCAAACATTATATCGTACGTAAATGAGATAGATCATTTAGGAAGAAATTGCTTAATTAAACGTGTTGCGGGAACCTCACAGTCAGAAGTTGCACTACGCTGAGGCGCTTGAAATGTTCAAAACTCTTTCAACAAGTGCGTCGGACGCAGACGCAGAGAACAGTTGCCGAGATAAATAATAACTACGCATTAAATTACAAATGAGTTCTCATTATCGTAAAAAATGCAGCAATCCTCGTAAAAGGTTAGCTTTTAGATCCATTCAAAATTCGAGTCTTGAGCTAAGGTACATCTGATTGATATGTAATCGCTGGGTTACACTGAGTATTGTTGCATTATGGCATACCTAACTATCTGACTAGGTCTGCATTGCTGAAAGCCCTTAGAACCAAAGGGATTGAAGAAGTTGTCGTCTATTTATTGGCAGACGTAATACTGCATTCTTATAATGGCAGATAATTTGTAAGTTATGTCCTGCTAGAATCACGTGCGCTAAGCTAAAATTGTTCACAGCAAACCCAGACACAGTCAAAGTCAAGGTTTAGTGGAGAAAACTAATTTGGGTGCCTGAATCTACGAAAACAATCACCTAGCTGTTACTTTTATAATACCCATTAGCTACTTTTCGAGTTCCTATACCTGATTTAGATAGGTAAGTAGGTAATGGAGGACTATATTAGCAGTAGCCAGCAGTACTGTCAGAACTTGTAGAAATGATCTAGGTAGACAATCACATCAATAAATAATTTTAGTGACGCTATTAAAACAAAAGAAATCATCCATGTAAGTGGGAGGATAAACCCTGAAGATCTACTTGTTTTACTGATAAAAGTATGTGCAAATCAAAGTGTCATGGATAAATATCGTATTCAAATCAAAAATTTTATCTGGTCTTCGTCTCGTATATTTTACAGTTTCATATTTTTGAAGAAGACATTTGAACGTATTTGAAACTACTTTCCGACTTTTTGAGAAGCTTTTTAAATATACTTTTTAATCTCAAATAGCTGTAATATTAATTATACCCACTCCATGATGTTCGATGCCATAAAAGCGAGACAAAGGGACAAAAAATAAAACACATCATTGTTACAGCTAGAGAAAGACTATATTGACCTGCATATTCGGCTTACACTATTTACAGCTGCTTCGATAACAAACAGTCGACTACCGATGTATTATTCAATCATCAAATATCGGAAGCTGTTTCCTAAACAACTGCAACAAAACTAGCTTTACCTGTAGTATATATCGCTTGCTGACATTGGAAGGTAGAGATTACAAACTGATCAATTTTATATTTTCTCTCAGTCGAGTTTCCATAGGGGAAAGGAAATGGAGGGATGGTGGGTGGCTGGCACATTCGGATGCGGTAGCATGCACCTGAAGGTTGCCGTAAGCCGGCTCAGATAAAATTCAAGATATACGGCTGCACAGGGTTTACCAAGTTGGTGCTATCTTTTTCCTTCGACTCTGTCTCGTCGGAGCAGACGTGACGTTATTTTGTGGGCAGGGTGGAAAATTGGATACATCTACTACTCTGGCAAGCTTCAGACTGGACGCTGTGATAACATCTGTTGTAATAAGAAGGATAAAGCCTGTGTTACATTTTTTCACTCCTTACATAATAGAAACAAGGATAAAATATCAAATCGAGTGTTTTATTTTCGTAAAATTGTATCGAATACAAAATAAGAAAAATTGCGTCGAGTATCCTGACCCAGTACTTTCCACACATTATTGGTGCTAGCGAAAAAAATTGGAGTTCCTCATCAAAAAAGTAGATAATGATCAGAACCTCTGAAACATATAAAAACGAGGTTTGAACGATTTTGAATTTTTCGTTTTTTGTTGATTCCTCCTTTGCCACTGGCAAGAGCTCCAACAGCGATACAATGTTTCCATTTCCTCCATGGTAGTAATACGCTGTCACAATTTCATCACAATCAAGTTCATAGGTTCCAAATTAGGCGTTATATGATTATGTATGTATCAAATTACTCCACAGATATAAAATGCAATAGCAACATTCGGGTAGGTCTAAAAAGCACATGATATCACGAAAGTCAATTTTTTTGAACGCAATTTAGAGCTTTTAATGAATACAACCCCCCCCCCCAACCACTTCAATTTCACCTCCACCAAAAAAAAGGGAGAACAATCAGGAACCTCTAAAACGCCTAAACGAACTTGAGCTGTTCTATAATCTTATTGTTTTTTATTACTGCTGCGCCGCCATTGACACGATTTGTAATAACCATACGCGCCTTCCATCCTCGCCACGGTAATAATACCGTATCAAAACTTCATTAAAATAAAATTAATAATTTCCAGATAATACAAACGATCTAAAGCAATGCTTGTAAGTATAATGTAGGTACATCAGAAAATTCCAAGACCCTTGGTTTCTGTAATAGACAAGGTAATTTTCGGATGAACCTAAAAACGTTATTATGCCGCTAGGTTTTTCTTCCACAGCTCAATGGACAATCTATTATGAATACAACAGCTTTTTAAATTTTATAGCCTCCTGCTACCCCAACCACCCCAATTTTCCCTCACCCAGAAAAGTAGAAAATGATCAGGAACCCCTAAAATGCTTAAAAACAGGGTTAGAGGAATACTTGATTTTTTTTTATTTCTTGACAATTACTCCGCCTTTCAAAATTATTTTCCTACTACGACCCTACAGCATATCGCTACCCAAATTTGATCACAATCCATGCTGCGGTTACTGAGATTACGAGGCTAGAGAAACGCCAACAATGGGGGGGGGGGCCGTTAAAGAATGAACATCAAGCGACAGTAGTACCTTTTTTGCCTGTCCGGTAACTGTATTTGTTCATTTTGGTGTATGTTGTGCCAATTATTTTCGATCGGGGCTCAAATTCCGGACATTTTACCGATTTTTGTAATTTCGCCCGGACGTGAAATTTAACTCCAAATTTCCGGATATGTATGGAATTTTCCGGACGAATGGCCACCCTACACATATGGGACTTGAGCCAAACCGTTTAGCTGCAAATCACAATTTTTGGTATAAGTAGATGTCAGAAGAAAGTTGAATATCGCAGCTAGTATAAAACTTAAAGGGCTGTAACTTAGACGGTCGACGGTCGAGTTTGAATTACATTTGTGCTTGGGGAAATCGGTAGATCAATTAAGGAAACTTCAATCAGGGATAACTTGATTTTTTCAAATGGGAATGCCTATTTTTTATACAGTCCAATGTGAAATTTGGCAGCCTTTCTAACGATATGCAGTTGTAAATGTCCATCTCTAGTAGTTTTGATTTAATTTCAAATTTTCAGTCCAGCCAAATGACTTACAACAAATCAACTCTAACCAGAAATAACACAGGTAACACATCTAAGGTCAAATAAGAGCAGCTGGAATACAACTGAAATGGATATTTTACACAGCATACCAGCTACTACAATATTCTAAAGATTGACAATTCACAAAACCATTATTAATTTTGAGATGAAAGCAAATCCGCCACCGAATGTTGCTGGCAGTTAATGGCTTCAGAATAAAATTTCACATTTAATGATTTAAAAAAGTAGTAACCGATACCTCTGACTGCAGTTCTGCAAATTCCTTATAACCCATAAGCAAGATTGCCGGAAATGAGGAATTAATTAAACATCTGCTCAGATTACTAAACATAATTTACCTGGCAGAAAATTAAAATATGATTTGTCAGTATTCCTTTTTTTTTGCGATCCTGATAGCCGATACTGGAAAATTTAAAGGAGTACAGCCAGATAGTCAGAGGCATTGTTACTTTTGAATTTGACGGAAACGACTACTGTGTTATCCCATTAAATGTAAAATTGTGTTCTGAATATATTAGAAGGCAAAAATCGCTGAAAGTTTCGCTTTCATTTCAAAGATTTTAGTGATTTTGGAAATTGATGGTGGATTGACGGAGGTATAGAGCAACCCTCGTATATCGGCTTTCATACGCAGCAGCGTATAGAACCCGCGCTCCTCTGGTGGCTAAAAGCGGACGAGCCGTGTCGTCCCACCAAAAAGTTTTCTGCTGTTAGCAGCGATTCTCTTTGGTTGCCGTTACCTTCGGGTACCAGATGGCGCACCGGCAGAACTTTGCCGTCATCTGCTAACACATGTCTCACATGTTTGGTTAACATGAAAGACCTGATGCTCTCTATTTCCGTCAATCGACCTATGGCGCACTGGTGATCGCAAATAAGCGTGAAACAGCTGTCTGCGTACTGGTGGATTGACGGAGGTATCGTTTACTCACTCTGCATAAAAATCATTAACCTGTGTACCAATTTCTGTGATGATATCCAAACCTGGGAAAAATACGCACAAGGATGATGGATAGAGCCAACCAACACGAATGATTTGAAAAGCTTGCGATATGATTCCACTTCATCCGTTGCAAAAGCATTGCATGACGTTGTAGACCTTACTGAAGGTTTGGGAGTGAATGGTTCCAGAAGAGTGTTGAAATTGTATATTTCTACTGAATTATCAACTCCTGTTGTAGTAGAAGACAGAACAGAGAGTGATTGTATTTGCCTCGAAACTCGATGTCACTAAAGGCGAGGGCTGCAATTTTTTGGAGATATAATCATTAGATCAGGATCAAAGTACTGACAATCTGAGAACTACCATCTCCTTGCTGATTCATAATTAGCTATAGCGAGTAACATATACATTTACATTTGTGGTCTAAAGATAGCAGGCACTGGTCAAGAACTTTTGTCCAGATTCCAGATTTCTTAAAATTTATTCCAGAAGGCTTTTCCTCGAATTTCTTGTATTTTGATAGATCAGCGTCGCTTTCCATGGATTCATTGGGTTTATTCTAACCGGATCCATTTCTGGTGTACATATCTTGAGCAGCTCTTTACCCCTATCATCCTAACACACGAGGTAGTACCAGAAGATGTATTCAGAAGGTTGTCGGCTGCCAAGATAATTCGCGTATACCTTGTTGACGTTGAACAGGTATGCGGACCGAGCGAGCATGGTAGCGGATGAGGGAAATCTATTTTTTATTCATAAAGGACTCTATTGACCTTAGACTTGCATTGCATTGCCTTTAAAGACGAGTGTATGGAACTTTTGGGTACGTATTACATCTGATAATCCTAAACGCGTAATTTAGAAAATGTCATCTTATTTGCTTAGTAACCGCCGTTTACGCGCTGGTAACTAATGTTTTGACAACAAGAGGTACCAAAAGAGCAAATTAGATGACGCTAGAGGCTTACAATTTAATAAATATTGAGGTGGTACAATTTAACAACTGGTACAATATACCCGACTTTACCCTACCTTTCCTGTGTATTATTGTAAATAATGCTCCTGTACACGCACCTCTATTAGTACAGCATAAAGTCCTATACTTGGACGCTTATTTACTTTTCGGCACTGCATATCATTTTTTTGCTGGTTGTTGCCGCAAACGAACGCATTAGCAATTCTAGAAATCACTTTTCAGTGGTGCTCTTTGAACTAAGAGCCATCGTCCTAAATGGTCGCATCGAATGCAGACTTCTCCAATAACATTTCACTATTTAACATACTACAGAAAGTGTCCTCGGGTACGGGATGAAACTTAGATGTTGAGTAGGTTGGTGAATTTAGTAAAATTGTTTTATCTCTGAGAATGTCTGGGAAGCAGTGAGTCAAGGCTCCTGACGCCATCTTCTGCTAAAATGGGAGATAATGTATTATTTACCCTTTCGCACTGTATTAGGAGCTTCAAGTCATTAAAACTCGATGTAATTATGATTTCTGTAGCGCCAGTTCCAAAGGGGACCATTGTGAACATATTTCAAGTTCTCTCTACTTCTCGTATTCCAGAAATAATGATTTCACTATAATTTTCACTCAGTATGGCTAGTGGAGTAGTTTAATCCGCAGATATATAATATATATGGATCATTTCCTTAGAATGCCAAAAATTGTATTGGTTTTTATATTCGATTACTGTTTTTGTAGTTTAATTTTTATTTTGTAGAGTTATTTTAATCTCCTGCGCCTGAATGTAATCGACAAAATACGTATTACCTTTTTTTTATTTTTTGTATATATTGCTAGTCTGTATATATCTCGCTGAATGCATCATTTTGGTTATTGTTTGTTGCGTTAACAATATTTTTTATTTATTGTTGTATTTTTTGATCAGCTATTTGAGAATAATTATTACTATTATTTATTCGTTTTTCTATCAGGATAGAAAAACGGGTACAGAGAAATAGAGAAACACACATAGCCCTAATTGACCTAGAAAAAGCCTATGATAATGTACCGATAAACCAACTGTGGACAAAGATGGATAACTTAGAAGTAAAACCCTCCCTAATTTTAGCTACGCAACGATGGTACAACAACAACTATGCCTCAGTCAAAGTCGGGAATACGATAAGCAGGGAATTTCCTACCACAAAGGGGCTAAGACAAGGTTGCTGTCTCTCTCCCACCCTCTTTAAGATTTATATACACCAGTCTCTATTAAAATGGCAAAGGCAATGTAAAAATATGGGAATAGATATTGGCGATGATGTACTATATACCCTATTCTTTGCGCACGACCAAATCCTTGTGGCGGAAGACATCGACGACCTTAGTTACATGGTAAGGAAACTACAGACGACCTATATCGAATGTGGACTAAAAATAAACGAAAAAAAAAATGCGAATACTTGGTAGTTGGGAATGAGGAGATTGAGGACTTGCCCTTAGAAAATACATATATTAAGGGAACGAACCAGATAAAATACCTAGGAGTCACATTCAATAAAAGGGGAAACAGCCAAGAGGAAATCAATAATATAATAAATAAAGGCAGAAACATGACAAAGTGCTTAAACTCAATCCTATGGAGTCAAAAAATCTCAAATACAACAAAAAAGAGGATATATAAATCTATGGTGGAACCAGTGGTCACATATGGAGCAGAGGTGTGGGATGTTAGTAGCAGAAATAGGAGAAAGCTGCAGGCTACAGAAATGGATTACATGAGAAGAAGCTGTAGAGTGACAAGGAGGGATAGAATCCGCAATGACGAGATAAGAGACAGAATGGGGCTAGATAGAGATATAATAGACGAGATACAAAAAAGACAGCTTGTATGGTTTGGTCATGTTAATAGGATGACAGACGAAATATGGCCTAAACGAATACTAAAATGGACACCACCCGAAAGAAGAAGGAGAGGACGACCCAGGAGAAGCTGGAGAGACGACGTGAATGAAGCCATGAAAGGCAGAAACCTAGAAGAGAACATCGTCTATAATTGTAAATTATGGAAAATGGGGGCGGAGAAACGACGACAGTTGTAAAAAATCCGTGAATATGCAGGGTGAGTTTTTAGTACCGGCTCGGTCGATAACACCACTACTATAGAAGATATCGAAAAAAGTTGTATATAAAAGTTGTAGCCACGGATATGCTCCTTACTCAGAAAATATTTTGATTTCTACAGGGTGATCCATAACTACGTGGTGATGCAAACATGCATTTTTTTAAATGAGACACCCTATATATTATTCTATATTCAAATTCTACTAGTGATTTCCGTTCTTCCAATATAGGGTATTGTTACATTATACAGGGTATTTCAAAAGTTATGGACATTTTTATATCCAAATCGCTGTCAATTGAACGTACTGTATATCAAAAAGTAATGAATCAAAAATCATTTTTTTACACGGATGGATAAAAAATATCATCTAGTTTTAAGATCGCCTATAAAAAAAGCCCGCTGCGCATATTGGTATACAGGGTGATGTAGAATGCAAAATCTCGATTTTCTCTCTTTTTTTAAATCTAACCCCCAATATTTTATTATACCAAAGAATTGTCTTTAATATGCTCTTTCATCTTTGTATAGCACTTGTTTTGGCTAAATTCATTAATTTCTGAGATATTCGATTTTTCTACAAATTTTAAATATACCTTCTATTTGTTTACTAAAATTTATTTATTTTGAGAAAATACTATCAAATTTTATGTTTGCTTAACAAACAACTAAAATAGAAGGCCATAATAGTACTTGATCAAGTCAAAACACTGAATTAACGAGAGAATGTAGGTCAAGTGTGCTGAGTAAACAATTTTATAGACGTCATGCATAATTATCAAGCAGATCTATCAGGTAGGCTATGAAATATTAAACGACACGGTCCAAATAAAACGATTCTTCAATCTTTCAAACGCATTGGTTTTAGAGTACCTACGTTCTGGATATTGCTGTTCATAGTTGATATATTCTAGAGGCAAGTAGGCAATTTCTCAAATATTCTCCTAAATACTCTCAATGGAAAAATTATTTTTAAAGCTCGTTTTTCACACAGTACAGAATTATTGAGCAGGTTATGAAAACCGTCAATTTTTCAAAGCATACCTGATAAATCTGCTTGATAATTATGCGTCACGCCCACAAAATTGTTTCCTCGGCATACTTGACTTTATTATATAGACGATTGAGGGTTTTGGATTCATCAAATACTATCGTGACCCTATAATTTAGTTGTTCGTTAAACAAAAAACAAATTCGATAGAACTTGCTCAAAATAAATAAATTTCAGTACAAAAATAGATGCTATATTTTAAATTTACCGAAAAATCGAAATATCTCGGAAACTGATGGACGTAGGTACAATAGCTGCTATACAAAGATGAAAGTGCATATTAAAGGCAATTCTTTGGTATAATAAAATATTGGGGGTTACATTTGAAAAAAAAGAGAAAACCTGTATTTTGCATTCTACATCACCCTGTATACGAATATGTGTCACGAGCTTTATTTATAGCCGATTTTAAAACTAAATGATATTTTTCATCCATCCGTGTAAAAAACAGTATTTTTGATTCATCACTTTTTGATATATAGTACGTTCATTTGACTGCGATTTGGAGATAAAAATGGTCATAACTTTTGAAATACCCTGTATAATGTAACAATATCCTATATTGAAGGAACGGAAATTATTATTAGAATTTGAGTATGGAATAATATATAGGGTGTCTCATTTAAAAAAATGCATGTTTGCATCACCACGTAGTTATGGATCACCCTGTATAAATTAAAATATTTTCTGAGCAAGGAGCATATCCGTGGCTACAACTTTTATATACCACTTTTTCCGCTATCTTCTACAGTAGTGGAGTTATCGACCGAGCCCGTACTAAAAACTCACCCTGTATATATTTATTCGTTAAGTCTGATGGCTGGTCAGGCAACCTGTCGACGAAGGACAAACCATTCGTCTAAATTATTTATATATTATATCATTTATCATAACAACAACAACGGCAACGTCGGTATCTCAACTATCCTCTTTCTTGCTTCGTATAAGTGGTTTATATGGAAAATAAAATTATTTCGTTACCGACATGTACAGCAGAATAATCTAGGACAAGTGGCCAACAGAACAACTTGGTGAGATATATGTAATTTTGAGGAAAATTTGTCCACTAACCTCAAAAACATATCGATATTCAGAGATTTCCCGGTAGAATTTCTGTAGCATATTGCCAAGCGTTTCAAAAAATCCTGATAGTGTTGATGAAAAAAGAAGGATGAATACGAGACAACAGTCGAAATCCAAAAAAATCATTGCAGAAAAAATTAACAAATCAAACAACAGTAGTTATATTCACATACAAGTAGATAACATTGCAGATGATAACACCCTCACCCAAGAGGAACTACTCGTTGACGTCAGAAATAAGCTAGCCAATGAACAATCTAAAAATGAGGAATTAAATGAAATTATAGCTCAACTAAAAGTAAAAAATGAACAGCTTTCAAATAAGCTTGTAAATAAAAGAAAAATAATAGATCATCTGAAAGAACTAATTGAAAAGTTTAATTGTAAATATGCAGTTACTGAGATAGGCATTCAAACCGACACCATAGTGACGAAGTCAGTATATACGCAAAGCACGAAATCCTCAACAAAAAATGCATCATCGAGTAATCTTCAGAAGAACATGGTTCCAAAACAAGGTTCACCCCATATCGAACTGGAATCGAGCCCTGCGGAAAGTAATCCTGAAATTATTGAAATGCCTGATACGACCAAACTGGACGAGGTTCAGCAGCTTGAAAAGAACGCACCAGGGGAATCTCTTGTGGAACACGTGCCAACAGAAACGCCAGTGATACACGAGGAGGTCACCAAAATCGGTAACCGTCGGAAAATCCTCATTATTGGTGATGAATACGCTAGGAACTTTAGGAAAGTACTAGAATTATATACAGTGAAATCTTCATTTTCAGTTGAGTCCTATGTACGTCCAAATATTGAGTTTTTAACGGCAACCAAGGATATTTTTATGAAAACGGTAACATATAGCAAAAATGATTTTGTGATTTTTATGGTGAGCACAATCAATATGAGTAATACGTATACTTTGAACAAAGGTTTAGAAAATCTTCTGCCCCTTGGTTGCACTACTAACTTAATTTTTTTGTACGAATTGAGCAGCTATTTGGATAGTATCCTCATAAAAAGAATAATTTCCAAGGTAAACATGTTCAAAAGGCTTAACAAAAATTCTTCAATATCTTGTTTCTATGATAGGCGAGTAACAGGCTCCAAACAATATATTGTTGAACGTACACACCGTATCCTTAGCAGTAACCTGGGAAATAATATTGTATTGAAGACAATTGAGGTAGTACAAGCAAATAATGATCAGTTTTTTCGTGAATGATGACAACTTCAATCCAATTAGGCTTAAGGCTACGTTAGGCTATGTAGGCCCAAATAATAACAGGGTCTGTAATATTGTGGGTAGTAGTAGAAACAGTCTAGTCAACAAGGCGCCCATTAACGACAACAAATGCACTTACCAAAGTAGCTTATTCCATTTGAATGTACAAGGCTTGGGTAATAAAAGCGACGAACTGTCGCTTATACTAAATAATTGTAACTATAATATTGTATGTCTAAGCGAACACTGGTGTACAGATGAAATTTTAAGTGTTGTGTCATTAGATAATTATAAATTAGTTTCTTCTTTTTGTAGGCATCTCCATATTCACGGAGGAGTCTGTATGTACGCGCGGAATGATATAAAATGTAAAAATGTTGATGTAAAGGAGTATAATATCGAAATGCATGCTGAATTTTGTGCACTAGAGGTATCCAACAAACT
This sequence comes from Callosobruchus maculatus, assembly GCA_951848785.1. Lineage (NCBI taxonomy): Eukaryota > Metazoa > Arthropoda > Insecta > Coleoptera > Chrysomelidae > Callosobruchus > Callosobruchus maculatus. The sequence continues at coordinate 439,520 of CATOUR010000201.1, forward strand.
GGTAATAGTCACAGTTTACAGACCTTGCGCTGGAGATAGTGAACTATTTATGCAATCATTTGATAGACTTATTGAACACTTATTCAGCAGGTATAGACAATTGATAATCTTGGGCGACTTTAACATAAACTTTGCAGGAAACTCTACTCTCTTATCCGATTTTATTTGCATTCTTGCTTCTTATGGAATTTCTCCTACAATTAAAAATAACACACGGGTTTTTAATGGATCTGCTACTTGTATTGACAATATTCTGACTAATATTACCGATGACAACTTCGAGACAGGTGTCTGGGATCCATGCCTGTCAGATCACTATGGTCTATATTTAAATATAAATTTAGATATGGTTACTGCCGTTCAGCCTAATAGGTTCAGAAAAATAACATCCATCGGTCTTAATAGTATGCGCGAAGGCCTTGAAAATATGGATTGGGACCCCTTCTATAATACAGACTGTGTTGAATTTATGGCAAATTTTTTAGTAACAAATTGTCAGCAGTTGGCACAAAAGAATTTCCCCATGCGCAGTGTCCAGGGTAGAACAGGAAAAAATAAAATCAAGTGGTATAATGATGAATTGAGAAAGCAAAGAGAAGTAATTTCCACAGTAAAGATCGTGTGCGATTCTACAGATGATCCTTATTATAAAGCTCTGTTCACATCTTTGCGAGCCAGTTATAGAAGGAATATAATATCCTCTAAAAAACTAGCTTATGATAACTATATAAATAATTCTCAAAATAAACCTAAAGATGTTTGGAAAATCGTCAATTCAGAACGAAATAGACAAAATACCAAGGCAAACGGAAATATCAATCTGACACCTGATGATTTCAATAACTTTTTTATATCCGTTGCCACCGAAATTATTAAAGATCTCCCAGTAAATCGTAGCCTACAGTGCAACCTGCTGAACAGTATTCCATCTATCTCAAATTCTCTTGTACTATTGTCTGTTCATGAAACTGATGTGATAGATGCTATTGATTGTCTTAAAATATCTAATAGCTCAGATATATATGATCTTAACAGTAAGGTGGTAAAACATGTTAGCCCGGCACTAATCAGGCCACTTACACATCTGTTTAATAAGTGCATTGCATGTGGCGTATTCCCTGACTGTCTCAAGGTGTCCAGGGTAATACCTGTATTCAAGCAAGGCGAAATTCACCTGCCTGAGAACTATCGTCCTATTTCAATAGTCCCTCTGTTTGGCAAGATATTTGAAATCATAATTAAAAAAAGCCTTTGTAATTATCTAGAGAAACATAAAATCTTGGATGTGTCACAATTTGGATTTCGGCAGCACCACTCTACCATTCAGGCAGTATCCAAAGTTGTGGAGGATATAGTGGAGGGTCTTGAGAGAGGTGAGCAGATGGGCCTTACCCTCTGTGACCTTAGCAAGGCATTTGACTGTGTCTCCCACCAGCTTTTGCTGGAAAAAATGTCCAAATATGGTATAAGAGGACTCCCATTAAAGTTACTACGCTCTTATCTTGAGTCCAGGACGCAGTGTGTTTGCCTGGAAAATAAAATCTCTGAAATGAAGTTAATAAAGAGCGGGGTGCCCCAGGGTTCAGTTCTGGGACCTCTGCTCTTCATACTGTATATTAATGATCTGTTTGATTATCTGCTGCCTGTAAGAGCAGTATGTTATGCTGACGACACCACATTGATTAGCCGTGCAAATTCCGATTTAGAATTAGAAAAAAATATGTCGGAAAGTAAATCCAAGGCTGTGTGTTGGTTTACTCAAAATAATCTTAAGTTAAATGTGAGCAAGACACAAGAATTGAAGTTTTTAAAACATAACACTCAAGGCAATCCAAAAGATAACGCTAATGTATTAGGCATAACCTTAGATAATAGGCTAAATTGGCAGGCTCATATTTTGTCATTAAAATCTAAACTGGCTTCATCAATATATGTTATTCGTAAACTGAAGAGGCTAGTTAGTTCGACGACCATTCTAACGGTATATTACTCACTTTTCTACAGCCATATGAGCTACGGCATTAGATTGTGGGGGAACTCGCCACATGCAGTTAATATTTTTAGACTTCAGAAGAAGGCTGTACGTATTATGGTAGGTGCTGGCTATAGGGACCATTGTAAACCCCACTTCATTAACCTTAATATAATGACACTGCCATCATTATACATTTACTCGCATCTTGTGGACATTCATAGTAATAAGAACAATTACAGCCTAAACTCTAATTACCATTCATATAATACCCGATCCGCAGAACTAATAAGAGTTCCTAGATATCGGCTAGAGAAGTCTGCTAGGAACTCTTCACAATTACATCTATATAATATCCTACCAGCTCCTCTCAAAAACTTAGAGCACGCAAAATTTAATGCCTCCATCAAAGCTTTTCTTCAGGAAAATGCATTTTATTCAATTCGCGAGTACATGGACACCCTCAAGACGACAAGTACTTTCAAATTTGTAAAGTAGTTATTTTTGTATTGTTGTTTTTTACTTTATGTGTATTGTCTGTTTTTACAATTTAATTTTATATTTTTACATTTTATGTTATATATGGACTATTTTATCCTGACTTGCTACAAATGTAAATTTTACATATCGTAGTGAAATAAATCTATCTATCTATAAATTTGAATTTATTTGTACAGCCGAAAAATCAGCCTACCTATTACGAAATGAATCAATAAACCCCTTTGAGCTTCTCCAGTGTAGTGTATACCCGATTATGCGGCATAAATATTAACTATTATAATGGCACTGGCCCCCAAGTCTACGACGTCGTCATGCTACTTGAAATTTCGATTCTGATCACTAAATCCGATGAAACTACAAACCTGTGGAATATACAATAGAGCATATTTCGCACACTAACGGTAACATATTCAACGAATAAAATGCTGTAAGTTGTGACCATTTCACTAGGGGTAGCGCTATTCACAAGATTGCCCTCAAATAATTAGCTAACGGATCATGACCTTACCACTACTTGTTGACCCGCCACTGCAATCTCGCCTTGGATACGTCTCGTCTCCCCGCCTTACCTGCAAGCGATAGGTGACTCCTTCCGCTCGAAAAGAACAAAAAGTAGCACAGCAAGATGCGGAAAAGTGGTTTTCCAAGGAACACATTGGTCGCTGGGAACGAGACTTTCTAAGGTCGGGACCTCCCCTGCCCAAGACTACATTATTATACAAGCCAAACAGACGAAAACAGGTTCGGACTTCATACCGATGAGCCATGCTTACACTCACGATTTCATGCTTTGCTTCTTTGCGAGGCATCTAGGTATGGTCGTGTTTTACATAAATATAATCACGTAGATCTAACCATAATAGGCATGACCTAGAGCACAAAAATAATTATATTGGGATGCAAGTAGTATAGATATGCCGATTCTGATCCTCCCGAGGTCATTTGAAGGTCATTTAAATGGGGTGTGGATAACCTTGAGATGTGACGTGGGCTTTTCTTATAGGTGCCGATTCTGATCCTCCCTGAAGTTCATTTTGTAACGTTGTGTTTTCAAATGTGATCGTATCTGAAGGGCTTGTTTCAGTGGGGTGTTGGGTAACCTTGAGTTTTTTCGGTTTACAATGTGCCTATAGATAACGATTTTGAAATATTTGTTGTTAGTGTTTGAATTGGTTGTTTGTGTAACCTTGAGTTTTTTTTGTGTTAGTGTATAGCTGCTTATTTTGAACGTCCTTGAATGTGACTATTGACTGGATAACCTTGAGATTTGACGTGGTGGATAACCTAGAGATTTGACGTGAGGCCAATTGCAATCCTCCCTGAAGGTCACTGATATAGGGTGTGGATAGCCTTGAGATCAGTTGTATAATTTTCTTATGAGGCTTGATAGTGATGCTCCCTTAAAGTCATTCAACTGGGGTGGGAATAGCCTTGAGCTTGATCTCACAGAAGAACGTGTTCTGCTAACGTCAGACCTTGCCACCATAAGCAAGCAACCGGAGGTGGGGGTACGATGCCCTTGAGGATCTAGCTATAAATCGAGGAGGTTCGAGCATCGATGCTACAGTTGCCTGACTCACAGTGACTAACATATACTCTAATAAAATGCATACATGTAGTGATTGTGGTAAACATTTTACGCGTTCGGACAATTTGCGTCGGCATAAGAGAAATATTTGCAGTGTGAATCCCACAAATGGACCACCAGCTAAAAAAATTAAATTGGATAGTACACCTCCGAATATGATATGTCCTTGCTGCAATGTCTCGCTTCCGAACAATCGAATGGCTGCTCACGCAAGGACATTACAACATAGAACAAATTCATCGATCCCGATCAGTGATGGTGTGAGACTTATTAAAAGTGCATTCAAATGTAGAATTGCCAGCTATAGATTTAGCACATCAGAATTGTACACCGACTTTAAAGAGTTTTTCGAAAATATTAAGCAAAATACGCTAGATGTAATAGAAGAGAAACTTCGAGTGCACAGAGCTCTGAAAGTGAACATGGAAGTATTCGGGAAGTACGTATTACAGACGAGTGATGTAGCAGATATCAAATCCTTCAATACGGTTAATAAAGTAATAGACGAAAGCACAGAGCTGTCTGATGTTTATCAACAATTTGCTGATGAAATTACATCCCAGTCATCTGAGTTTGAGGAGAAGGATTCTGGTATGTTAAATATTTAGAGAAGTGCATAAATTAAGATAGTAACCTTTGTTGTTTTTTTCAGGGTGGGCGATTGAATGTATCCTTTATGCTGAAGTGAACATTAACAAGTTTTCACCATTGGGTGGATCATCTTATATAAAGTTACCATACTTTATAGAGAAGAAGAAGGCAGTGATAAATGTGCGAAATCAAGACCAGTGTTGTTTCGCTTGGGCCGTCACATCAGCGCTACTACCAGCAAGCACCCGAGTAGTGGAAGTGTCGTCCTACCCGCATTTTTCAACCATTTTGAATGTCCATGGTATGAACTTTCCCGTTACTCTTAAAGATATCTCATTGTTCGAGAGAAATAATAATATCTCTATAAATGTGTATGGGATTGAAAAAATAATCAAAGATGGTAACCTCACATATGAAATAGTTGGTCCATTGAGATATGCTCAGAAGAAATTAGCTTTACATGTCAATCTGCTCTATTTAACGGATGATAAAGGGAATGGTCACTATTGTTGGATAAGAGATCTTTCGCGATTAGTTGCAAATCAGTTAAGTTCAAACGGACATAAGCGGTACTTTTGTGATGGTTGTTTGTTATATTTTTCAACTAAGGCATATCTAGATATTCACCAAAGGAACGATTGCAATCATATATTCACAATAACACCCACAGAGAAACTACGAACTGATAAGTTTGGTAATCAGGTTCCAGAAAACATACTTAAATTCGAGAATTTTGAAAAGCAAATGCCGGTCCCCTTTGTGGTGTATGCGGATTTTGAGTCATTATTAAAACCAATCGATAGTTGTGAACCCAACCCAGAATATTCGTATACAAACGAAACCCACACACATGAACCATATTCATTTTCATATTTTATTAAATCTTCATTTGATTCTGACTTATCCAAATTCGTCTTGTATCGAGGTAAGGACGCGGCGAAAGAATTCGTGACAAGGCTAGAAGCTGATCTTAAAGAACTATATTTCAAATATTTGAAAGATGTAACTCCCATGATCCCTTTAACGCCGGAAGAGCAGATTGAGTTTGACACTTCAACGAAATGTAACATCTGTGAGAAGCCATTTTCAGGATCCGATATTAAAGTTCGCGATCACTGCCACATAACTGGTAAAGTTAGATTTGGGGCTGCACATTCGAAATGTAATTTAAATTTCAAATTACCAAATTTTATACCAATTATAACGCACAATTTATGTGGGTACGATTGTCACCTATTTATCAAACAACTATCTTCTCATGGAGATAAGATAGACGTGGTAGCCCAGAATAAGGAAAAATACATTTCATTTACAAAAAGTCTGTATATGCATGACTATGTGGACCGAACCGGTAGAATAAGGAGGAAGTTTTTACAAATGAGATTTATCGATAGTTGTCGTTTTCTACCTGGATCTTTGCAAGCATTATCAGACAGTTTGACTAATAGGGATTTTCTGGAGAGTAAAAAGTATTTTTCAGATCCTAGAGTCTTTAATTTAATTAGACAGAAAGGTGTATTTCCTTACAATTATGTGGATGATGTAAAGAAACTGGACCAGGAATATTTACCATCAAAGGCAGAGTTTTATGATAAGTTAAATGAGAAAGATATATCTGAGGAGGAATACGCGAGGGCAATAACTGTATGGAGAACGTTTAACTGTAGGAATCTGGGTGAATATTCTGATATTTATTTACGGACCGATGTTCTTCTCTTGTGTGATGTCTTTGAAAGGTTCAGGAGGAATAGTATGAATATTTACAAATTGGATCCAGCACACTACTACACAACCCCTGGATTGTCTTGGGATGCGATGTTAAAGTATACCAAAATTAGCCTTGAGCTCCTTACGGACATAGATATGATTGGGTTCTTTAAGAATGGTATTCGCGGGGGGATAAGTCAATGCAGCGATAGAATGCACGAAGCAAATAATAAATATTTACCAAATTATGATCCATCTAAAGAGTCAACATTTATATCATATCTCGACGCCACGAATCTTTACGGGCATGCTATGTCATCACCTCTTCCAACTGGGGGTTTCGAATGGATGGGGGATTCGGAAATATCTACATTCGATTTAGAAAATGCCAAAATAGACGGTGAGAATGGCTATGTCTTGGAGGTTGATGTGCGATATCCTGAAGGGTTACACGATTCACATAGCGACCTTCCGTTTTTGGTGGAAAGTATTATCCCACCAAACGCCAAGACAAAGATTCCGAAACTAATCCCAAATCTGTACGACAAGAAAAAATATATTGTACATTATCGCGTCCTTCAACAAGCTGTAAGGTATGGTTTGCAAGTAACCAAGGTTCACAGGATCCTTAAGTTCAAACAATCGTTCTGGTTGAAGGAGTATATCGATCTCAATACGACAATGCGTAATAAAGCAAATAATAAATTTGAAAGGGACTTCTATAAGCTTCTAAACAATGCAATCTTTGGAAAAACTATGGAAAATGTAGATAATAGAAGAGATATAAAGTTGGTCACACATTGGGAAAATCATCGTAATAGCATCGGTGTGGGAGCACTAGTAGCTCGTCCAAATTTCAAGAGTTGTTCCATATTTAACGAAAATCTTGCAGCTATCCATTTAGGAAAAGTTAGGGTACATTATTTCTAGCCAATATACGTGGGATTCTGTATATTAGACATATCTAAAATAGTAATGTATGATTTTTTTTATGGTTTTCTTAAAAAACAGTTCAACGATAAAGTATCTATGCTTTACTGTGATACAGATTCGCAAATTTTGAAAACTCATACAGACGACTTCTATGAATTTATGAGAAATAATATCAGCGAGTTTGATACTTCAAATTATAAACAAAACAATGAGTTCAAAATTCCAGTCAATGACTCTATTCTGGGTAAAATGAAAGACGAATTTCCAGAAGACCCTATAATAAGTTTTTACGGAACAGGTGCGAAAGCATACTATATCAAGTCAGTTAAGGGAGAAATGAAAAAAGCAAAGGGTGTTAAAAAAGCAGTAATACAAAATCAGTTATGTGGTAATGATTATAAGCATATAATAGAGAATGGTGGTCTGATTTTAAGAAAAATGAATACATTCAAAAGTAGGCTGCATGATGTATATGCAGAAGTCAAAAATAAAGTAGCTTTAGCACACAACGATGATAAAAGGTTTATAATTCCAAATACAACAAAAACTTTACCCTGGGGGCACTCTGACATTGAATTTTACCAAACAGACCCCACAACGAATGTAAAATATGCTATCGATGCTATTAGTGAGATGACAACGCGCGAAGCTCCTGAAGATGGTAATTTGGATCTACTTATACAATTAATGTTAGCCGAAGTTTCTAGATATTAGATTTAAGTTACTGTACGCTTGTAAAGTAGGATAGTATTGAATAAATGCTTGAAGAATAAAGTTGGCCATTTTATTTCAACTTTTGCGCCTAAACTGACACTACTCATCACCAACATCATATTCAGTGGCAAACGACATGACTACAGTTGTTGTAGATATTCAAGGATATCATATCGAATCAAAATTTGTTCCAAAAGAGATAGCATTTAAGAAAGATGGAATATTGTACCATTACATTGTTAAACCTATGGTTCACTTCAGTAGACTGAACGTGAAAGACCAGAGAACTGTTAAGTTTGTGGAAAAGTATAATCATGGTATTAGATACAAAGCAGGAAATACAGATGGTAACCAAATAATGAAAATAATCAAGCATCACGTTAACAACGGTGATATAGTCTTTCTGAAGGGCCATCAAAAATATATCTATCTACTCAAATCTGTTGCTGAGCTGAGCTTAGAAAACGTGGAGATAGTGAATTTGGAGACCGACAATGATATCCAGCTTAACGTGAACTTGAACAGAGAATCAATATGTGATGATGTAATAAGGTGTAATTATCACTCCCAAAACAGAAACGGTAGGTGTGCCTTGAGTGTTTGCACGATGATTGATTTGTGGATAAGGAGATACCGTTCAACCATCAAAGAGCAGAAAGGAAATCTTCATTTACTACAAGACGACCAATATTTTTGAATTCCAAGTTACATTACTAATGTTATTTTGTTGAATAGGTTGTATTAGTATTCCAATATATTCATCAGAAAAATATCAGACTGTTTCATTTAATACATACCACGATACATGCCAAAGTGTATAGGGTGGCTCATATTGAAGTTTTGTTAGCAAAATTAATTCATTTCTCGAAGTATAAAAATTAACCTTATTCAAGAAATGTTGTTACAGCCAGACGTGTAAGAAACACAGGGATTACCGAAAACGTCTGGCAACATGGCAGTACATATGGCAGGGTTTTGGGGGCTGTCCCTCATTCCCTCCACTCAAGCGATTCGACCTATTAAAGTAGTGGGCGGATACCTCTATCCCACTCTTCCTTCTAACCAATCAAAAATGGGGAGAGGGCGATCAGCAAGCGATTAGGGTAGGAGTTTAAGGCATAAAACTGCTGGTCGGAACCAGGAGAGGTCATTCTGTTTAGCTTTCGATAACAGACAAGCAGCTACAGCCACCTTCCAGCAACAAGCGACTAATTCGAGGATGTCCGCAAAGATGAATGTAAGTATAAATAATTTGGGTATAATTTGAGGGACTGCTCTGCCAACTGTTGGCAATGATATACGTTTCTAAGCATTTTTTTCTTTTATTGTTACAGATGACCACCGATGCCCTGTACCATTCCGACGATGACGACTTCCAACCTTCACCAGCTAAGCGACCAGCACCGCAACCATCCGTCTCCGTGGCGGGGCCAAGCCCGACCACTAGGAAAAGGACGGCGCCGGTGAAGGTAACGACTGGCACAAAACGCCAGAAGAAGGAAGGTAGCGCTTCCGAAAATAAATTGGTTGCGAAGCAATCAAAGCCTTTGAGGAAGACGAAGGAAAGCCGACCGTCGACTTCGATGCCGCAAAAGAAGCGAAAAGAGGGTGCTAAAATGAAGTCGTGTAAGTCAGCATACAAGACTTACGCGGCTCAATACCAGCAATATGAGCCCTTCCTTTTCACTTCAGTTGCTGCACCGGAGTCGACAGTGGATTTCTCGTTTCTTAACGAGGCCCCGATTACGACGGATCCAAGTTGTTTTCGCAAGTCACCTATCCGGGTGTTGGCTGGACTTGAGGAGCCTGGTGTGGTGTCGTCGTCGATAACTCCACCGGAACGGTGTCAAGCAAAAATTGTGGTTCATGAAAATTTGCTAGTCACCGCTCCAGTAGAATTATCAACGAAGGCACCTTCAGAGCCCGATGAAAGACCGTCAACCCCGGAGCGGTATCGTACACCCTCACCGACGCCATCCCGTAAGCTGCCAGCTACACCGAGGACACCGAAGATACTAGCGACCGAACCGTCCCAGGAGTCGCTAGCATCTTCGGCATCTAAGGAGAGCGGCAGCTCTAGCAGTAGTGGTTGTAGTGGTAGTAGTAGTAGTAGCAGCAGTAGCAGTGAGAAAGTGGCTACTACGAATGAAACCACTATGCTTGGCCCACTAGTGTCCTTCTATGCTGGCCAACTGCAAAAGGTCGAAAGGGACCTGCAGAAGGCGGAGGCGGAAAAAATGCAGTTGTCCGAAGAAGTGCAGTCGCTGCAGACGCTCGTTGACTTAAAACGAACCGTCGTCGAGGAAAGGCAGCGACTGCAGGAGCGTCTCCAGCAGTTGGACCAGCGTTTGGCAGAGATGGATGGTGCGGAGCAAGCTGGTGAAAATATGAAGGAACGGGAGCGGATCGTTGGGGAAAGGGTAGCGCATCTGAAAGGAAAAAAGGAAAAACTGGTGGGACGGATGGCTACGGTCATAGCTTATGAAGATGACCCTATCTGTCTGTCCCAATCCCAGTAGTTTTTTTATGTATATATTTTTTTCCTTTGTTTTTCCTTTGTTAACTTGTAGATATTTAGAGTTAGTTGTATGTATGTATATATTTTTCCATTTAGAATTAGCATTATGTATTTATTTTTATTTAGTTTGATATTTTTCATAGTTAATAAATTAAAATGTATATTTGTGGAAAAAAGCAACAAAAAAAAAACAATTTAGATTTTAAAAAAAATTTGTAAAAAATGTTGAAATTTAGGTATTTATTTGTATATAGGGGTTAGTGATTTGTGTACATTTTTATATAATAGTAGTAATGTACAAATGTATTTTTATGTATATCTTATAATTGAGAAAATATATAAAACAAGTTTTAGTTGATGAAAAAGTATTTGTGAAAAAAAGTGTCTTTAAATTTTGTATTCATTTGTATGTAGTTGTTAGATATTTCTGTAAATTTTTCTAGAATAGTAGTAATATACAAATGTATTTTTTGATCATAATAACTTTTATGTATCTTATAATTCAAAAATAAAGAAATTGAAATAGATATATATCGATTCTGAAATCTAGTTTATTTCTGATTAATAAATGAGAAAAAAATATGCAAAAAAAAATTGTTTATGAAAAAAAAAATATTTGTGAAAAAAAAGTTCGTAAGTATTTGACAAAAACAAATAGGTTAGTTTATGAAAAATATTTGTGAAAAAAATTATAGGTTGGTTTCTAAGACAACAGGTTAGTGCGTAGTCTCCAATTACACATAGTGCTTACTGGGTCGTGCTAAGTTTCGGTAAAGGTGGAGGTTAGGTCGACTGCTGCGCCGTCGACTAACATCGACACGGGCGGTGGGTCGACGGCTCCGCCGTCGACCCACCTTATCTCGCCGCGCATGCAAAGGCGAGGCGGCGCCCCATGGGCCGGCACGGCGGCGGCACATGCTACGGCGAAGCCGCCGAGCCGCGCATACAAAGGCTCGGCGGAGGCCCATTTTGACGCATTTTGAGGGGCAAATGTGATCTTCAAGGGTCCTTCAAAACGGTAGTTTTTTCAGAAAAAAGACTGAAAAAAAAACGTTAGAAGCATGAAAAAATCGAGATAGACAAAATTGTAAGACTGATAAAAAAGTACACCACTAAATAAAATTTTTAGAGATCCTTCATTGGTGAAGCCGCCCACGCTCGATGAATTTTTTTCTGTCACGGTGGTAAGGTTTTTTGAATAAAGTACGATTTAAAAAAAAACAAGTTTATTGGTTGATACAAACAAAAAATCTCTTTATAATTCACAAAAATAGCGCCTCATATCTCCTCCTCGCTATCTACAGGAAAAGGTAATTCCACTCTCTGGTTTTCTGGACCATCCGGACGATCAGGATCATCATCGTCGCTGTTATCAGATGAGCTGTCAATTGTAAACAGCAGGAACCCCAGTGGCTGTCTTGTGGAGTCGCACGGTCCATCGTCCATCGGTGACCTCGCCACCGCCCAATGTGATTGGTCGGGTAACTCACCATCAGGAACCGCAGTCTCGATACTCCATATGCTGGAGTTATCATTGTCGTCATCTAACCAAGACGTTGAGTCGCAAGGTCCGTTTGACTCTGTAGTCATTTCGCTGCTAAATGTGTTAATTCGTCACTTGATTGTACCAGTATGATTTTCATTGACAAGAACTCTCGTTTTTATGTTTCTAGTTCCCCACACTAAAGCCCCCTCCATACCTCCTCCCCTCTTCATCTATACATCTTTAGAAGTAAACTTAGTGTGTTATTGGATGGAACGTCGATGGCATTGGTGGGTGGGTACTTATATGCGTGCCCCAAACCAAGACACAATAATCTCACAAACGCTCAAGGCGCATTTACCGTTTCTGTTAGCACACTGGCACTCATGCTTCATACTATTTTCAAGTATCACCAATTACTAAGTTACTGAGCGCTTATTGATAGAACAAGTAATTGTATTATTATATGAGGGGATGGATATAGAAAGGAAAAAATATTGCTTCTTTTTTATTTCATTCATTATTTATTTTATTCAAGATGAACATTACTTTATACATCGAAAAAAGATAAAACAGTTTCTTTTTCTTCATTCAATTTTGTCCTTTTCTGTTCAGATTTCATACTAAGAGTATCAATCCTCTTCAGACAATCATCTAACTGTCGCTTCCTTTTATTTCTGCACTCCTTGACACGTTTTCTTTCTTCATCTAACTGCTTTATTCTTTCATCATCCGCTGCCTGGGCTGCCTGAAGCTTGTCACAATGGGCCATCTCCTCTGCCAATTTCTTTTCTGCACTTATTATTTCAGCTTTAATTCGCTGAATACTACTTCTCAACGCATCCCTCTTCTCGTCGAAGTCGTCCATTGGAGGTTGCTTCGATTTAAGTAGTGTTTCTCTTAAAATGTTGCTAACTGGTTTGGATGCTGCCTGTTTCGACTTTCTCACTGCTGGCACTGTTGACGCTGTACCCGTTGATGTTCTCGCTCCATCTCCAACTACTGGCGGCATCGATGCTGCACTTGTTGATGCTATCGCTGCATCTGTTGATGCTCTTGGTACATCCATATCTATTTCTACCACCGCATTAGCATCCTCTGCGATTCTCCGGTCTGGCTGCTCCACATGAATAAACTCGTGAAGTTCATCCTGGACTTCTACTGCCAACTGTGTAAACTGCACCCCGTCACTCTGCAGTTCCTCCAGAATGGCTTGCAAGCAATCGCCACTAATAGCGTCTTCGTTCTTTGTTGGTTGGTTGGCCATGATGATGTACGTAATATGTAGTGTTTTCTACGGAACAGTATGATTCTTTGAAGACTGTAGAACTGATAAACCATTGAAAGTAGACTTGTATTTATACAGAAAACACTCTACACGACAGTAGTAAAATCTAAGAGGGGGAACATTGAAATACTGATATGGGTGGTGTACGTGCAGCTGTTTAACGATGTACACTATAATAGACCAATGAGAGGACTGGTTGAAATGTATCACAACCAATAAGCGTTTATGGGCGGATTCACTTACAGTTCGGTCAATAACGATGTCCGTTAGAAGCCACCGATATCGATGCTACATGGCAGTAGTAAAATCTGAGAGGGGACCATTGAAATATCAATATGGGTGGTGTAAGTGCAGCTGTTTAACGATGTACACTGTAATAGACCAATGAGAGGACTGGTTGAAATGTATCACAACCAACAAGCGTTTACGGGTGGATTCACTCACAGTTCGGTCAATCACGATGCGCGTTCGAAGTGGCTGATATCAATGCGCGCATGCGTTGTCGGCGCGTATAGCGAAATGTTCTCTATTTCCACTAATAATCTTACGTACACCAGCTGGCAAGTAGGCGGATCTTCTTTTTTTTTGCTTTCTTTAACGATATACACTGATGGGGGAAGACAGTAGAGGAGGGAGGCTTACCTACCTGGAACTGTATAAATATGATGGTGAAATGAGAGTTCTTCAGTGCAGTTCTGCTACCGCTACTACTACTACTACTATACTACCGCTACTACTACTATTTTGAAAATGGAGTATTCGAGGAAGTTGATCCCCTGCCCGTACAATGGTGAACATGAGGTGCGGCGTGGGACAATTGGGGACCATTTGCTGGTTTGCCCTTTCCGGGGTTGTGGTCCGGTGAATTGGCCACAATATATTGCTACCTATCTAAGTAAAGGTAAGTTTCCTCATTTCACTATATATCCCTACACGAGCAAGCTATCAAATGACAACTAGTTTATAACAGAATAATCCAAAATTTACAGTTGTTCTACAAAATATCTCCTTATTTGCAGAGCCATCCACCCAGACAGGAAGCCATAAGGAAGCCGAGGCCAGCAACCCCACCACGCCACCGCAGGACCCATCGAAGTACGGACTAGTGCAATGTCCGCGTGTTGCAGCGCATTGGGTCAAACCTACGTCGATGGGAATGCACCTCCTGCGGTGTGCCAAGAACGTGCTGCCTACCAAGAACGTGCCTACCACGCCACCACAGCATCACCTCGCAAGCCGGAGAGATGTGGAGGTTCAGCCTGAAGGTACATAATTCGTTTCTGCGACAAAAACTTTTTTTCTTTTTTCATATATCTTGCACATCTTTATCCTAGAAGTCACAGAAAATTGATCTCTACTAAACATCATTGTATTAATTTTGCACTGATACAATCATATTGTATAACTCTAAATTTTAAATAAATCAAGCCACACAAAAATTCTTCAGTACATCCACATAGATTTTCAACCTTCTGAATCTTACCCACATTCACATAAATTACAAAACCATATTTTCTATTGTTTCAGAAAACTGGGATGATGATGATTATCCCACGTATAGGCCGAATTTCCAGAACAGAGAAGTAATCCGGGATCCTCCCCCTTGCCTCTCCAAGAGGGAGAGAAAGCTGTGGAGGAGAAGCGAGGTGGTGCGCTTCAACAATATAACTAAATAATTTTTATCTTAGGTTAGGTGTATTTTATGTATTAGAGATTAAGGTAGAATTAAATAATAAAAGTAAATTGAAAAAACTGCTATTTTATTTCCAAAAGTATCGAAACAAATATACACATTGAAATTATTACTGCTAAACATAGTCTGCGCTCCGTCATATCAATCATCACAGTACATCTGCAGCGTCTATCCAGGAATTCTTGTTCTTTTGGAAACCTAACCATTTTACAAAGAGCTTGTTTCCTCTCCTTTTTAAGACTTTTTCAATCAAATACTCATTTGGAAACTGTGTTTTTCTTAGCTCAGCTTCATAGAAACAACCGCTTATTGGTCGCCGATCCATATCTTCTAGCATATATGTGACCGGATCTGTAATATTAACTTTGCGTATTTTGAAGAGCTCCGTGGAATAATTCGGAGTGTAACCTTTTTCAAATACACCTTTATATCTGCTTATTCTCACAACGTCTCCAAGATTAAGTTTGCTTTTGCCAGCAACCTTTGGATTGCGATACGCACTCAATCGAGTGTGAACATTAATTTCAATAGGGGCCAATCCAGTTGTTCGATGTATTCTATTGTTATATACGTTAGTGATATCATCCAAAATAGTGATCCATGTGTAACTTCCTCTTGCGGAAAATTCTTTGAACAGAAGGTGCTTTAGCGAACGGATAGCCCTTTCAGCAATTGCGGCCTTCTTTGTACTGTATGTGGAATAATGGTTAATTCCATACTTGTTCATGAGAGAAGCAAATTTTCTGTTGTAAAATTCGGTTCCATTATCTGTTTGTAGATTAATTGGATAATATCCTGCGTCCCTTATGATATCGCCCATTGCTGTCGTTACCGTTACCATATCTTTCTTCTTGATTGGTCTACACCATAGGAACTTAGAATAGCAGTCAATGACTACCAATATGTATCTATATCCATTATTTTCTTTATGGAAAGGTTGCATTTCCGCTAAATCAGCTTGCCATAAGTCAGCGAAACCTTTTATGATAGTTTTTCGACGGCGAAAGTTCTTCCGAACTGCCCTGTGTAACTCTTCTGCTATGCCACGTTTTGTTGCGCTGTTAATTGACATATCTACATGTAGAGGTCTGACTCAGGTGATTGTAGAACAGAAACTGATCATTAATCATGAAAAATCTACTGATCTATGGTCTGAGTTGATTTAAAGTGTAGCCTGCAAGCCACGCTGGTAAAACAGGGCCACCTTCAACATCGAATTCCCTTTTGACTTCACTAGCTAATTTCTGGCAAAAATTATATACAACCTCTAGTTGCTCTAAAATGGATATCAAATTGGTTGTTAATACATCAATCTTTTTCTCAAGGCCATCACTCAATTCTAGCGTTTTGCTATTCACCATACTTTCAAGCATATCAGTGGTACTTTTTAGTTTTTTTTCAACATACTTTATATGAACAGAGTCATTTTCATCTGTAGGATCACCAACATTCTTTAACTGCTTTCCATTGATATCATAATTTCCAGTTTGTGTAAGTTTAAAACCAATACCTGGAATACCACGTACAGTTGTATGCTTAGAACTGCGACGACCAAACTTATCTATCGTATTGTGCATCGCTACGAAAGCGTTATACTATTAGTGGGATCTTTCAACTTGCAAATATATACCCCAAAATTAGCGTATTACGCCCTCTTCACGCAATTCTTCTATTATAGATAAAATTTCGTTATCGTGGTTTGTGTGACCCGCGGATTTTGAGCTGTATAGCAATTTCAGTCGATCAATCAGCTCGTTGATGTCGTTCCAATACACAAAGTCGCGTTTATTAGTGTTAAATATCTTATACTTAGGTATCTTCATTTGTGTATGTCCCCTACCAACTCTGGCTCTCAAATGCATGGGGGATGATGTAGATAGGATATTAAATAATTTATTGAAATACTCAGATCCGTCGACATTGTAAATATTAAGAGGTGTGTAATCTTTGCGAAGTACATTAGTTAGATTCAATATGGACCTGAATGTGTGTAGAGTTTTCGAGTCGGAGTTTCGTGTATCTCCTACAAACATCATATCTAGTAAGTGTGGGGATATTTTGAATTTACTAGTCTTATCACCCGATGATAAATGAACCGCCTTATCATCAAATTCCACTTCATGTACACCCATTAACAGCTTCTGTGATTGTGGGTCGATCCTTACATTATAAACACTTCCATAGGCCGGATGTCCTGCTCTCAAATTATCTATATGACTTTTCAACACCTCAGCAACTGCCTCTCTATCCACACTTGAATTAGCTGTAGATACATACTGAGTGACTGAATCTCTTTCCCTCTCATTAATTGATGATGGTGTATCAGGTAACTCCTTTATTGGTGTTATACCGGAAAAAGCAGCGGAAGTCAAATCTTCGAATCTCGGCCCTTTTGGTGTGCTAGTAGAGGGAAGGGTTTGATTTGGATATGTAGATGGTGGTTTTTTAGGAGTGCTCGTAGGACCAACATTTTGAATTGGCTGTTTCGGTAACGTAGGATTGGATGCATTTGCTATTGTCTTCAACTGTTTTGTAATAGGCTCATATATCTGTTCCAATGAAGTGTTACCGATTTCGCGGGCTTTCCTTACATAGTTGAATTTTCTCCGCACTGACTCTGTTGCATTAACTAATTCTTTTTTTAGAGCTACCTCATCATTGCTCTGTTGTTGTTTCATTCTGGTATATGTAATGTTGCCACTGTGATGTATGCTGATTGCAGTCTCACATTCAATTGATGATATTATTAGTCTTGCAGTGGATTTATGAAGCTATCG
Source organism: Callosobruchus maculatus (assembly GCA_951848785.1). NCBI lineage: Eukaryota > Metazoa > Arthropoda > Insecta > Coleoptera > Chrysomelidae > Callosobruchus > Callosobruchus maculatus. The sequence continues at coordinate 457,285 of CATOUR010000201.1, forward strand.
AATCCCTTCCGGTACCTGCCGTTTCTTATTTCTCTATCTTTGTCGATAACTAGGAATCCATATTTATCCCTCCAACATATTGCACACATATCTTGAAATTGCTTAAAAGTTACATCGGGAGCCACATGGTCAGAGAAAACATGTGATAAATTTGTATTATCGACCTTAAACAAAACTATCAGGTTTGCGTTGTCTCTAATCACTCTTTTCGGTACCCAACTGTAACTTTGCACACAGTAAAAGCAATCCACACCTTTGTGTCGCCCCATACTGAAGTATTCTCGTATAGCATTTTGATTCTCACATATCACATCATCAAAGATAAAAACTGAGTTTGGTTTGGCTTCTGACGGTGGTGGAACTTCGGAATTATTAGCAAATGCATAATATCCTAGTCCATCTATCGAACTCATTACTTTTTCAATGAATGCGTACTTGGGTTGGTTGAGCGACTTTGAAAAAATATATAAGTTCTCAAAAAACAGCCCATTCGGATGTAACAGGAGAGATACTAGTACATTGGTTTTTCCACAGTTTGATGGTCCAACTATAATACATCGAATTGTTGATGGTAGTAGTACCCCATGTCGACGACGAGAAGTATTATTTTCCGGATCAGTAACATTGACATCTATATTGCTAATGTCTAATTCCTGGTCCTGTTTTGTCACCTTCATCGTTCAACGACTTGACCATATATAAGCTGCAGTTGTTTATATGTGTTTTATTTAAATGCCGCTACTTCTTGAGAGAAGGTGTAGTAGCATCTCCAAAACTGGTGGTGGAATTGTTAATAAGTTGATAAATAAGCTGCCATTCGAAGCACATTTGCCTTTTTATCAGTATTGCGGCCCGGGTACTCGATTGGAAGAAAGGATCGCACTAGGCCAAAAAGGAATAAATAGATTAGACGCGGCCTGCTTACAACACGACCTTGCATACCGCAAATCCGATTTAGCTACAAGACATAAAGCTGACTACCAACTTGAGCAAGAAGCTTGGAAACGAGTCAAATCAGCTGACGCGAACCTTGGAGAAAAAGCAGCTGCTTGGTTAATTACAAATATTATGAAGATCAAACGACGCACTGGAATGGGTCTTGCAACACTACGTGGACGGAATAAGAAGAAATGCATGCGTGAAAAATCGAGGAAATTAGTAGGTGTAAAACATCGTGCAGGAATGGGTTATGCATCACGACGACGAGGGCAGAATAAAAATAATATACGTAGGAAAATGAGGAAGGCTATAAAGAAGGTGCACTTTGGTTCAGGAATACTAAACAGAGTTCGCAAAAATATGAAACATTTTTCGAACCACAAGCAAGATAACAGTGTGCTAAGAAAAGCAACATCTGCTGCATTATTAGCTACCCGGAAGTATATCAAGTCCATTGGGGGCAAACGGCATATTCGTCTTCCGCGAGTTATACCTATCCCCAAAGTAGGTGGAATTCTTCCTTTGATTCCAATTTTTGCCGGTCTCTCAGCATTAGGTAATCTCGCTGGGGGTATTGCAAATATTGTTAGGTCCTCTAAAGCAGTTAATTCAGCACGACAAAGGAATACAACTGATTCAACATCTACTTCTGGTATAAGTAAAATTGGAAACGGTATATATTTGAAACCATACCGCAAAGGATTTGGTTTGTTTATTAAACCTAGGACTTCAAAAAACTTTTAAAAACCCTACCCCAACGACCGCTTACAGATAATGACCTTGTGTATTACGCTAAAAAGCTAGAAATACAATATTTCAGAGGGATTTTTATGCGCGATGATCTGCCTAAGCAAGGTCCACTGAGGAATGAGTCAGCCATCATTAATTTAGACAGCAAGAGTGGGGATGGGTCACACTGGGTTTCATATATAAAACGCGGAGTGGTGGTATATTATTATGACAGTTTCGGCAACCTACCGCCAACCAGCGAACTGGTGAAATATTTCCTCAAAAAATCTAAGAAGATTCAGATCCTGTATAATCACAGACGACAGCAGAACTTCAATACCTTTTGGTGCGGGCACCTGTGTCTACGATTTCTTTCTGAAGAGAAGCAAAAATCTGTGAAAAATGGATCGTGAAACACTTAAAAAGATGAGCAATTCCCTTAAAGCATTTTCAAGAGAAAGAAGCCTGTTGAACATGACACAAGAAGAACTTGCCCACATACCCAAAGAAGTACTGATGGTATGTACACCTAACGAAATAGCACTTGTATGGAACAAACTGCCATTGCATTTGAAGGAAGATGTGGATATACAACGATTCCAGTTCTGTTGGGAGCACTATAATACACACCAGAACGGAGATGAAGCAGACGGGCCGCCACCAAGAAAAATATTTTGTTGTTACTGTAATTTGCAAGATATCTCTATGACAAGCAGTAATGAGTCGAACAAGTGTTGTAATCAATAAAATTTTGAATATATAAAAGTGTTATTTTTTTTGTATCACCGCAGTCATGTCTTATACATTTACCTTGACGGGTTATGACAGTGTGCTGTCTGCTAGTTTTTATCCGCCAATAGAGCTGGATACCAATGCGCAGTACGGATTGGGGCTAATAGGTTTTTACTCCTACAACTCAATATTCAATGTTCATGAGGGTAATAATCTAATTGTGTTTAAACAACCTTCAGATGATTCTCAGATGAATATTACATATATTCCACCAGGCACCTACGAAATCGATGAACTCAACATATATCTACAAAAGATAATAAAGTCCATAGTTCGATACAAACATAATGTTACAACTGACGAGCTGTTTTGTCTGAAGGCCAACAACAATACAATGAAATGTGAATTATATTCAATATATGATGTTGATTTATCTTTCCCTAACTCAATTGCATCTTTGATTGGATTTGAGCCGGAGGTTTTCGAATGCAACAAAAAACATATATCAACCTTACCAGTTAATATAACGACAGTCAGACTAATAAAGGTCGACTGCGGATTGATATCTGGCGCCTACCACAATGGAAGTGAAATGCACACTCTGTATGAATTCGACATAGACGTTGAGCCTGGATTCAAATTAACAAAGGAGCCACAGAATGTAATATATATGAGCGTTATGCCTAGTGGTCGTCAGTTTATCGATAACATCACACTGAAAATTTTGGATGACGAGGGAAATCTGATTAACTTCCGTGGTGAAAAAATTATCGTTAAATTGGAATTGCGTCGGTTAGCTTGAGCAAACTCCACAATTGAATAGGATGGGTTTTCTATATAACATAGGTGCACAACAATTGAAAAAAGTCGATAAAGCCCTTACAAACAACCATAAAATACGAAGAACACATAGGAATAACCTTATTCGTCATTCGTCAGCTGCCAAAGGCACAACGTCGAAGCTATCACTACAAAATCGTAAGTTTCTGGAGTCTATAGGACTAAAGCTAACTGAAAAATATGGTTCTGCACGTATCAAGTGAGAAGCTGGATGTTTTTGAGGAACCGATTTTGGATCACTCCTTAGCAAGTTTACATGAATACACATACAAGCCGTATGGTTCACCATATTTCAAGAATTCTGACATTGTTCATATACCAATCAACTTCCAAGATCTCATTTTAAATATTGCTGACAGTTACATTTTCATCGAAGGAACGTTTACTCCAAGTGATGCCACGAAGTCCTGCTATCTATCTAACAATGCTCTGTCTTTTCTGTTTGATGAAATTTCTCTACATATGGGTGGTGAAAAAGTTGTCATTGTACGAAATCCTGGAATAACGTCAACAATGAAAACAATGATCTCTCATGGTAAAAGTGCCGCCCATTCACTATTATGTACAGGATGGGGCTTAAATGAAGACAATTCAGCGATATGGGATTCAACTAGTAAGGTCTTCAGTGGTAGAATACCTCTAAAACATATAATGGGATTTGCTGAGGACTATAAAAAAGGAATTCTAAACATAAAACAAGAGCTTGTATTAGTCATTGCAAGATCCTTTAAGAACTGCTTTGTCGGTGAATGTGACGCAGAGCTATCAATATCAAAGATTGAATGGAAAGTCCAACAGATTGTTCCTGAAGACCGCTACAAGGTCAAACTTCTACAGAGACTGAACAAAAGCAGTTTGAGTTCAAGGATTAAGGTGGCATTTCGCTCTTGGGATTTGTATGAACTACCATCACTTCGCTCAACATCAACAGACGTCTGGGCAATTCGAACAACCAACAAGCTAGAGAGGCCTTTGTTTGTTATCGTTGGATTTCAAGACTCAAAATTAGCAGAAGATCCTAAGAAGGACATCACTAAGTTCATTCATGCCAACATAAACTCGATTCGATTGAAGCTGAATAACCAGGTATACCCATATGAAAGGTGGAACCTGGATTTTGAGAAGAAGCTAAACACTGCGGCTTACTATGCATTTGAGAGCTTCCAAAGTGCGTATTACAACAAGGGAATGGCAGAACCATTATTCAATATTAAGGAGTTCAATGATAACCCACTATTTGTAATCGACTGCAGTCATCAACCTGATAACCTTCAGCTGTCAACTGTGGATATATCGTTGGAATTTGAAACCAGAAAATCTTCTTTCCCAGCTAACACTAAAGTGTATGCATTAATCATTCACGATTCTTGTATTAGTTACAACGCTTTTGATGGATCTATTCAGAATGGACTTATTCATTCATATTAAATGTATTTTGATTTTTATTATAGCTGTCATGGCAAAAATAAAACACTTTTAATACATTTGTTTTTTTATTTATGCATAAATGATACAGAAGTGAGCCGGATGCGTACAAATGTCATTCTTTATCTACGAAACTATATTTGGTAATTATATGTTGAGGTAAATATTCCTCTATTGCATACAAAAATGGTTTGAGTTCATTACTAATCATCCCATCACATAGTTGATCGATGGTACATTCTTCACGTAAATATTGTCTGCATAACTTTTCCCCTTCTTCATATTTCCTGATTAGCATCCTCTTCCGTTCGACCTCTTCATCATCCCAGCAGATACTCAAGTCATAGACCGTGGAATGTTCCTCATCGAAAATCAAATCTACCAATTGACATGCAATTCTCTGGATGGCTGTACGTAGATCTTTTGCTTCAGGCCACCCCATTGCTGAATACTGCATCCACATTGTATAATGGGAATGAAAAGTTAGTCTGCTTCTGAAACAAACAGAACGTCTAATACCAACTAGGTGCAAATAAATGTTTTTATCTCGAATTTACCTTCTACATATCGCGGGTCCAATACATGGGAGTAACCATTATATTATTTATACCCAACACAATCTGTACTACCTCATCATCAAATATATTATTGTTGAATATAATCAAATTTCATCAAACATTTGGAGCGCGCGCCTGGTGTTTTAGGTGAACTTTGACCAATATATGTTAGTGAATATTTATTTTGAGATTCATTTATCTCTTTAATCACTGCTTCAGACATATGCTCCGATACTCTTTTAGGTAACCATACTTTGAACTCATTAGCATCATCTTCTAATAGTGTTGCTACTAGACATTCACCAAATTTTGATTTGACGGGTGACAGATTCTTAATTGTATGGGCTTTGTTTACAGTTAGTGAAGATAAAGTTCTGAAAAGTATTTTGTTATCGAGTTCACAGTTGATTTTATTGTTAATTTCATGCAATTCAGAGGTAGCGACAGACATTGTTTAAAGAAAAAACAAATAATGTTACTGTTGGATAAATAATATAAAAAAGGGTGCTCACCAAGTTATATCTGTACACAATATACTTCGGGACTATACTCTGATCGTCTCTCGACTTTTACTGATCACTAGCCCGTTATTACACTATTTATACAGATACCTTCAAGGTCAAAATACGTCACCGTGCATTCTTCTCAAAACCATCAAGCCTCGTAAGAAAATCATACAACTGATCTCAAGGCTATCCACACCCTATCTGAGTGACCTTCAGGGAGGATTGCAATTGGCCCCACGTCAAATCTCGAGGTTATCCACCACGTCAAATCTCAAGGTTATCCAGTCAATAGTCACATTCAAGGACGTTCAAAATAAGCAGCTATACACTAACACAAAAAAAACTCAAGGTTACACAAACAACCAATTCAAACACTAACAACAAATATTTCAAAATCGTTATCTATAGGCACATTGTAAACCGAAAAAACTCAAGGTTACCCAACACCCCACTGAAACAAGCCCTTCAGATACGATCACATTTGAAAACACAACGTTACAAAATGAACTTCAGGGAGGATCAGAATCGGCACCTATAAGAAAAGCCCACGTCACATCTCAAGGTTATCCACACCCCATTTAAATGACCTTCAAATGACCTCGGGAGGATCAGAATCGGCATATCTATACTACTGATGCATCACTGCTGTGAAGGGTGCAAAACCTTGAAGGAGGAAATAGTTTATCAGGTTGGTCAGACAGTATTTATTCATTGTAGGTATTTTGAATTTACTACACCGGAGAGACAGAGACTTATTTCGAATAAAAGAAATTTCTTTGAAGCGAACAAATAACTGTTTTTTGGATACTGCTTGACACCACTTAGATCCGTTTTGAAAATATATATGTGTCTTACGTTTTAAGAGATGTTACTTGAATATAAATAAACCGCTGTCTTACAATGAAAGTCAACGAACTTTCCTACAAGAAATAATTGGTATAAGCTAGGTGAAGGAATGAAAAGTGAAAGAAATACTCTTCTGTATATCTCGAAAATGTAGAAATATCAATTTGCTCCCATTGAAATATTATATAAAATATTTCTAAAAAATTAGTATGTTACCTTACTAAGGTTATTTAAAAGACTATGATTTTGAAAATGGCTCATATCTATACCTATAGACAGATACTTACCTCTGTTAGCTTTCCTAAAGCCTAGATATTCAACAAATCACTTGCAATGTTATCCTCCAGGCACTAGTATTCATCCTTAAGACAGCACTGATATCTATATTATTTCTGTATCGTAGTACCAAATAGTACCTACACATGACCAACTATGTACACATGCGAACGACTTCCTATTGAAACTGATACACTGGGGGCATAGAATAGGGAATCGAAGAGATATAAATTGATTGAAAACAAATTCGCCACTTCGCACGGTTAGTCAAAAGTTTATTGTAAATAGGCGAACACAACGGTGCACCCATCCTCGACCTTCAACCATAGCACCCTTGCTCCGCTCACCAAAAAAAGAAACATACAGTCTTAAATCTGTGTGGTCACAACGGAGCGCCGCCCATAGTACGCGGTACCAGGGTAAATTCGAGCTTAGTGTCGAGGGTCGATGGTAGAGGGTCAATGGTCTCCGTTGTGTCCAAATCCTAAAGGAAGCAAATTTGGTTATGAGAAACAAACCAATCGTTAGTACTAAGCCGCAACTTATTTTCATAGAACAATAGGCTGCTTTGTGGTGAAGCAGCTATAAGGCTTTGGACACAACGGGGACCATTAACCCTCGATCATTGACTATTGACCCCCGACTATAGCATCCGTTGTGTCCACCCACTAAGCTTGAATTTACCCTGGTACAATGGGTGCTCTATTGTAACCACACAGATCTAAGATTGTATGTTTATTTTTTTTTTGTGAGCGGAGCTAGGGTACGACGATGCTGTGGTCGGAGGTCGAGGATCGGCGCTCCGTTGTGCTCGCCCATTAAGAAATCCGCTCCAGCCGTGGGAAATGCATAATATGATCAAATACACGCTCTAATAATTGCAAAGGTGTACAGTTTTTATTTCGGCTAGAGTGCATTTTAGCGAAGCTCAAAATAGGGGTCGACAGGGGTGTTAATCGACGCAAATTGGCGCCCTGAGCTGAACTACTCCACTCCTAGACTGCGAAAAGCCCACTGTGTGAAATTTTATGGTACTTCAAAATGTCAGTACTTAACCTAACTTACTCCGAACGGTTAACTTACTGATGTCAAAATGGGTTTAATTGGGAAACAAGTGCTAATAGAATCTGTTTGATGTCCTGAGTCGAATTAGACATCTCCGAGACTAAGGATCCTGTCCGATGGAAATCTGCGCCACTTTGAAATTTCAAACCTAACCTAAATACGACATCGAAATTTTGGTTTATTTTTCATAAAATATGTGGTTAAGCTACAGGTATGTATATCATTCGAAAGCACGCGACGAGTACAACGATACCAGTCACAACTCCGGAAAATATAAAATAACAAAAGTATGATACTTTAAATATAATAATGTTAAAGCTATCGGTGAAACATAGTTGACTGAAAATCAGGTTAGTTTAGGCTTCTGCAGAGGTCAGTGACTTCGAATATTTTGAATACTCTAAACAACAGATTACCCAGGTAGGATTGTCGCCTAGAAGGCCTATTTTGATAAATTTCTAATTGAAAATCGAAATAGACATTTCCTCAGTCTACGTTTGATACAATTCAAGTTAAGACATCTAGCCGAGTCGTTTGACATCCATTTTACCTGAACCGATTTTGTTACTTTGTATTGAAATTTGCGAATTTAAGAGTAGCGTGGATTTTCAGCTAAATGTTTTCTCAGTCTAGATGCAGTCTAGTTTCAATCAGGATGTCCAGCTAAATCGATTAACACCCATTCCGATTTCAATGACTCAACCTCTTTGGTTAAGTTAGGATAGGTTTTAAAATTTTAAAATGCTGTAGTTTTTCACCAGACCGTTTTCTCAGGAGTAGTACTGTTGATTTATTTCAATTGTGAGTTATTGCCATCATTACCGCTCGTTGAAATATATCCTAGTACTAGCACATCTCAACTAGTTTTCAGAAAACCTCGGGCAGTTAACAATGAGCGAGGAGAATGTTTCCTTCAAGAGAATAAAGAATGGAAAAACGATACTAAAGACTACCGAATTCCACAAAACAAAGTTTTCTAGCAGTACAATGAAGGCCCGTTTGAAATAACAACTAAGGGTATGTACCCAGTTCGATATATTATGGGCTGCCACTTATTATTTTATTACCTATTTACTCTATTGTCTTTATATTTTGTATTATTCTGAAAGGTTCAAGAAAATATTTATAGACAAAAGACAAGCGCATCAAAGTTATACAAGACCTCTCATGAAACAGGTCTAAAATGTTTTCATAGACCCGTGAAATAAATATATGGATTGAATGAAAGAAAATTCTATCTTTCTGATTTTAAATACAAAAGGTTCAAAAAAATATCCATAAGTCGCTAAATTTTGCCAGTGTACTTGTGAGAATAGCTCCAGACATAACATCTCGTGCCTCTTTTATAAATTACTCTAGGGATGGTTCTTCCACTGAGGTCGTAAATTCTAACTACGCCTGGTGTACACCTTGACCCTCCGCAAAAAACTATACAATTCTGATTCAGATTCCAGTTGTAATATTATTTTATACAAAAGCCATTTATGTTCATTCCTTAAGATAGAGTTTGAAGTTGGGCCATATACCAAGGAAAAGGCTCATTTCAGATATTCGAATTTGTCTCAGGCTAACAAATCACCGTTTAGATTTTGTCTCAAAGATTCAATTCAATTCATCATTTAGCTCCTTTTTCCAAATAAAAAGAGGTTTTTTGGTTTTGAGGGATATTGATAAACTATTTATAATGAACTTCGATGATTTTTTATTGACATATTGATTAGTAAATAGTTCTTCTACCGTGAAAACAACGAGAAGCTTCACTCCTGCCTTTGTCAAATATTCGATCCAGGCTCTGCGCGGTGAGCTGGATCATTATCGACATAACTCACAATTTTACTCGGTTGAAAAATGTAACTATATACTTCTTCTTATAAGAGCAGCAATTGTGATTTATCTGAAATTGGGTATGGTGTCAGTTATCCTCAGAAGGTTCTGCCTAAACCATGTCAGTTATATACATTTATCGAGAGTTACCTTTTTGAAGCGAACTGGTGAATTAATCAATACTTTATAGTAACAAATTCTCTCATCTTGTTTCTATAGACCTCTGAAGGTCTGAATTTCAAAATCTAGAATAACTGCGCCATAAAACTGTGACATCAAACCAAATTTGAGATAAACATGTCTAAAATATATTACTGATGTTTTTGGAGGCATTCGTGAAAATAATCTGTAGTGATATCGAGATCGCTGTATACATTATGCTCATTTTAAAACTTACCACCACGGATTTATCGAAAACCGCTGAATAAAAGAGAAAACACCATCACACGTCATCTGTCAAGAGGAACAAAAACTACTTCACCCCCTTTGTACCACTCGATCCCCAGAGTCATCCTCTTGAAAAAATTAAATGACAAGGGGTATCAGGTAATAGCTTTTTCCAAAGGTATGTCGAAGTCCTTTATATTGGCATTTTTATATTGCCGATTCGTTTTCAAGAAAGTTAGAAAAATCTTTATATATCTCAATTTGTTGAAATAGGAAACAAAAACATATGAAAATATCACTATTTATTACAATAAGTGTTCAAAATGTTGCGCGTTATAGCCCAAACAATGATATAGGTGATGTTCAAATTCCTGAAGGACAGTTGCAGAAACATGTTGTGGGATATTATGGCTGCTTTCGTTGACGAAGATCTTCCAAAAATTCATGTTTGGGACTAAGGAGAATATATTTTAAATGGCCCCATAAAAAATCTAATGGCGTCAGGAGATCTAGCAGGCCATTCTATAGGCTTCGTCCTATCCATTATTGGAAACACGCCGTCTAGCCATTGCCGAACCAGAAGAACATAATAAGCGAGTGAGCCTTATTGGAAATAGATCTCACCCTCATCAAGTAAATGGTTTCCATCCTCTTTGATTTGGTTTTCAATGGTTTCAGTAACAAGCGAATTGATGATATTTCCTAACATATCCAAATAAATGTGTAAAGTTCCATTAATAAACAATGGTGATAATAATAATAATAATAAAACGTCTTTATTCGCCAAAAATACCACTCTGTTTCTTAAAATGCCTGCCCTTAAATTATTATTTTGGGCACTCTGGGTATGCCCTTCTACAAAAGCATGAGGATTTTCTTTGCTCCAATACCTCCAGCTATGCTTATCAGCAAATCCAGTTAGATAATTTGTGCATTCATCAGAGAGGCAGATATTCTTTAGATGAATGGTATTATCATTAATGACTGTTCACAAAACTCATCTCGCTGATAGAAATCGTTTTTGGCTAACTCTTGCACTAAGTATTTTCATTTTGAGTGGATAAAATTTATGGAGTTTAGTATCTGTGTGTATAGAGCCAAATTAAATGTCAGTTGGATTCATAATTTTGCATAAGACTTAGGACTTATGCCAAAAGGTCCAAAACATACCTATGCGAAGTTATCTTCCCCGGATGTTAAGCTTTAAACGGAACAGCAGTTTGCCGAGCACATTGTTTTTGAGTACCACAAATTGGAATCATTTCCATTGATTTTACAACTGTCCGTAAGGAATATGAACATCGCCTACATACAGTGGCTTATATAGAAATCGATTTCGGGGGGGGGGGGGCATTGGAAAAAATTTCATATTGGCGTATTATAATCCTAACTTCAGCCTCTTCCAGACGTCAAAACTGAATGCGTGGCTGGTTTGGGGGGGGCCTTGGCCCCCCGGCCCCCCCATTATATACGCCACTGACTCCATATATCATTGTTTGGGTAATAACGGGTAACACTTAGAACATTTATTGCAACAAAAAGTGGAATTTTCGTGTGTTTTTGTTTTTTGTCTGAAGAAATATAATTTTCTCGAAAACGAATCGATTGACTTAAAGAAATCAAATGTCAAAATAAAGAAAATCGATATACCTTCGAACCAAGCTATTACTCTATACCCGTTGCCATTTAAAATTTTGGAGGGGATGACCCTGGGGGCAGAGGGTACAAGGGGGGAAAGCAGTTTTTGCTTAACAAGTTGAGTTGCCCCCTTAACAAATCTTTTGATGTGTCTCGGCGAATTTTGTTTTAATCACTTGGTTGCATCCATATTAATTGTACTATAATTTTAACTTATAACTTCTTGTACAATTTGACTTGCCATATACTTTCCTTGTCTTTCGTGGCCAATAAAGGTCTTATCTTATCTTATCTTATCAGTGGTTTTCGATAAATGCGTGGTGGGAAGTATTCAAATGAACATCCAGTGCCTACAGGGTGTGCCATAAGTTCCTAGGTGGTTTCAAAAAATTGTTATTTTTTCCTGGATAAATACATCCGATTTTCTTTACAGATTTTTGAAGTACCTACATACATACATGGGAGTTTGTAAATGGAAAGCCTCAAGTTGAACCAAAGAACAAGGATTGTGCAGTTTTGTTTTGAAAATAATCATTCCATAGTTCGTACTCAGAGAGCATATCGCTGATATTTTCACGAGAGAAACGGTCTATCGGAAATCGCTATTCGCAATCCTACTCACCGTTTTCAATAAGTCTCTGTCTACGATTTTCCTCGAACTGGAAGACCGCATTCTGCATTTATAAACGCAAATATACATTGTGTAGACGAGAGTCTATAGGAAGACGCAGAAACATCAACTCGACGAAGATCAACGAAACTGGGAGTGTCCCGAACTTCTCTTAGCCGTATTTTAAGACATTTACGATATTTTCCATACAAAGTCTAGCTTGCGCAACAATTACAATTTCAAGATTATGCCCAGCGACTCAATTTTGCACGTCACTGTCAACAGCTTGCTAGAGAAGAAGGGGACTTCGTCAATCGTCTCATAATGACTGACGAGGCCCATTTTCATCTAAACGGTTTTGTGAATACCTAAAACTGTAGAATCTGGGGTACCCAAAAACCAAGAGCCATATACCAGCGTCTGCTATACCCTGTCAAATGCACAGTGTGGTGTTCAGTCACATCTCAAAGAACCTATTTCTTTGAAACTGACGATGATAACGCAGTACCTAAGTGTTACGGGAGAACGTTATAGAGAAATGATCCAGACGTTTTTAATTCCAGCTATCCAAAACCAGCCAGAGATGTGGTTTCAACAAGATAGATCCACACCTCACACAGCTGGAGCCACGATGAGCTTGCTAAGACTTGTTTTTGGGGACCGCTTAATTTTAAAGCGGGCTCACACTCAATAAGTAATTGGGGTTACTTAGGTACTAGAAGGTAGAGATACTTAGAGCTGTTGTGCAGCATACTACAGAAAGGGCAGTTTTATAAGAAAATGGGAGACGTTTGCGTGATGTAATTTTTCACACATATAGTGAAAAAAACGCATCAAATGAACTAGCGGGCAGTCAATAAAAAAAAATAAAAAGTTGATAAATAAGAAATTTATTTTAATTTTAAATCGCCTAACAACTTTTGACCCACTGTGTGTAAATAAATACTCTACATGAAAGTCCAGGTAGAAATCATAAATTCCTGCAGCGTACAGCGACTGACGGAGCCCAAGCTCCGGGCCGCCGGACGACACGACGCGTCTGTATGTTTAATGCAATCCTTCCGGAGAAAATGGCCGGCGCCAGACGGTAGCTAGCCGTGTCGAAGCCAGTTTGCTACAAGAAAAAAAAAACAAAAAGATTATATGGCGAAATGCTGTGGAGGAGGTGGGAGAGGGCTAGAGTATCGAGTATTGGCCGTCTCCCAGCCAATGCGGTGGGACGTCGTCTTGGCATGAAGGCCAGGGTCGGAGTAAGAGAGTAAGCTTTTTGGGGGTTGAATATTAAACGCTGAACGCATGACATCTTACAGCTTCACGCAAGTAAGCGAATTCACTTTTTATCCCTGTACACCTCCTTTGAGGCATGAAATAGAACAGAAGTTCACGTCGACGAGACGGTGACGTATAGAACTTCGGACGTTTTAAGCTTCTATACAGGGTGGGTCAACAGTGAGTGGACGAAGGGTTGTGGAGTTATTAAAACCAATTTAAAAAATCTGTCACCTGATCATGGCAGGGTCTTGAAACCTATAACATTAAAATATACTCACTCAAATTTTGACGTCTATATAGGGTGATTCATATCAAACATACATTTTTTGAATAAAACCCCCTACATATCATTACATATTTGGATTCCTTGGTGAATTTTAGTGTCACTTTATGTATCATATATGGAACTTTAAGCAAACCGTTTAGGCGCAAATAACTATTTTTGGTCTAAGTAGGTACATCAGAAAAAAATTGTAGAAATGAAAACTACCAGAGATTGATATTCACAACCCTACATAATCAGAAAGGCTATCAAATTTTACATTTAATCACATACAAAAAAATAGGCATTCTCGTTTGAAAAAATCAAGTTATCTCTGATTGAAGCTTCCTTAATTAATCGACCGATTTCTAACCTAAGCTAACGCAGTTCATGCTTAGTGATGCGGCAAAGCCACAGCCTTCTACGTTTTATAATCTCTGCGACATTCAATTTTTTTCTGACATCTACTTATACCGAGAATGATGATTCATCCCTATATGGTTTACATTAAGCCCCATGTGTGATACACAAAGTCACACTAGAATTCACCGAAGAATATGAATATGATGCAATAAGATCGTATAGGGTGTTCTATTAAAAAAAATAACTTCAATACGTGTTTTGGGAACACCCCGTATAACGTGAAACTATTTTTAAAATGTAGCCTTAATGGGTCCCTATCCATCCAAAATTATTATTTTCTTTTTCATCTAATACTTTGCCCATAATACTTCGTGTCGAATAACGTGAATAACCCGGAAGAATATTGATTGATTGAGGCGCCCATATACGAGGTAGTCGTATCAATGCAGATTTGTTCCAAACTATAAATTAACGGTACAGATTTTCATCTCATTAACGAACAAACTTAGACGATTTCAATCTCTGTTTGTTTGATTATCAGAGTTCATAGCTAAACACGCATAAAGAAAAGCAAAAAAACAATGAACCGAACCGATCAATGAAATGTGACTTAAAGAATGTAGAATTTTCTGTATACATGCGTCGTTGGTACATTGCTACATACTTTGTACAAATCCAAATCAGCAAGCACTCAGTGAATGGTTGTAGCGTAGACAAATTTAAATAGACATTGCGTTTTATACTAGGAAAATTTTGATTTAACAGAACAAAAAGTAATTCAGATTAGACTAAAATTAAATTAGTCTACTACGCTGTTGTAACCTAATTTTCTAATGTGACTAATTTTCTAAAATAAAATTTGCTGAAAGTAAAGCAAAGCCGGTTCGTAAAATTAGAATTAGTCGACTGAGGACTAGTCATCACACGACGGAAATTTAACGTTTAATAAACGTCAGTGGACAATCGTCATGTGTGAATATATATAATAAAATATACAACCTGGAAAAAAATATTTCTTAAATTCTAGCTGCAATGTTGTTACTGCACCATTTTCGTTACTCCAGTTCCTATGCATTAGTATAATTGAACGCGAAATATGCAAGGCAGATAGGCGACCCCCTATCAACCATATATCGAGATGAGAGATAAAGGCTGCAGTTGCATAATAGGTCTGTTGTAAGTATGCCGAAATGATTAGAGGTCCATTGAAATTAAGCTTCCACAGAGTGACAAACGCTCTGTCGCATTGTTTGACGTTCAGTTCTCCATTACCATTATTACAGATTGTAGAGTTCCATTGTTTTGTACGATAGCGCATCAAGATTCGAAGGCACATACACAGGGCATTTTTTACCTGCATTTCATTCTCTTTTGGTACTATTCATCATCGTTGGTCAGAGCGGTCCGGAGGACCTTTGCTCTTAGTTGCAGTCTAAGAGCAAAGGTCCTCCGGACCGCTCTGAGTAACAATGACGAATAGTACCAAAAGAGAATGGAATGAATAATAAGTTTAATTTAAAACAACTAAAAAATACGCTTTTAAGGAACACTGATTTACAAATCATGTGGCATAAAGCGCCCACGCTTTTTTCACAATAATACTATTATTTTTCGTTCCTTATAATTTGAGCTTATTTTTATAATTATTTTTAACTTTACAGTTCGATGTTCTTTAAAGGCGTGTTTTAGTTTTTGTAAAGTGTACTTATTTTTAATTTTTTAGCTAACTTTATAATTAAAGCGTGTTTTTATAGTTTCTGTAAACTCTATTTATTGATCAACGTTCATAGCATAATCATTACCATTACTACATAACCGATAATTAAAACTGTCAACTTTTCTGGATGAATTTCACAGAAATATTAACTCCCAAATAGTTGGATGTCACGCATTTTGAGCTCTCGTCGCTTCGCTTTTGTATAATATTAACAAAAAGGTAGCGCCAAAGTTCCGCACCGTCAGTTGTAGGTGGCTATGCAAGAAGCGAGTTCGACACGTGAAAAAGAGGTCATTCGGTAAAGTCAAAATCACAGCATAGTAAACAACCAGCATAATATCTCTGAGGATTTCCCATATAAAAATGGTTCCCACAAAATTTTACCTTGGGATGATTCTACGGATGTGAAGTTTGGGTAGAGATGCGAAAATGAAAATATCGATACCGGTACCAACTCGGTATTTTTTAGCCAAATAGGCGCGTTTTGTTCGTACAGAGCATTCTGTGCAACTGATTTTACCCCTCAATAATTATATAATTATTTTCGATACCGATACAAAAGTATCGATACCAGCTTGGACTGCCTCAAAAATTATCGATGACAAAAATACTCGATATAAGTGCAGAAGTATCGAAGTATCGTTAGCATCCCTACAAAAAAATCATCCAAAAGGGGGGATGCGCGTGTAATTACCGCCAACCTGAGTTATTGTGCTGGTTGTTTATTATGCTGTGGTCAAAATTTTATCATTTACAGATTCGGTAGGTATCAACATAGGGATAGGTGGGTCGTCATAACGCGATGTGGACGGATAAAGTAAGGGGGGGGGGTTAAACATTTAAATACATATGCTATTTTTAAATGATGAAGTACAGCTCTGAAAATTTGCAATACAATCGGAAATTTTATAAGAAAGTAGGGAAAAAATTGTCAGAAGTGGCGAAAGAAGGCGAAAGGTAAAGCCGTCAGAGGGCGCTGAAGTTGCGAAAAATTTTGCAGCAATTATGTCACTGGCAACTCGGTACAC
Source organism: Callosobruchus maculatus (assembly GCA_951848785.1). Taxonomy (NCBI): domain Eukaryota; kingdom Metazoa; phylum Arthropoda; class Insecta; order Coleoptera; family Chrysomelidae; genus Callosobruchus; species Callosobruchus maculatus. The sequence goes on from CATOUR010000201.1 coordinate 474,301, forward strand.
TTCTGACAATTTACATACTCATTCTATTAGTCAAAATGAACCTAATTACAACTCGTCAGAAGGCTAGATGATAAAATACCGGAGACATTATCTATAGTAAGAACGTCGGTTCTCATCTCAATTTATCATTATATCTTATTCAACACGGAGCATTATGGCTAAAGTGTCCGATGAAAAAGAAAATAATGACTCTGGATGGAGAGGTACCCGTTAACGCTACATTTTGAAGAATTGACTCAGTACTTCCCACACAATGATGATACCATTCTATTATTGTCCCATTGCATAAAGCTATAGTCTAAAATCTCCTTGCAACCAAATCTTCGCTCACCCGCCCGCAAAAAAACATCCAACACAAAACTCTCGTAAATAGTTTCTTGCGTCTCCCTCCTTAGGAACTAGGACGCCACATTTTTTTCTGCATGCTTCAACTGGACGATGCGAAATGCTCAGGACCCACCAAACCATCTAAAAGCGAAGTTTGAGCTGTTTTTATATTATTAGTTTTTGTATTATTGCTGACACTGACACTATTTTCAAAAACAGACGCGTTTTCCATTCTCGACGCGGTAGTAAATTCTGAGTCAAAGTTTCATTAAAATCAATTTAATAATTTTTGCGTTACGCAATATAGAATGATCCCGTATGTTTACATGACAAATTCTAAATCCCTTGGTTCCTACAATAAGCAAAGCAATGTCCAGATGAACCTAAAAAAGTGTATTATGATGCTAGGTTTTTCATTCACAAGTCAATGGACAGCCTATTATGAATACAACAAATTTTCAGCTTTACAACCCCCCACCTCCCAACCACCCCAAATTCAACCCCACCCAAAAGAAGTTGAAAATGACCAGCAACCCCTAAAATGCCTAAAAACAAAGTTTGAGCTGTCTTTATATTTTTAGTTTTTTAACATTGCTGCGCCGCCACTGACACGAATCGTAAAAATCATAGACGTCTTCCATCGTCGACGTGGTAATAATACTGTGCGAAAATTTCACTGAAATCAATCCGATAGTTTCCTACACAATACAGAACGATCAGAAGGAAAACTCGCATGTATACATCAGTCCCTTGGTTTCTGCAATAGGCAAGACAATGTTCGGATGGACCTAAAAAAGTGTATTATGGCGCTAGGGCTTTCTTTCACAGGTCAGTGGACAGCCTATTATGAATACAACAAATTTTTCAATTTTACAACCCCCCACCCCCCAACCACCCCAAATTTTACCCTCACCAAAAAAAAGTAGAAAATGATCAGGAACCCCTAAAATGCCTAAAAACGAAGTTTGAGGCATATCTCATATTTTTGTTTTTTGCTAATTATTCCGCCGCCCATGCACCGATTTTCAAAATTATAGAAGCATTACCTACTACGACCCCACAGCATGTCGCTACCCAAATTTCATCACAATCCATGCAGCGGTTACTGAGATTACGAGGCTAGAAGAACGCCAACAGACAGACAGACAGACGGACAGTACCCGTAGATGTCAGAAAAAAATGAATTTCACAGAGATTATAAAATTTAGAATGCTGTGAATGTGCTGTATTACTAGGCATGAAATGGGTCACCTTAGGTTAGGCGGTCAAATTTGAATTACGTTTGTGCTTGGAGCAATAGGTCGACTAGTTAAAGAAACTTTAATCAGAGATGACTTGATGTTTTCGAACGGGAATGCCTAATTTTTTTATACGACTAAATCTAAAATTTGATAGCTTTTCTAATAATATAATAGACAAGATTATAAAAATTTCTTAAAACAAATAAACTCTAACCAGAGACAACAGCGGTAACATATCTAAGATCAAAAAGAAGCTGGAGTATGACAAATAGATGTTTTTCACAGCCTACCGGCTACTGCAATGTACTAGAGATTGAGAATTTCCAAAACAATTGAAATCAGTTATCAATCACATGTAACGGTATAAAATATTAGTAATTTTCCTTAAAATAACGATAATTCTGACTAGAGCCCTTCTATTTTTACTTCCCACACCGACAGGTGTGGGGAGTATTGTGATTCGATTTCGAGATGATATGCTTTTTGGGCGTGTCATGTTGTCTACATAACGAAAACCCACGTCACTCATATCTGTCGGTCTGTCTTTCTGTCTGTCGGTCTGTCTGTCGGTCTGTTTGTCGGTCTGTCTGTCGGTCTGTCGGTCTGTCGGTCTGTCGGTCTGTCGGTCTGTCGGTCTGTCGGTCTGTCGGTCTGTCGGTGTGTCGGTCTGTCGGTCTGTCGGTCTGTCGGTCTGTCGGTCTGTCGGTCTGTCGGTCTGTCGGTCTGTCGGTCTGTCGGTCTGTCGGTCTGTCGGTCTGTCGGTCTGTCGGTCTGTCGGTCTGTCGGTCTGTCGGTCTGTCGGTCTGTCGGTCTGTCGGTCTGTCGGTCTGTCGGTCTGTCGGTCTGTCGGTCTGTCGGTCTGTCGGTCTGTCGGTCTGTCGGTCTGTCGGTCTGTCGGTCTGTCGGTCTGTCGGTCTGTCGGTCTGTCGGTCTGTCGGTCTGTCGGTCTGTCGGTCTGTCGGTCTGTCGGTCTGTCGGTCTGTCGGTCTGTCGGTCTGTCGGTCTGTCGGTCTGTCGGTCTGTCGGTCTGTCGGTCTGTCGGTCTGTCGGTCTGTCGGTCTGTCGGTCTGTCGGTCTGTCGGTCTGTCGGTCTGTCGGTCTGTCGGTCTGTCGGTCTGTCGGTCTGTCGGTCTGTCGGTCTGTCGGTCTGTCGGTCTGTCGGTCTGTCGGTCGGTCTGTCTGTCTGTCTGTTGGCGTTTTTCTAACGTCGTAATCTCAGTGACCGCTACATGGATTGTGATGAAATTTGTGTAGCGATATGTCGTGGGGTCGTAGTAGGTAATGTTCATATAATTTTGAAAATCGTTGTACAGGGGGTTGAGTAATTAGCAAAAAACAAAAACTTTCAAATATTCTTCAAACTTCGTTTTTAGGCGTTTTAGGGTTTCCTGATCATTTTCTACTTTTTTTTTGGGTGGGGGTGAATTTGGGGTGGTTGAGGGGTGGGGGATTGTAAAACTAAAAAATTTGATGTAGGTAATCATAATGGGCTGTCCATTGACCTGTGAATGAAAAAGCTAGTGGCATAATACACATTTTTAGGTCCATCCGAACATTGGCATGCTTATTATAGAAACCAAGGGGCTTAGAATTTGTGGTATACATACGAGTATTGTTTTAGACCGTTATATATTGCGTAACCCGAAAATGGTTGAATTGATTTTAATGAAATTTTGACACAGTATTACTACCGCGGCGAGGATGGAAAACGTGTATGTTTTAGAAAAACATGTCAGTAGCGGCGCAGCAATAATAAAAACACCAAAAACGTGAAAACAGCTCAAACTTTGTTTTTAGGCGTTTTAGGAGTTCCTGATCATTTTCTACTTTTTTTTGTTGGGGTGAATTTGGGGTGTTTGGAGGGTGGGGGGTTGTAAAACTAAAAAATTTGTTGTATTTATAATGGGCTGTCCATTGACCAGTGCATGAAAAACCTAGCGGCGTAATACACTTTTTTGGGTCCATTGGCTTGCTTATTATAGAAACCAAGGGACTTAGAATTTGTGGTACATACGAGTATTGGTTTAGATCGTTATATATTGTGTAACCTGAAAATGGTTGAATTGATTTTAATGAAATTTTGACACAGTATTACTACCGCGGCGAGGATGGAAAGCGCGTATGTTTTAGAAAAAACATGTCAATGGCGGTGCAGCAATAATAAAAAAATTAAAACATAAAAACAGCTCAAACTTTGTTTTTAAGCGTTTTAGGGGCTCCTGATTATTTTCTACCTCTTTTGGGTGGGGGTGGAACTGGGGCGGTTGGGGGGGAAGGAGTTGCAAACTGAAAACTTTGTTGTATTCATAGTAGTTTGCCCATTGCCCTGTGGAAGAAATACCTAGCGGCATATTACACTTTTGTAAGTCCATCTAAACATTGGCTTGCCTATTACAGGAAGCAATTTTGTGATGTATATGTTACGGTTAAAGTGTTTACTTTGATATACTAGCTGGATAGTATACAAACTATCCAAATGTCTCGTTATTTTGATGGAAACTCATATTTCACCTAAAATAGCTGTGAATATTGGTTGGTTTGTATACTAGCCAGCTAGTTTATACACTATACAAGATATGCCGCTAAGGTATATACCACAAAGATGTCACACATATTAACCAGTGTTTCTGGTCAGTTTACAAACTATCCACATCATTTGGATAAGGTATGAACCTAATATCTCTAGTAATACATATTAACCAACTCGTTGGTTAGTATGTAAACTAACCAATTCTCTTTGGTTAGTATGTAAACTAACTAATTTTTGTTTGGTCAGTTTAACAGAAAAGTGAGGTTATGTTTATGGCAAGTGCAAGTGTGACGTGGTTGTATTGTTTACTGTCGTGCCTTGTAAAATTTGTTAAAGAACAGGTATGTAGTTACCAAAAATTGATCAACAACAGCAGTTTGAAAAGTTACTATTAGAATGTTACAAGAAAAAGTACCAAAATTCAAAATTAATGAACGACAGTGATTATAATGTACTTCTGCAACATATAAAGAGAACACGCGAACAAGAACCTAACACTAATAACAAGATTGGTTATCATGAAATGAATACTTATGATTTACAGAATATCGAATCATCTTATGTAATCTAATATAAAAGATCTGGAAAGATTATTTTACGTTTGAGTGAAACCTATGATGCCATTAAAGCTGCCCAGGGCCTAGAGGTTTATTTTATATGAATATTATGTTGTATGTTGTATCTATGAATAAACTTTACTTTTGATTAAAAATTGTTTTGTTAAACTAAAGTAACCAAAGAGGATTGGATAGTTTACGTACTAACCAACGAGTTGGATATTATGTAGTACTAGAGATATTAGGTGCATACTTTATCTAAATGATGTGGATAGTTTGTAAACTAACCAGAAACACTGGTTAATATGAGTGATATCTTTGTGGTATAATACTTTATCGGCATATCTTGTATAGTTTATAAAGTAGCTCGATAGTATACAAACCAACCAATATTCATCGCTATTTTAGTAGAAATATAATTTTCCGTTAAAATAACGAGACATTTGGATGGTTTATATACTAGCTGGATAGTATATAAACTATCAAAGTAAACACTTTAACCGTAACATATACATACGAGTTTTGCTTTATTTCGTTCTATGTATATTGCGTAAAGCGAAAATTATTTAATTGATTTTAATGAAATTTGACACAGAATTTACTGCCGTGGCGAGAATGGTAAACGCGTCTCTTTCTGAAAAATCGTGTTAGTGGCGGTGCAGCAATAATAAAAAACTAAAAATATAAAAAACAGCTCAAACTTCGTTTTTAGACGTTTTGGAGGCTTCTAATCGTTTCGCATCGCCCAGTTGAAGTATGCAGAAGAAACTGTGGCGTCCTAGTTCCTAGAGAGGGAGGCGCAAGAAACAATTTACGAGAGTTTTTGCGTTGGATGTTTCTTTGCGGGCGGGTGGGCGATGATTTGGTTGCAAGAGAATTTCAAACTATAGTTTCAGGTAATGGAGAAATAATAAAATGGTGTCATGTGTGGGAAGTACTGAGTCAATCAACTTGACCCAGTTTTTTTTTACTATTAGTAAGATCGCAAAAAAGGAATACTTACAAATCATACTCAAATTTTTTGCCAGGTAAATTATGCTTGTTAATTTGAACAAAGTTTAAATAATTCTTCATTTCCTGCGATCCTACTAATAGGTACTGAAGAATTTCCAGAACTCCAGTCGAGGTATCGTTACTTTAGACTTGACAGGATTGTATACTCTTTTATACCATTAAATATGAAATTTTGTTCTGAGGACGAGTTTCCTTTCATCTCAAACTTTCTAATTTGGGAAATTGGTAATCTCTAGTATATTGCTGTAACTAGTAGGCCGTGAAATATATCCATTTCTTGGAATGAAAGTTGTTTGCTTACTCCGCAAGAGGGAGATAATTTGAACCATTCGGGTCACAGAAAAATCGGAAAAATGAATGAAGAATACCGGCTGGATTGAAACATGCGTCTCCAGCATTCTAGTCCAACGCGATACCAACTACACTACGGTTCCCCGTAATGTAGCCGATATACAGCGCCGACGACAAGGTATCGACTCCGCCGACACCCACCACTCCCCCGTATCTCTCTGCGAACCATGTATTTCAGTCATCCAGAGAGATCTAGTCGGCTATTGGGTAAGTGTGAATCTCCCACCGCTATTTGCATGACAGCTCTCTTTCTTACTGAAATACGACTCTTCAGTTGGCCTGGATTTCGTGGAATGAAAGGATAATCCCAATCATTTGGTTCACAGAAAAATCGCAAAAATGGATTCGAACCAGCGTCACCGGCATTCTAGTCCGACGCGATACCAACTACACTACGGTTCCCCGTGATGTAGCCGATATACAGCGCCGACGACAAGGTATCGACTCCACCGACACCTACCACTCCCCCGAGAGCTGTCGTGCAAATAGCGATGGCAGATTTACACTCACCCAGCAGCCGGCTAGATCTCTCTGGATGACTGAAATACACGGTTCACACAACTGTGACACGTTTCGTATTTTGGGGACACCCTGTATAACATGATAATATTTTTAAAATGTAGCCTTGATGGGTATTTATCCATCCGAAATGATTATTTTCTTTTTCATCGGATACTTTAGCCATAATGCTCCGTGTCGATAAATTGAGTGGAGGACTGACGTTCCAACTATAGATAATATGTCCGACATTCTTCTATCTAGCCTTCTGGCGATTTGTAATTAGGTTCATTTTGACTTATAAAATAAGTATGTGAATTGTCAGAAGTGTACCAAGTCATCGAGTGACATAGTTGCCGCAAAATTTCTCGCAACTTCAGCGCCCTCTGACGGCTTTGCCTTTCGCCTACACTTCTGACAATTTTTTCCCTACTTTCTTATATTTCATCATTTATTATGCGTAGCATATTTAAATATTTAACCCCCCACCCCCCCCCCCCCGTATCCCTATGTTGATACCTACGGAATCTGTAAATAACAAAATTTTGACTTACCGAGTGAACTTTTTTTTACGTAGTGAGCTCTGCGTCTATAACAGAAAACTTATACAAAAAGATAGATGAAATTGGTAAAGCCGTTCTCACGTGATGCCGTGACTAAGGGAAGAAGGGATTGATTTTTATATATTTTGTAGAGATATCGGGAACCGAAATTACGGTGTTCCAAAGATAAAAGCTCAGACAGATAGGTAGACAGAAATACACACGTAAAAACCGACGGAAATAAATGACACATTTTTCGAGATGTAGGCATGCTGAAATGCTGAAGAAGCTGATTATCTGAAAATCAAAAATTGTACTTCGGGAGTCCCGTCCTCGAGATCACGCTATACTATATACTTCATTCTCGTTCCCGGCGTATTGTTTACAGAAAGTGGTACCACCTCCGCGCCATCCTCTGCGCTCGATTGTATTAGTCATTATATTTCATACGTTCGTTCGGTGTAGTTGTTACCATTGTGTTGTGATCTTTTTTGTATGTTTTGATCAAAATTCCAAAATGTAGGAAATGCACTATGCACGATTGCCACAAAGTAAGTGTTAATTGCTAAATACAAATCCCTCGAAAGATGTGTCGGTAACTACGACAACACAAAATTGGCAATGACTTATATGACTATTTTTCCTGGTGGTCAGTGAACACCTCTAGTAGCAAAGTTTAGTTTACTAGAAACCCCCCACCTATGTACTGAAAATTCTTTCTGGTGCCAGTAATTCATTCGTGCGGGGGACTGAAATCCTTCAGAGAAGGAAAATCGCATATACCTACATTGAATGTGAGGCATTAGATTTCCTCATTTAAAGATATCACTCAACAAGTCTGCAATTCGTGTGAAAGACGTTTATACGCTAATAGTTATACAGTTATATTGTCAAATAACTACAAGAATTTTATTGACAGAGCTATACATACAAAACGAAATGTGTAGTTAAATATTCACCTGAATTCATCAATTCATCCATGCAGTAATAAGACTTTTGGAACCAAAAAGTTCTAAGTTTTTTACGGCAAACTTTTGAATATTTTTGAGTTTTAAACTGGTGTGGATATATAAATAAATATATCAATCTTCACTCCATTATAGATAATCGAATCTTTAACGACTGATGATTTCGGGGTAAGTAATTCAAAATCATCAATTATAATTGTCTCAAATTTTATTTTACTTCTAAACATGGGCGAAAACGATGGGGCCGAAAACACCAACCGTTTCTACAATCATGAGTAAAATCCGATTGAGACACTCAAACAGCAGCTAAGTGAGGCCCACCAGTTTCTACAATCATGAGCGAAATCGGATTGAGACACTCAAATAGCAGATAAATCGGACCTACCGTCTTCTATAATCATGAGTAAAACCTGATTGAGACACTCAAACAGCAGCTAAGTGGGGCCCACCAGTTCCTACAATCATGAGTAAAATCTGATTGAGAAATTATCGAAAATGGCCAGCAGAAAGTTATGAGAACCTAATAGAATCTAGTTTCAATTTCCTATGAAATAGTAAAAAAATGAGGAGCCGCTCTATCAGATATCTGTTTAAGAATCTCTATTCATCATGTTATGTGGTGAAATCTCGTTCACGCACATTGAAGACAAACCAAATTTCGTTTTTTCAATTCGGGAAATTTATCTCCTCTCAGGTGACAGTGATTCAGAAAGTCATAGGCACCAACACTAACGGTTCAACCATATCCAAGTAAGCACCCTGTTCACATTGCAGAGTGTATCAAAACAAATGCAGAACACTGAAGGAAGGGAATGCTTGGTAAGAAAAATAAACGTTGGATCAAAAGTCAACCATTAAACGTAGGGGAAAATGTTTTAATCTTTGTATCTTAAGGGGCCAGGATACACACATTTATACATACGCATTTGCCATGTAAATCACGGACTCACAATTTCTCGCATAACTCACTATATTTTCAAACTACATATATAATATTTCAGAAAACGATAGCTAAGGCCTTAATGAATGACAACTATTTTCGATTTTCTCAAAAAAGTTTTTTAATGTGCAAAAAAACTCGCAATGCAAAATCATACATTTTATGTATGCCTGTAATTTAACAATCAAACATGATATCAAAAAAGGCTAAATAGTTGCACAAGCGCAGGCTTCCTTCTTCAATTTGCTCTTTGAGTCATTACTGTAGGTTTAAAGGTAACGTCAGGAGCTTGGAAATGCGAAATTCATTTTTATGGTGACCTTTGGACCTTAGCTTTGGACCATTTGACCTTACCTTTGGATTTTTGGACTTATTTCCTCTCATCTTAGACACACACACTGGAGAAAGGGAACAGGCGGCCACGCCTCCTCGCTAACAGGGGAATACGTCTTTTCTTGGATTCTCAATTACGCGCGCTACACCCTAGACCCTTAACAACAGAAAAAGATAAAATGTTACGGAAGTACTACTATTATAAAAACACACTGTTATCTGTTGTGTTGTTTACTCTTTGCTTCTTGCTGTCCGAGGCTACGCCAACACCGTTAAGAACACGCGACCACAAAACCTTTAAGTACGCGTGGGATGACATTTCTGGATGTTCAACTGCTAAAGAATTCCTAGTGAGACTGTAGCGAAATACTTCCTGTCCATGCCCACGTAGCACCCCCGCATTGTGATTTTTGGTTAGTAAACAATGTCAGCTAAGGAAACACCTCTACATGATAAGGTTAATTGATATGTCGCTCTGAAGGGGGTCACATTGTAGGTCTGCTTGTTGTGGTCATTGGATCCCTAGGTAGAATGAGGAATACCTTGCTCTCTACACTGCGCAAAATACCGGTGTGCCGTGCGGCGGCGCATATCTTAGCCGCCAGAATGCAGACTGTCATCCTTGGGTCCCCTATTCACAGGGTTATCTCGAGGACGGGGAGGTGGTACCACTTTCTCTAAACAATACGCCGGGAACGAGAATAAAGTATATATACTCTTCGGATGGGGCTCTCTCGAGTAACTGAGGACTGAAGTTTTTTGCAGGTAAGTCGTTCAACTTCTAATTATCTATTATTACAGTTTGAAGAAAAATAAGAACATTTCTGGTTGATACTACAAAATTACAGTTACATAAAGTTCTATAATGTGAAAAATGAAGCCAAGTTGATTGAATAAGTACTTCTCACAGATGACGATGATACCAGTTTATTATTTTCTCATAGTACTAGGCTATGTATGGTCTGATGTCCCCTTGCAACCAAATCATCCCCTCCCCGACCAAGAAAAGTGTGTTATGCTGCTAGGTTTTCCTTTCACAGGCCAATGGATAGCCTATTATGAATACAAAGTACAAAGGTTTTTTTGACTCTAATGACCCCCCACCACCCAACTATCCCAATTTCACCCCAACTTGGAAAAAAAGTAGAAAATGATCAGTAACCCCAAAAACGCCCATAAACAAAGTTTGAGCTATTTTTAGTTGTTTAATTTTTTTTAAATATTGTACCGCCGCCAGTGACACGATATTTAAAAATCATAAACGCTTTTCATCCCCGCGACGGTAGTAATACTATGTAAAATTTTTATTAGAACCAATCAAATAGTTTTCACGTTACACAATACAGAACGATCAGAAGCAATACTCTCATCAGCAGATTCTAAGTCCCTTAGTTTCCGTAAACGGCAAGGCAATGTTCGGATGAACCTAAAAAAGTGTTTTATGACTCTAGGTCTCTCTTTCACAGGTTAGTGGATAGCCTATTATGAATACAACAGATTTTGCAGTTTTATAACTCCCCACCCCCAACCAGGCCAACTTCACCCATACCCAAAAAAAGTAGAAGATGATCAGGAACCCCTAAAACGCCTAAAAATTAAGTTTGAGGAATAACTCCGCCGCCCATGCACCGATTTTCAAAATTATAGCAGCATTACCTGCTCAGAAACCTGAGGGATTGGACAGGCCTAAGAACAATTGGGGACCTTGTACACATGGCAACAAACAGGGAAGCGTTTGAAAATGTGATCGCCAACATCCAGTAAAAGTGGATAGGCAGCTGAAGAAGAAGATTACCTGCTACGGCCCCACAGCATATCGCTGCCCAAATTTCACCACAATCCATGCAGCGGTTACTGAGATTACGAGGCTACAAGAACGCCAACAGATAGACAGACCGACAGACAGATAGACAGCCGGACAGACCGACAGACAGACAGACCGACAGTCAGACAGACCAACAAACAGACAGACGGACCGACGGAAATGTGTGACGTGGATTTTCGTTATGTAGACATCATAAAACGCCCAAAAAGCGTATTATCTCAAAATCAAAAATTTTCGCGATAACAATACTCCCCTCACCTATCGGTGTGGGAAGTGAAAAGAAGAAGCAATTTTCCCGTCCATAAGTATCACTACGGGTGGTGATTTTTCAAGCGAAAGCTGATGTATATCTGAATATCTGTGCGATTGCATAGAGGTGGAGCGACGCAATTAAGAAAGGACGGTCGTTCCAGGGCGGGCATTGCTGGATCACATCCAGATGGTCGCTGCATAAATCCTGAATACTTCACGCCATCGCCAGTTCAATTCATGACGCTCTTGACCGGTTAGAAACATATATCTATCTACTGGGTAGCTATAAACTTCGAGCGTATCGTTGTATGCAATGGCGATGATAAACAACAACATAGTACATGTATGATGGTGGTCTGATAAATATTCATCTGGGTTCCATACAGGAAGCTACAAGGTGCTTATTTACGCTGTGGCTCAGCCATTTCGTAGCTGAAGACTAGTCTTTGAGAATTGTAATAGACAAAAAAATATTACAAATAATGAGTTATCGGTAATTTTAAGTTGTACAGTTTAAAAATATTTTCAAGTAGGTATACAATGTGGCTTAAATCAGTAGGAGGAATATAACATGCTTTTTTACTTCCCACACCGATAGGTGAGGGGAGTATTGTAATCGCGAAGATTTTCGGTTTTGAGATAATACACTTTTTGGGTGTTTCATGATGTCTACATAACGAAAATCCACGTCACTCATTTCCGTCGGTCTGTCTGTCTGTCGGTCTGACTGTACGCGTTTTTCTGTCCTCGTGATCTCAGTAACCGCTGCATGGATTGTGATGAAATTTGGGCAGCGATACGCTGTGGGGTCGTGGTAGGTAATGCTGCTATAATTTTGAAAATCGGTGCATTGGCGGCGAAGTAATTAGCAAAAAACGAAAAATTTAAAATATTCCCCAAACTTCGTTTTTAGGCGTTTTAGGTGTTCCTGATCATTTTCTACTTTTTTTGGGTGGGGGTGGAAATTGGGGTGGTTGGGGGTTGGGGGGTTGTAAAATTGAAAAATTTGTTGTATTCATAATAGACTACCCACTGACCTGTGAAGGAAGACCTAGCGACATAAATAACTTTTTTAGGTCTATCCGAACATTCCCTTATGCCTATTACAGAAACTAAAGGACTTAGAATTTTTTCCAATGTATACATAATTATGCGTATTGCTTTAGATCGTTCTATATTATGTAACGAACAAACTGTTCAATTGATTTTAATGAAATTTTGACTCAATATTACTACCGTGTCGAGGATGGAAAATGCGTATGATTTTTATAAATGTGGCGGGGCAGAAACAATAAAAAAACTAAAAATATAAAAACAGCTCAAACTTCGTTTTTGAGTGTTTTAGATGTTTCTGATCATTTACTGTTTTTTTGGGTGGGGGTGAAATTGGGGTGGTTGGGGGGTAGGGGGTTGAAAAACTGAAAAGTTTGCTGTATTCATAATAGGCTGTCCACTGACCTGTGCAGGAAGATCTAGCGACACAAATCACCTTTTTGGATCCATCTGAACATTGCCTTGCCTATTACCGAAACTAAGGGACTTAGAATTTTCTGTTTACATACGAGTATTGATTGCTTTAGATCGTTTTGTATTTTGTAACGTGGAAACTATTAAATTGATTCTAATGAAATTTTGACACATTATTATTACTGTGGTGAGGATGGAAAACGCGTATGCTTGTTAGAAATCGTGTCAGTGGCAGCGTAGCAATAATCAAAAATCTAAAAGTATGAAAACAGATCAAACTTCGTTTTTAGATGTTTTAGGGGTTCCTGACCGTTTTGTACCTTTTTTGGGTGGGGGTGAAATTGGGGTGGTTGGGGGGGCAGGGGGTTGTAAATCTGAAAAGTTTGTATTATTGTTAATAGGCTGTTCATTGACCTGTGCAGGAAAGACCTAGCGGCATATGACAACTTGGGGGGGGGGGGTACTGGCCATGATTTTGTTGCAAGGAGATCTCAGACTAAATAAATCTTTATATGGGAAAATAATAAACTGGTATCTCCGTAATGTTTGGGAAGTACCGAGTCAATCAACTTGACTCCATTTTTTCGCAATCAAATGGCACAACGATCTAAAATTACGTATCGGGGGGTTCTTTAAGGCGAGAAATCCAAATTCAACTACACTTTTGCTATCATGAATAGAGGGCGCCACCTACGGCATATTAAGCATATTAAGGCTTCATGTTTCTATCTCAATGTTCATAATAATGTGAGGTCTATCACCTGTCAGGCGCTGTCGGTTGAATATCCTGACACTCTGAATAAACAATGGATAAACATGTATCTTGAAGATTCTGTGCATTTCAAAATACAGGGTGTCAAAAATTGGAAATAAAGTTGGTTTTTAATCAATGTCTTGAGCATTACTGAGCAGTTTTGTTGAATTTGTCACTGTTTTTCATTACATTAAAAATATAAGTCACCACTGACTAGAATATATGATCATTTCCAGTGGCGTGTCGAGGGTCGGGGGGAAGTCCCGCGAAAATATTAGCAAAAAGATGTAGATACGTCACTGACCTCGAAATTAAATGCTGCTTTTCGGATTGAACAGATAAAAACACATTTTTTTCGTTTAACGTTTCTTCGTATCGCGCTTTGTTTTGGAACAAATAAATAAAAACCACTTTATTTCATGGCTCCACTTTTTCGACGGGCTATGAAGTGGTTTTTATTCCTTTCCTCCAAAACAAAGTGGGATACGAAGAGGCCTCAGAAGACAAAAACGTTGGGTTTTCATCCGTTTTGTCTGAAAAATAATATTTAATTTTGTTTAAGGTCATCAGTGGCATACATTCAATATTTTTCAAGCTTTGACGCTATGTGTCTCAACACCATGTTCAAGTGAACTTTTCTATTTGAATTTGGGTCACAAATACACCCTCGAATTTACTGCCCATCATTAATTAACGGTCGATGATAACGTTTAGAGGAGAAACGTATGACTGGGGAATATAAAAGCGAAGACGTCTTGATTCGACGCATCTCTATGATTCCAAACAGCATGCCATTCGACTTTAAACGATTGCAATTTTCACTGCGGCTTGCATTTGCAATGACGATAACTAAATCGCAATTGCAGTACTTGAACGTTTGTGGGATCAATCTTGATAATCCATGGCTCCGTGTTGACAAAATCATCATTATTTATTTACGTGCCCGAAAACAAAACAAAACATGTTGGATATCAAAAAGTAATCACTAAATCCCGATTTTTCCAAATATTCCCTGTTATTATTTTTCTGATACACATGTGATCATAGGAGACTTCAGCTGCCATAGAAAAGCGAGAGAGTAACGCAGATGGAGATATTCTGGAAAAGTGGGCCAAACGGAATAAACTGAGCCTTATCCATCAAAATCGTGGCCCTTCCACCAACCTCTGCAAACTTCGACAAACTGGCTTCTGTCCCACGAGCTCAGCTCTAGCGGCTGCCGAATTTTTCATGTCCCTTCTCTATCTGATGAGAATAAAGACACCTATGACGAATACCTGGAACAATGCGCGGACTGCAAGGAGAAAAGGGAGATTTGGACGTGAAACGCAGGAGTAGGAAAGCTTGGAATCTTATCAAACAAAATTTCAACGATCCAGCAGGCGCTAGATTCACTGTAATCTAGGAAGGCTCCTGGGTCAGATGATATAGTCAACGATTTATTCTAATAACTAGGAGCACTGGTAAAATCCTGGCTTCTCCAAATGTATAGTTCCTTCTCCAACTGTGTAGTTCCTGTTGGGGTGAGATATCAGAATCAGAACTGTGGCCGAATGCAGGGTGGTCACTGTCCTTAAACTGGGGAAACTTCGCGAGGAGGCTAAGAGCTGCCGAACAATATCGCTCATCTGTTCTCCTTTCAAGCTCTATGAACGGTACATCTTGAGCAATATAGGCCCACACACAGGAAACCAACTAATTTCGCTCAAACCTATATAAAACTCAAACCTGCCTATTTTGTCATGATTAACCGCAGGCTAACAAGGAACTGCAAATAGAATAGAATTCGATCAGGCTACTTAGAAAACAGATCACAGGCGGTTGACTTGAATGGAACCCTATCAGCTCTAAAACCCAATAATCATGGTGTCCCTCAAGGATCAATATTAGGACCTTTTCTTTTCGTCATTTACTTAAACGATATTTTCCATCATCTTGCGCCAATCAAATGCGTATGTTTTGCTGATGACACTACTTTAATTCAAATTAATTCTGACTTTACCATTCTGAAAAACTTAGCATTAGACGCAGAAAATAGAGCTGAAGGGTGGTTCACCGGAAATCACTTGAAAATGAACAAAGAGAAATCTAAGGAACTCGTCCTGTCGACCAATAGAAATGTTGTTACCAAAGGCTCAGTGACTTTGCTGGGAATAACTGTAGATGAGGCTCTCAAATGGGAACCTCATATAGACACTCTTTGTAATAAATTAAGTAAGAGTCTTTTTGTATTGCGTCAACTTAAGCGAATTTCTTCACAGGAAGGGTTACTAAGTGCTTACTACGGTATCTTCCACAGTCACCTGGTATATGGTATTGGTATATGGGGTGGCTCTTCTCACGCGATCCGAGCTTTTAAGCTACAAAAGAAAGCACTGAGAGTCATAACAGGAGCACATTACAATAGTCACTGTCAGCCGATATTTAAAAGTTTGCACGTATTAACAGTCCCTTGTTTGTATATTTACTACTCATTAATTGCCATTCATGTGAATTCCCAGAATTTCCGCATCCAGTCAGATATTCACGATTATAATACCAGAAGATCTGAAGCATTAAGGCCACCAAGATACCGACTAACTACTCCTAAGCAAAACTCTTTAGACATCAGGTTTTATAACAAACTGCCTCATGACTACCGTCAAAGCAATTTACACACGTTCAAGAAAAAAGTCAAGCAGATGTTACTGGACCACTGTTTCTATCCCACACAGGAATATCTGAGCACCAATATTAACAGTTCTCACTGAGGTAAATATATAATATATTTTTTGTTCTTTTTCTGATTTACTATCACAAGTCTCTGTACATACATATTACATACATATTAAGTTAGTCTTAATTACTTATAAGTTTGTTTTTTACCCTTTCTAGGCTTTCTCCATTTTGACTTACCATAAATGCATTCATTTGTATAAAATGGTCAAATAAATAAATAAAATAAATAAATAAAACACTGCCCAAAGTCAGATTATCTGAATGTTACCTTAGATAGTAAGGTGGATCGAAAAAATAAAATGTTTTATTTGGTAACGGCCCATATGTTGAAAGTTGCCAAATGTGCAACTCATTGAAATTCCACAAAAACTTTTTTTCTAAAACATCATCTCAAGGTGCCCCACCCAACCCAAAAAAATTTTTTTCAAAAAATTTTTCTGAAATTTTTTTTTATCAGCCCTATGCGAAGACCATTTCTTTGAGTTTAAAAAGTAAGCATACAAAATTTGAACAAAATTGGATAGTTTTTGGAGGTGCCCCAGGTAAGTTAATATTTTTGTAAACTTTGCTTCTACATGTGTATGTGTATATTAAAACTGGTTTTATCTTTTAACTTTTTTTATTTTTTTTTCAATGCCTGATGTCATTCATTTGTTTATTACTTAAAGTTTTCGCTTCACTCTATTGACTGACAATTTTGTTTCAGGTATAAATTCAATCAACAACATGTCAACTAGAAACTCTTCCATTTGTCCATTGTTTGGCAGCCCCTCTGATTTGTCTCCGGTAGTACTTCCAACTAATGCAGATGTAATTCGTTACTTCCTCCACATCAGAAACTGTACAAAGCAACTTATGGAGAACAAGGACCCGCCTGCTGCAATGGTTTCAAAGAAAGTTGCACAAACATTAGAAATGACATGGAACAAATCTTCCATCCCAATAATTTCATATAAAAAAATTGTTGAAAAGATAAAAAAGCTTAACACGGACTACAGGAATATCTTGAAACCTTATAAAGGTAGAAAAGACGTCAATAGTTACAAGAAAAAGCTAGATGACCTAAAGATTAATTGGGAGAGAAACCTCTTCGACATTGCCTGCTGCAAGTGTGAAAATTTTCATTCATGCCGCTGTTCCAAAGAAAGAAAGGTCCCAATTATCGAACGACTATTCTTAACCGATCAGCGGACAAGAAGGAGTATGATGATAGGACCAGTCGACAAGAGAACTACAAAACAGTTGAAAAAAAGAGAAGAGAGGAAGATGCGACTAAAAAACATAAACTCAAAAGAACAAGGAAATGCCGTAGGTGAGTCACAGATGGCTAGCTCAAAAGAAATCAGCGAGGCGGAAGAGTTTGAAAGTACTTCAGAAGAAGAAGAAGAAGAAATGATGAATGACGTGGAACAGGAAAGTGCAGAAAGAGGAGAAGAGCCAAAGTCTCCTTCAACTTGCAACTTAAATATATTTGATCCGCAACCCAGTTCCTCTTCAGTATCTGCCACAAACGTAAAAGTTCAAATGAGACAGAAACTTTCTTCATTCGCGAGAGAGTGTGACCGTCATGGAATCTCAGATAGAACAGCTGCATCTATTTCTTCAGCTCTTCTACAAGATATTGGCTTTATAAGTGAAACTGATACAAGTAAAGTTATCGATCGGAATAAAGTACGAAGAGAACGTGAAAAACACAGAAAAGAATTGCAAGGTGCAAACATATCTCACATAGTTGAAGGTTTATATTTTGATGGGAGAAAAGATAAAACCAGAGTACAAACAAAAAAAGGTAACAAATACTACTCCAGCATAATAAAAGAGGAACATATTGCGCGAATACAGGAGCCTAACTGTATTTATCTGGGTCATTTGACTGTTTCGTCCGGGTCTGCGGTAGTTATAAAAAATGAAATACTGAGCTTTTTTAATATAAAAGGAATACCAACTGATCCGCTTATAGCGATTGGATGTGACGGAACAGTAATCAATACTGGTGTGAAAGGAGGAGTAATAAGTCTTATAGAAGCTGAACTGAATCGCCCCTTGCACTGGTTTGTTTGTATGCTGCACCTTAATGAACTTCCACTGCGGCATTTACTACTTCAACTTGATGGAGTTACTCAAGGTCCTAAAGCATTTTCGGGTAATATTGGTAAATTATTGCCAACATGTCATACACTTCCTGTGGCTAAGTTTCAAAATATCGAAGCAAATCCGTTTCCCGATATAGATAGGAATATTTTAAGTACAGATCAACGATACTTGTTTGATATGATGAAAGCAGTATCTTTAGGACAATGCCACCAGGATATAGCTGCTATTCAACCAGGACCTGTGGTGCACTCCAGATGGCTGACAACTGCTAATAGAATCTTGCGCCTCTATGTGGCATGCGAAGAGCCTTCTCGAGAGTTGATACAACTAGCAACTTATATTATGAAAGTATATGGTCCAATATGGTTCAATATAAAAGCAAAACCTCTATGCATTGAAGGCCCCCGACACTTGTGGAAGCTAATTACATATTCAAGATATCTGCCCGAACATTTAAAAAAGACTGTAGATGCTGTCATCCAGAGAAATGGATATTTCGCTCATGAGGAAAATTTGTTGCTAGCAATGCTATATGATACCAGACCTCATATCAGAAAATTAGCTTGCCGCAGGGTAATTGCTGCCAGAAAACATGATAAAGATTCCTTACTTGTTAGGAAGTTCCGTATACCAGTGATAAATATGGAAGCAACTGATTATATTGATATAATTTCTTGGAGTAAAGATGTCACACGCGAACGATTAGAGCCTCCAGCTCTCAGAAATATATCTGACGAGTATTTAGAGAGCTTTATTTCAAATGAAGAAATTTCAACAGAATTCATGGGTCTGCCTAGTTTTCCATGCCATACACAAGGGACTGAAAGATGTGTAAAATTGGTCACCGAAGCTGCATCACTTGTCTGTGGAGAAGAACGAAGAGACGGATTTATAAGGTCAAGGGTAGAATCCAGAAACATCATGCAATCATTCAATACAAAATCCGAATTCAAGCTCAAATAATGTTTTCCAAGAACTATTTAATTTTTTTTCTATCTTAGAATTTTCTTATAATTTATTAGTTTTCATATCCCAGAGTTCAATATCTTAAGTTTTTATAATATTATATATAAATTGCAGTAATAAAATATATTATTATGCTTTTAATATTAAGTTTTATTGCCCGGGGCACCTACAAAAATACTGATACAGTCTCATTTTTTCATGCACATGCTTTTTAAACTTACTTGAGAAGTTTCCGTATAGGGCCACACAAAAATTCAAAAACTGTAAAAAAAATTTTTTTGAAGGGTGGGGGGCACCTGAAGATGTTGTCAAAAAAAATTTTTTTTTTCAAGAAATGCATAAAAAGGGGTTTAGCAACTTTTTTCGACCAGGCCGTTGTGAAATTCAAGAACAAGTGGTTTCATAGTATTTTTCGATCCGCCTTATTAGATAGGACTCTGTGCTATAAAAGACACTTAGAGAAAACTAAAGCAAAAGGAAATAAGAGGAACTATATTATGGGCAAGCAGATCAACTCCCAATGGGATGTCCCCCGCATATTGCAGACAGCATCTCTTGCCATGTGCTTTGCTCCAATAGAATACCCTGTATGATCCAGATCGACTCATGCTAACAAACTGGACCCTACTCTGAACGACACCTATAGGATCATCACGGACTGTCTAAAACCAATCAACGGGGACCCCCTATACATGTTATCGGGATAGCCTCCTCCATAAATCAGGCGAGAAATCTTAAGCACGACAGAACAAAGTAGACAGTCGTTGGATAAAAACACCCTCCATATGGACATAAGCCATTAGCACCCAGGCTAAAATCGAGGAAGAATTTCACTATGACAACAAACCCACTGACAGACTACAAATCAGCAACAGGAGAGGTACTATGGAAGCGGGGTTTAACATATGAAAATGACATACCAACTTGAAATCAAACTAAAAGCCTCCCTGCTGGATCCCAACTGTAATGAAGGAGCTGAAAAGGTCTCAACAGGAGTAGATGCCAAATTGGCAGATCTGGTGATATAGTAGCGTACCCAGGTAGTTTGACCACAGACTCCGAAAACTCTCAATGTATTAATGTAAGTCCTTCCGAATTACACTGAATACATAAAATGCTAAAACGTTTACGCATTATTATTATCGAAGTAAAACTACAGCATTGACATATCTCAGCGATGGTATAATATCTTCTCTGGACAAAAAATGCATGAGCTTGCTGGTGCTCTTAGACTTCTCTAAAGCGTTTGATACGCTCAACCACAGGTTACTGGTTGCCAAATGCCACTACTGTGGCTTTGATGAAGTTTCTTGCAACTTCATTTGGTCATATCTGAGGGGAAGGAGGCAAAAAGTTAGTATAAATAACAAACTGTCCTCAGAAAATATAATACAATCGGTACCGCAGGGTTCAGTTTTGGGACCTTTATTATTTATTCTTTATACTGCAGATCTACAAGATAGCTTCATACACAGTCACTCCCAGTTTTTTGCTGACGATACGCAAATGAAGTACGATTTTCGTGCTGACAATCTACAGGACACCGAAAAATCCGTCAATGAAGATCTCGACAATATCAGCAGATACTGTAGCTCGCATAATTTGAAATTAAATCCATCCAAATGTTCTGCTTTGCTTTTTGGCAACAAGAAGTTACGCGAGAAAATTAAGTATAAATTGCATATAAAAATCAATGATAAAGTAATCAATTTTTCTTGTGTTGCCAAAAATTTAGGGGTCTACTTTGATTCGGATTTGCGCTTTGAGTCTCACCTGAACTATATTTTAAAAAATTGTTACCTATCACTTTGGAATTTTGTATTTCTAATAATTTTATTGCTTCTTTTATACCAAAACGGGGTTAGATTAGCATGTGCTAAATCTCGCCCCACAGAATGATCCTTTATTTGTTTTACTTCCCACACCGATAGGTGAGGGGAGTATTGTGATCGCGAAAATTTTCGATTTTGAGATAACACGCTTTTTGGGCGTTTTATGATGGCTACATAACGAAAATCCATGTCACTCATTTCCGTCGGTCTGTCTGTCTGTCGGTCTGTCTGTCTGTCTGTCTGTCTGTCTGTCTGTCTGTCTGTCTGTCTGTCTGTCTGTCTGTCTGTCTGTCTGTCTGTCTGTCTGTCTGTCTGTCTGTCTGTCTGTCTGTCTGTCTGTCTGTCTGTCTGTCTGTCTGTCTGTCTGTCTGTCTGTCTGTCTGTCTGTCTGTCTGTCTGTCTGTCTGTCTGTCTGTCTGTCTGTCTGTCTGTTTGTCTGTCTGTGCGCGTTTTTCTAGCCTCGTAATCTCAGTAACCGCTGCATGGATTGTGATGAAATTTGGGCAGCGATATGCTGTGGGGTCGTAGTAGGTAATGCTGCTATAATTTTGAAAATCGGTGCATAGGCGGCGGAGTAATTAGCAAAAAACAAAAAAAATTAAATATTGCTGAAACTTCGTTTTTAGGCGTTTTAGGGGTCCCTGATCATTTTCTACTTTTTTTGGGTGGGGGTGGAAATTGGGGTGGTTGGGGGTTGGGGGGTTGTAAAATTGAAAAATTTGTTGTATTCATAATAGACTACCCACTGACCTATGAAGGAAGACCTAGCGATATAAATAACTTTTTTAGGTCTATCCGAACATTGCCTTATGCCTATTACAGAAACTAAAGGACTTGAATTTTTTCCGATGTATACAGGCTGCCCATTTAGTGTGTAATTCTTCGATATCTCGCAAGCTATAGCTGATAGAAGAAAATCTCAAATACAAAAGTTATTTGGCTACTTGAGATGCATATCCTAAAAATATTTTGAAATATACAGGGTGTTGCGGGAAAGTAGGATAGAGATCAACTTGATTTTTTTATATGGAACTATAACTTTCTCTCAAGTTCTTCTAGTGTCCATCATTGATCTCTATTCAACCCTAAAATATTTTTGGAATAGGTTGCGACGTTGCCAAGTAATAATTTATTCTCTATTAATTTCCGCATTTGCAAGGTCGCAAGTAATAGGTTCAAATTGATATATTCCTTCAACTTTTCTCAATGATATTATACAGCGAGTTACTTGAATATTAAGCGAATATTATTCTGGATACTACCAGCAGTTTGTATCTACAGGGTGTTTTTGGCAGAATTTTTAATTCCGGCAACTTAAAGGTCGTTTTACTTTGTTTTACTTCCCACACCGATAGGTGAGGGGAGTATTGTAATCGCGAAAATTTTCGATTTTGAGATAACACGCTTTTTGGACGTTTTATGATAACGAAAATCCATGTCACTCATTTCCGTCGGTCTGTCTGTCTGTCGGTCTGTCTGTCTGTCTGTCTGTCTGTCTGTCTGTCTGTGCGCGTTTTTCTAGCCTCGTAATCTCAGTAACCGCTGCATGGATTGTGATAAAATTTGGGCAGCGATATGCTGTGGGGTCATAGTAGGTAATGTTCTTATAATTTTGAAAATCGGTGCATGGGCGGCGGAGTAATTAGCAAAAAACAAAAAAAAATAAATATTCCTCAAACTTCGTTTTTAGGTGTTTTAGGGGTTCCTGATCATTTTCTACTTTTTTTTGGGTGGGGGTGAAGTTGGGGTGGTTGGGGGGTAGGGGGTTGTAAATCTCAAAAATGTGTTGTATTCATAATAGGCTATCCATTGACTCGTAAAATAAAGACCTAACGGCATAACACCCCTTTTTACTTCCCACACCGATAGGTGAGGGGAGTATTGTGATCGCGAAAATTTTCGATTTTGAGATAACACGCTTTTTGGGCGCTTTATGATGGCTACATAACGAAAATCCATGTCACTCATTTCCGTCGGTCTGTCTGTCTGTCGGTCTGTCGGTCTGTCTGTCTGTCTGTCTGTCTGTCTGTCTGTCTGTCTGTCTGTCTGTCTGTCTGTCTGTTTGTCTGTCTGTGCGCGTTTTTCTAGCCTCGTAATCTCAGTAACCGCTGCATGGATTGTGATGAAATTTGGGCAGCGATATGCTGTGGGGTCGTAGTAGGTAATGCTGCTATAATTTTGAAAATCGGTGCATAGGCGGCGGAGTAATTAGCAAAAAACAAAAAAAATTAAATATTGCTGAAACTTCGTTTTTAGGCGTTTTAGGGGTCCCTGATCATTTTCTATTTTTTTGGGTGGGGGTGGAAATTGGGGTGGTTGGGGGTTGGGGGGTTGTAAAATTGAAAAATTTGTTGTATTCATAATAGACTACCCACTGACCTATGAAGGAAGACCTAGCGATATAAATAACTTTTTTAGGTCTATCCGAACATTGCCTTATGCCTATTACAGAAACTAAAGGACTTGAATTTTTTCCGATGTATACAGGCTGCCCATTTAGTGTGTAATTCTTCGATATCTCGCAAGCTATAGCTGATAGAAGAAAATCTCAAATACAAAAGTTATTTGGCTACTTGAGATGCATATCCTAAAAATATTTTGAAATATACAGGGTGTTGCGGGAAAGTAGGATAGAGATCAACTTGATTTTTTTATATGGAACTATAACTTTCTCTCAAGTTCTTCTAGTGTCCATCATTGATCTCTATTCAACCCTAAAATATTTTTGGAATAGGTTGCGACGTTGCCAAGTAATAATTTATTCTCTATTAATTTCCGCATTTGCAAGGTCGCAAGTAATAGGTTCAAATTGATATATTCCTTCAACTTTTCTCAATGATATTATACAGCGAGTTACTTGAATATTAAGCGAATATTATTCTGGATACTACCAGCAGTTTGTATCTACAGGGTGTTTTTGGCAGAATTTTTAATTCCGGCAACTTAAAGGTCGTTTTACTTTGTTTTACTTCCCACACCGATAGGTGAGGGGAGTATTGTAATCGCGAAAATTTTCGATTTTGAGATAACACGCTTTTTGGACGTTTTATGATGTCTACATAACGAAAATCCATGTCACTCATTTCCGTCGGTCTGTCTGTCTGTCGGTCTGTCTGTCTGTCTGTCTGTCTGTCTGTCTGTCTGTGCGCGTTTTTCTAGCCTCGTAATCTCAGTAACCGCTGCATGGATTGTGATAAAATTTGGGCAGCGATATGCTGTGGGGTCATAGTAGGTAATGTTCTTATAATTTTGAAAATCGGTGCATGGGCGGAGGTGTAATTAGCAAAAAACAAAAAAAAAATTAATATTCCTCAAACTTCGTTTTTAGGTGTTTTAGGGGTTCCTGATCATTTTCTACTTTTTTTTGGGTGGGGGTGAAGTTGGGGTGGTTGGGGGGTAGGGGGTTGTAAATCTCAAAAATGTGTTGTATTCATAATAGGCTATCCATTGACTCGTAAAATAAAGACCTAACGGCATAACACCCCTTTTTAGGGCCATCCGAACATTGCCTGGCCTATTCCAGAAACCAAGGGACTTTTTCTGATAACATAGGAATATTGCTTTAGATCGTTCTGTATTGAGTATCGTAAAAGTTATGGAATGGATTTTAATGAAACTTTGTCACAGTATTATTATCGTGACGATGATGGAAAACGCGTACGGTGTTGTGTCAGTGACGGCGCAGCAACAATAAAAGCACTAAAAACATAAAAGTAGCTCAAACTTCGTTGGTCGGTGTTTTAGGGGTTTGTAATCATTTTCTACTTTTTTTTGGGTGGGGATGAGGTAGGGGTGGTTGGGGGGTGAAGGGTTGTAAAACTGATAAAATTTGTTGTATTCATAATAGGCTGTGTATGGACCTGTGAAAGAAAGACCTAGCGCCATAATACACTGTTTTGGTCAACCCGATCATTGCCTTCCCTATTACAGAAACCAAGGAACTAAGAATTTTCAGATGTATACATACGAGTATTGCTTTAGATAGTTTTTTGTAAAGTGGAAATTATTACTGAATCTTTCAATGAATTATTGACACAGTATTTTTACATTGGCAAGGATGGAAAACGAGTATGCTTTTTAAAAATCGTTTCAGTGGCGGCGCAGCAATAATAAAAAAATTAAAAATATAAAACCTGGTTTCTAGGCGTTTTAGGGGTTCTTAATCATTTTCTACTTTCTTTGGATGGGGGTGAAATTGGGGTGTTGGGGGGGGGGTTGTAAAACTGAAAATTTGTGGTGTTCATAATAGGCTGTCCATGGACCTTTGAGGCAAAGACCTAGCGGTTATAATACACTTTCTTAAGTCCATCTGAACACTGCCTAGCCTATTACAAGGATCAAGGGACTTTTCCGATGTACAAATATTATACATACATATATAGCTTCTGTATTGAGGGACCTCTGGAAACTGTTGAATTTGATTTTAATAACATTTTGACACATTATTATCATCGTGGCGAATTGTTTTTAGAAATCGCGTCAGTGGCGGCGCAGAAATAATCATAAAACTAAAATAGAGATACTTCAAAATAGCTAAAATTTGGTTTTTAGATGTTTCAAAGTTCCCTGATCATTGTTTACCTTTTTTGAGACTTAGTTAGAGTGGGGTGGTGGGGATGGTCGGGTATTTGAATGCTCAAAAAGTTGTTGTAATCATAAGGCAATCTCCGTTGCTCCAAAAAAATTACTACCTGTGGAGAAAAATGACATAAGAACGCGTAGAATCTGTTTAAAAATGTTGTTATGTTTTATAGGTCCCTGGGTAGATATGATGAGTTTTCAATTCTGACGACGTGACATATGTGAGGGGAGTATTTTAACGATTGGGGTCGCAAAAGTTGTCCATTTTGAGGTAATCCGTGTTTTGTTCGTTTTATGATGATGATCACGAAAATCAACATCACTCATATTCGTCGGTTATCTGGCTCTCGGTATTAGACAAAAGTTTGGTTGCAAATCGGTCTTGTTTGTCTTTCGGGATGTTCGTGGGCATTTTTGATAATATCCAAACATTCTTTAACCTCGTTTCTAGTTATTTTGAGGACACCTGATCTTTTAGATTTTTTTAAAGAGAAATTAGGGTTTATCGGGTGGGGTGTTGCAACGAATTTTTTTTTATTTATAAAAATCCTATTGCCTCACAAATGTTTCATCCCATCAAGATCAATCACAACAAACCAAGCCGAACATTTGTTTTAAACAAGTAGATGCATTTTTGGAGGTCATAATCTGATGTAGCTTTGTTGAATAACCCCTAGCTTGAAAACTACTAACTTGACTATAATAAAGTGTTGAAACGTTATTACCACCATGGGCGAGACGGAAACTGTGTGGTTTTGGAGAATCGTTCCAGTGGCAGAGAAATGAGAAATACGAGTACATGAATTAAGCAAACTTGGTTTTCTATGCGTTTTAGAAGTTCCCGATGATATACAATATTTTTTTAATGTGCAAACAAACTCGCAATGCAAAATCATACATTTTATAAATGCCTGTAATTTAACAACCAAACATGATATTAAAAAAAGGCTAAATAGATGCACAAGCGCAAGCCTTCGTCTTCAATTTGCTCTTTGAGTCAACACTGTAAGTTTAAAGGTAACGTCAGGAGCTTGAAAATGCGAAATTCATTTTTATAGTGACCTTTGGACCTTACCTTTGGACCTTTTGACCTTACCTTTGGATTTTTGGTTTTATCTCCCCTCATCTTAGATACACACATACTGGAGAAAGGGAACAGGTGGCCACGCCTTCTCGCTAACACGGGAATATGTCTTTTCTTGGATTCTCAATTTCGCGCGCTATAGATCGTTAAGCTATCCCAAAAACGCATATTATTCAAGCGTTGCATAATAAATGCACCAATTTATGAAGGTGCTATACCTTCTAACATGTGTTTAGCTTTAGTTGAGATTAGACATCAATGCACGCCAATAGTTGTGTTAGTTCTCTACGATAAGAGTATCGAATTTTTAACCACCGTATGTGCGTATGCGTAGGTTCTTGAAAAAAATATTTACAATTTTTTTGTGTTTTATTACAACCTTTTTTCTTTTACTTCCCACACCGATAGGTGAGGGGAGTATTGTGATCGCGAAAATTTTCGATTTTGAGATAATACACTTTTTGGGCGTTTTATGATGCCTACATCACGAAAATCCACGTCACTCATTTCCGTCGGTCTGTCTGTCTGTCGGTCTGTCTGTCTGTCGGTCTGTCTGTCTGTCTGTTGGCGTTTTTCTAGCCTCCTAATCTCAATAACCGCTACAAGGATTTTGGTGAAATTTGGGTGGTGATATGGTGTAGGGTCGTAGTAGGTAATGTTGCTACAATTTTGAAAATCGCTGCATGGGCGGCGGAGTAATTAGCAAAAAACGAAAAATTTCAAATATGCGTCAAACTTCGTTTTTAGGCATTTTAGGGGTTCCTGATCATTTTCTACTTTTTTTTGGGTGGGGGTGAAATTGGGGTGGTTGGGGGGTGGGGGGTTGTAAAATTGAAAAATTTGTTGCCTTCATAATAGACTGTCCACTGACCTGTGAAGCAAGATCTGGCGACATAAATAACTTTTTTAGGTCCATCCGAACATTGCCTTGCCTTATACAGAAAGCAAAGGACTTAGAATTTTTTCTGATGTAAACATACGAGAGTATTGCTTTAGATCGTTCTGTATTGTGTAACGAGGAAACTGTTGAATTGATTTTAATGAAATTTTGACACAGTATTACTACCGTGGCGAAGATGGAAAACGCGTATGGTTTTTATAAATCGTGCCAGTGGCGGCGCAGAAATAATAAAAAAACTAAAAATATAAAAACAGCTCAAACTTCGTTTTTAAGCATTTTAGAGGTTCCTAATCATTTTCTGCGTTTTTTTGGATGGAGCTGAAATTGGGGTGGTTGGGGGGTTGGGGGTTGAAAAATTAAAAAATTTATTGAACTCATAATAGGCTGTCCACCAACCTGTGAAGGAAGATCTAGCGACACAAATCACCTTTTTAGGTCCATCCGGACATTGCCTTGCCTTATACAGGAAGCAAAGGACTTAGAATTTTTTCTGATGTAAACATACGAGAGCATTGCTTTAGATCGTTCTGTATTGTGTAACGAGGAAACTGTTGAATTGATTCTAATGAAATTTTGACACAGTATATTGTTACCGTGGTGAGAGTGGAAAACGCGTATGTTTTTTGAAAATCGTGTCTCAGTGGCAGCGTAGCAATAATCAAAGTGAGAAAAGTAGGAAAACAACTCAAATTCGGTTTTTAGATGTTTTAGGGGTTCCTGATCATCTCCTACCAGTTTTTTGGGTGGGGGTGAAAGTGAGGTGGTTTGGGGGGTGGGGGGTTGTAAAACTGAGAAGTTTGCAGTATCGATAATAGGCTGTCCATTGACCTGTGA
Source organism: Callosobruchus maculatus (assembly GCA_951848785.1). Classification (NCBI taxonomy): domain Eukaryota; kingdom Metazoa; phylum Arthropoda; class Insecta; order Coleoptera; family Chrysomelidae; genus Callosobruchus; species Callosobruchus maculatus. The sequence continues at coordinate 502,910 of CATOUR010000201.1, forward strand.
AGCAAAGACCTAGAGGCATAAGACAATTTTAGGGGGGGGGGGTGTGGCGATTATTTGGTTGCAAGGGATCTCAGACTAGAGCTTCATGCTATGGGAAAATAATAAACAGGTATCAGCGTAATGTGTGGGAAGTACTGAGTCAATCAACTTGACTCCATTTTTTTTTTGAGGTCAATAAAGACGTTTATTATTATTATTATTGTTTTCTGCCGCTTTCGATTATTTATAATTTTTTTAATGATGTTAATCAATTTTTAATGTTTTCCCCTGAAATGAAAATATATTTTGATATTTCCATAGTATATCCATAACTAAGTGAAAATTGATATTAAGCATCGTCTTCTACAAACCTTTTACTCCAAAAATATGTATAAAGCGGGTGTGAGTAGAAGAAAATGAAGCGGAGGGTGACCGCCAGATCTTAGACCATCCATTGGTGATGAGAGTATGAATCGTTACTACGCGTCTGAAAAAGGAAAAAAGATTTTGAAACAAACTGAGCATCAAACTTTAAAACAACTCAAATTGTCACATAAAAAAGAAGTTAACTCTTTATTGATAAAAGTAAGATAATAATAAACGATGATTTTATTGCAGTTGATATTCTACCATATTTGTGTTTAAAAAAGCTGATTAAGCACCATTAGTAATCAATTCAGTTCAATCATTACAATTTGCTTACCTGGATTTTGCATTTTGCTTTCGAGACATTAGAATATTAATAGAATAAGAAAAAGAAAAAAAGTTTCCAAACCTCACCGTTGGTTCAGTATCTGCGGCGAGAGGAGTTACGATCACGAGAATCAGCTGCATCCGGAACAGAGGCCAGCCGCTGGATCAGCAGTTTACACCTACCTTGCATTGTATTATTATAAGTCAGTCTTCATTATATTCTGCTCGCGTTGACTTATAATTTTGGCAATAAAGTTTTTTACAGACTCACTTTGGAGTTCTGAAACTTCAATTAGCTTCAGTAGTTTCTTAGAAAGTAGGCCTCCAATCAGCGTTATTCGCATGACAATGGAAGCCAACGGCAGGCGTGTCCCAGCATTTCGCGCCGTTTGAAACACATCAAACATTCATCGCTTCATTATAATATCCGTACTGGTGTTAATAGGATGTAAATAAATAATGTTGCGGTTTCACACTTTGGTAACAGTCTAGAGTGGTAACCACAATTACACCCCAAAAAGTTGTGTCGCCTATAATAATTATCGTCACCAGGTTCACTCATTTGTGAAATGGACAATCGTCTAGTGTGGTCTGAAATGCCTAGCATTACCATCTAATCAACAATAGATGCTGTATAGATTCCAACATCACAATTCAACCGCTGATCTCCTAGTTTACCTCTTATTTTTGCGAGGTGGAATCAATCAAGTGAATCTCGTGTGCTAAGAATTAATTTTCACTTGTTATACCTTCGTCATTCTACTTCCACAAAACATAGTAAGAAATATAAAATAGTGACCTATTTCTATGGAAATGCTTTAAAATGAAAAGTTGCTAACGTTCCAGTTACTGGCACTCTTGGCTAGTTGGCGGCACTCACTATTTGCCGCGAAAATTATTAAATAGATTTTAATGAAATTTTGACACAGCATTACTACCGCGGCGAGGGTGGAAGACGCGTATGTTTTTGAAAAATTGTGTCAGTGGCGGCGCAGCAATAATAAAAAAACTAAAAATATAAAACAGCTCAAACTTTGGTTTTAGGCGTTTTAGGAGTTCTTGATTATTTTCTACTTTTTTTTGGGTGGGGGTGAAATTGGGGCGATTGGGTTGACGTGTTGTGAAACAGAAAAATTTGTTGTATTCATAGGTTGTCTATTGACCTATTGAAGAAATAGCTAGCGACATATTACACTTTTCTGGGTCCATCTGAACATTGGCTTGCCTGTTACAGAAACCAGGGAATTTTGTGATGTACACAATCATACGAGTATTGCTTTATTTCATTCTATGTCGTATTTTGCGTAGCAAAAATTATTGAATTGATTTTGATGAAACATTGTCACAGAATTAGCTACCATGTAACCGCAAAACGCGTCTATTTTTGAAAAATTGTGTTAGTGGCGGCGCAGCAAACAATTAAAAATATAAAAACAGTTCAAACTTCGTTTTGAGATGATTTGGAGGCTCCTGTTCGTTTCGCATCGTCCAGTTGAAGCATGTAGAATAAAAACTGTGGCGTCCTAGTTCCTAAGGAGGGTGGTGCAAGAAACTGTTTACTAGAGTTTTTGTATTGGATGTTTTTTTGAGGGCAGGTGGGCGATGATTTGGTTTCAAGGAAATTTCAGACTCTAGCTTCATGCAATGGGAAAATAATAAAATGACATCATCATTATGCGTGGTAAGCACTGCTTCAATCAATTTGACTCCATTTGTTTTTAATAACTGTAAACGATTAGAAAGAAATACACAGTTCCCTGCATTTACCATTTACTTAATTGAACACTGCGACGATACAGATCTATCTGTGATTTACAACTCTTCTATAGCTGCCACATTCAACACACATAATTCCTGACAAACCTTGCAGCTAGATAGGTGTGATTTCATCTCCAGTAATAAAATTGTCTAAAACTGTCGAGCTTTATTGTTGGTTTTTCTCTATTTCCTATAGCATCAATGAGGGTATGCCAAGCAGGTCGATATTGCATAGTAAATTCTGCAATTAATAAACATCCGAACAAATTTTTTCCGATGGCTTGTAGTTCTTTCTACTACTTTGTACTGAGCAGTGAAAAATCTATTCATTTTGGTTTGCCATTGGTAGTAAAATCGTGCTAAATTGTTTTTACTTCCCACACCGATAGGTGAGGGGAGTATTGTGATCGCGAAAATTTTCGATTTCGAGTTAATATGCTTTTTGGGCGTTTTATGATGTCTACATAACGAAAATCCACGTCACTCATTTCCGTCGGTGTGTTTGTCGGTCTGTCTGTCTATCGGTGTGTCTGTCTCTCTGTCGCGTTTTCTTCTAACGTCGTAAGCTCAGTATCTGCTGCATGCATTGTCAAGAAATTTAGGCAGCAATATGCTGTGTGGTCGTAGTATATATATAATGTTGCTAAAATTTTAAAAATCGGTGCATTGGCGGGGGAGTGATTAACAAAAAACAAACAAAAATGAATATTCTCCAAACTTCGTTTTTACGTGTTTTAGGACTTTCTGATCATTTCCTACTTTTTTTTGGTGAAAGCAGGTGAAATTGGGCTGGTTGAGGGGTGGGGGATCATAAAACCCAAAATTTGTTGTATTCATAGTAGGCTGACCTGTGAAAGAGAGTCCTAGCGGCATAATACCCTTTTTACTTCCCACACAGATAGGTGAGGGGGGTATTGTGATCGCGAAAATTTTCGATTTCCAGTTAATACGCTTTTTGGGCATTTTATGATGTCTACATAAGGAAAATCCACGCTCATTTGCGTCGGTCTGTAGGTCTGTCTGTCGGTGCGCGTTCTTCTAGCCTCGTAATCTCAGCAACCGCTGCATGGATTTTGACAAAATTTGGGTTCCGGTATGCTATGGGGCCCTAGTAGGTAATACTGATATAATTTTGAAAATCGGTGCATTGACGGCGGAGTAATTAGTAAAAAACAAAAAAATTCAACATTCCTCAAACTTCGTTCTTAGGCGTTTTAGGGCCCTGATCATCTTTTTCTTTTGTTGGTAGGGGTGGAACTGGGTGGCTGGGTGGCGGGGGGTTGTAAAACTGAAAAATTTTTTGTACTAATAACCTGTGAAAAAAAGACCTAGCGTCATAATACACCTTTTTAAGGTCCGTCGGAAGATTTCCTTGTCTATTACAGAAACTGGGACTTCAATTTTCTGATAAATACGTGTATTGCTTATGACCGTACTGGAATGTGTAACACCGAAACTATTAGATTGGTTGTAATGAAATTTTTACACAGTACTACTAACATGCCGATGATGGAAAACGTTTATGATTTTTAAAAATCGTGTCAGCAATAATAAAAAACAAAAAATTTAAAAACGGCCCAAACTTCGTTTTTAGGTATTTTAAGGGCTCCTGATCATTTTCTGTTTTTTTTTGGTGGGGGTGAAATTGGAGTGATTGGGTGGTGGGGGTTGCAAAACTAAAAAAGTTTTTGTATGCATAATAGGCTCTCCATTAACCTGCGAACGAAGAACCTAGCGACATAATACATTATTTTTGGTCCATCGGAACAATGCCTTGCCTATTAGGGACTCGATTTTTTTCTGACGTATGTTATGTATGTATTGCTTTATATCTTTCTGTATTGTGTAACCTGAAATTGATCTTAATGAAATTTCGACACAATATGATTGCCGTGGCGAGGATGGAAAATGGACGCAGCAATAACAAAAAGAACTATAAAATTAGCTCAAACTTTGTTTTTAGGCAATTTGGGGAGTCCTGATCATTTCGTTTCATCCAGTTGAAGGTCTTGGAATAAAAACTGTTTTAGTTCCTACGGAGAGAGGTGCAATAAACTATTCATTAAAGTTTGTTTTATGAACGTTTTTTGAGGGCAGGCGAGTGATGATTCGGTTGCAAGGGAATCTCAGACTCTCGTGCAGTGGGAAAATAATAAAATGATATCACCGCTATGTGTGGGAAGTACTGAGTCAATTAACTTGAGTCCATTTTTTTTCTTTCGACTTGTCTTAAATGTTAAGTAAAAACTGTCGTGTGCACCAAATTCAGTTGAAGTCGGTGCAGCAGTTTCCGTCAGATCACGCAACTAGCATAAGACCTCTAAAAAGAGTATCATTTAGCAGTCTCTAATTTTCGCGAGATTATCACTCCTCTCACCTGCGGTGGGAATTGGAAATATTTCCTCACAATATGATTCTGCAAAATGGGGTACTAGGGTTTGGGCCTTTTAGTCTTTTATCGTTTTAGCCAAAACGTCAGTAAAGTTTATCTGCCAGTACAAGTGGTTTGTTATTGATGAACCAGTGAAGCGTGATGGCACAGAGAAGCAACCATAGGATAAGTCTCAGAATTTGCACTAATAATTACTGTTTTCACAGAAGTGAGTTAATCTGCTTTGTGTGAAGTTTAAAAAAACTACTCCCTAATGGTTCTCCAAACAACAAGCAGAAATACTTCTGTCGGAGTAGTGGAAGTGCTGACTGTATGAATGCAAACACCAGTCGATTTTTCAAAAGCTCACAATAACAAATGACCACTCGACTCTCCCAAATTTACTTTAGCTACATTTAAACGAACTGTTTACACCAGCGGTGTGGCTACGGTTAAATGCCACGATATTTTATTTTTGGGAGCATCGGTGGTGACTCGCTGTGACTTTTTACTAATCGCCTAAATAAGGAACATGCCCGTCCCGTTGACAGTGATGTGCGAGGAGTAAATTTGTCCATGTTACAAGTGTTACAGTTGCCCTGTTAACAGAAGGGGACTTTGCATACAGTCTTTGGGCCGCGGATGGGGAATATGGGTTGGGAGGTGTTTGGCGAAGAGGTACTCTACCACTATCTCTTTTCGTACTTATCGTGCATTAATACACAATATTGTCACCAGGTAAGGGATGCGCATAGAAAATAATTTTGTACGAAGGGTCGATAAGCCGTAGTCAACATTTTCTTGATAACTGGTAATGGTTGCAATGATTTCTAATCATAGAATCAAGCAGTAAAATAAAACCATAAAAGAACCAATATTAAACTAGCAAAACGTGAAGAAATTGCTACCGTATCCGTCACAAAAATGTAAATACTCACTGAACCAACCTTTGACAATTATTGAATGATGGCCTCTATCTTTGCGGTAATGATTTAGTTAAGATACATTTTTTCAATATTCACAAGGACATTGCTTGCTCAAGCCCAGTCAGTCATGGATAACATCATTCTTACGAATAATATTCTTCGTTCGTAAAATGAATTAGCAGTTACCATACATTCGGAGAGTGTTCATTGATATAATGCACATAAACGCTAAGCAAATACGACATTCGTAACTTGGTGAACACGAAAATTGATACGATACAATTGGTACGTATTTTCATGACTCTTACAGGGTGGACCACCACTGAGTGGATGGAAGATAGTGGGCTTACTAAAACATAGTTCAAAAATCACCTGATCATGGTAGGGAACCTTGAGTGAGCTTAAAATACTTTCTCTTAAATTATGGCGCGATTCATACCAAAGATACACTATTTCACAGGACGAATCCCGAAAAAAGAAATCGAAGTTAGGTTTCGGATTGTGAAGTCGATATAAAAGAATTTGTTATAGAAAAATTAACGTTTGAAGTTTGGTTGTAAAAATAAGTGAAACGTGTGTGGGCCACTTTCACTTTCGGGAATTCCTTGAAAAACGGAGAAGGTCGGATTACGCTAACGAGTATTTTGAATGTTCTTGTCGATTGTTTACAGCAAATATCATATGATTGAATTGTTTGTAGTTTGTACCATACTAATATGATAAAGGGAGCCACACATCAACTATTTCGCGATCTAATTTCAACTTTTTTGCTATTAAGAATAAATGTATAGTTTAAACATATTATATCATAAGTCGGTGCCAGAGATCATCCCTTAATGTTTTCGGGATTCGTCCTGGGACACGGTGTATATTCTTGCAGATTCAATTTTAATGTGACAGTGTGACTCTATGTATCAGACATGGGAATTAAAATGAACCGTTCAGGCGCAAATCTCAATTTTTGGTATAAGTAGATATAGGAAAAACTTAATATCGCAATTATTATAAAAATTAGCTGTGACTACGGTACAACTAAGCACGAAATTTATTAGCGTAGGTTTGACGGTCTAATTTGAATTCTTTTTGTACCCGGAGAAATCGGTAGATTAATAAAATTAATGAAATTTCAGTCACAGATAAGTTTCTTTTTTGAAATGAGAATGCGTGTTTTTTATACGAATTTTATAGCCTTCACAACCATATAAGATTATAGCTGGCCATAGTGCAGCCAGGTGTATGACTATTTTTCATTTATGTGGTCTTGTGTAATAAGGTATCTATGAAGAGGTTTTTACGACGAGGTGTTTATTTTTTCTTGGTGTGATTGTATGGGATTTTGTGTATCTGCGGCGTGGTCTTGACATGATAGGTTGAGTGGTGTATAGTTTTTGTCTGCTTTGAATATTGCTCGATGTAAATTTGTTTGTTTGCTTTGGAAGAAATGTCTGAGTGCTTTTATCTACCTTGTGCGGATAAGAATGTGTATCTATACTCCCTCTGCCTCCTTGTTTCCTGTCTATGGTGAGCCTTTCTTTGCATGCGTTTGGATGTAACATTCGGTTTCTCGTGAGTTCTGTCTGTATGAGGATGTGAATGTTTTCTATATAAGTGTGTGACCAATTGATGATGCCGAAGGAGTATGTGAGGACTGGTATAGCAAATGTGTTAATGGCTTTTGAAAGGTTTCTGGAATTCAATTTGGTTTTTAGCTTTTAGCTTAATAAGGCGGTCTCTGAACTCTTGGGTTAGTTGTCCCTTGACTTGTGTGTGGTGTATCTTAATATTCTGATTGAAGCCTAGGGACTTGTATGTTTCGTCCTTGTTCATGTTCATTGTTTGGCCGGTTACTGTTAAGTCAAGTCGTTTTATTTCCATGGCAGGGTCCCTGTGTTCATATAATTATCTTCCCCGCGTAAGTATTTTGGATATTCACATCATTGGGAATAGCAGCATCTGTCAAATAGGTAACTTTGTCAGCGTTTATTATTGTTAGTTAGTAGTTAGTATAGTTAGTTTAGTATTATTATTATTATTAAAAACTGTCGTCCCGTACGGAAATACGCTTTAAACAGGTCTTTGACGTGTTCAGGCTCAATCTGTAATACGACTTGTTAAAGCTTCTATTATTCGACGGCAAAATCAATTACTCCTTGGCACTCATTCTACCTACTCTGAGAAATATATGGAATGAGGTTTGCCTTATTGCAGTTCATTGTAACCGAGAAAATACGCGGAGACTTGGTGCTGGATTTAGTTGCCATTATCCGCAGTTATTCTCTAAACTTTGTTCGTTTCAGAAGCAGAAAAGGTATAGAACACTGTGTACTTCTTCCATGTCTGACTATATCATGATATGTGCCTCAGATCCAATAACTCGAAACTACATAGAGCATTCAGCCAGTTACAGTAACATATAAGGCCCAGTTTTGTCCGTTCACATATCGACTGTTTCACCGAAAATTGAAGTTATTCCTTTCGTTAACGAATGAATGGCTGTTAGATGTGGAGTATGGGCACGGAGGGGAAAATTGACCCGAATCGACCCTCGCCAACAAATTTTACGGCCGCATAAAAAGGGCTGCGGTCAGAAAGCTTGAAGAACAAAAGAAATAAAACATCATACACAGACTCTGTGAGAAACTGGCATAGATTACATGGTCGGAGAGAACGGTAGTACAATAGACAGGGTCCTGAAGCAAATAATAAGGATCAAAGGATCAGAAGTTAAGTTGTCACATTTTTCCTAAAAATATGTGCTTCTGCAGGTAAAGATTCTGGCAGAATATTGCTACTCTGACAGTTATGAAAATGGAGTCAAGTGACTTGAATATCTCCTTCGAAGCCAGGGGCTTCAAAGCTAATATATTTGCCAATATTTTTTGATAAAATTTTACTTCAATACAACACCACAGAATTCTGCATAATCCAAGAATGATAAGAAGCCAGTCAAATGAATGTGGAGTAATTTTTTACCTTACTTTTGTTCTGATAGAGTAGAGTAGAATTTATTCACCGTTACATGTTTACAGTCACACAATATCAGTTTGAGTTTACGTTAACTCTAACAACGTCCAAAAACTCTTGTGTGGAATAAAATCAATGATCTAAAAGTGAAGACTTAATTAACTGTTTAAATTTAAACTTACTTAATAAATCTATATTTACATTTATGAAATATTTTCTATCTAGTTTGGATACCTGTGGGATACTTATAACACTGGAAGGACAATTTATAGGTATAAAATAGGTAACATGACACATACTCGACTCATTCTGTCCCTTATAGCCAAAGTCGCATTTTGGTGCTTTATTCAATCTCCTTTCCCTTTAAGGGTGAAGTATGAGGTGAAATATTACATGTTGATGTTCTGATATGGACAAATAGACTAAATGGCAGCAAAGTTACTGTCCAAATCTACGTGAAGGTAAAATAGGACAAAGATGTTCTTTATAGGGGCCTATCTGTGAGCAAGAAAGTTATAACGCAGGAACACATGAACGTATTTATGTTTGAGGTTAGGTTTATAGCGATAGATCTCTCAAGTGGGTCCGAAACACTAATTCATTGCTCAGATCGATGTCTACTTCGATGAGGGATATAGACTGGATATTTGATTTGTTATTGAAGACGATGACTTTAAAACGTACTGTACGACTGACGTATTGGGTAATTTATTTCAAATCCCAGGAAATAATATCACAATTGTAACATACTGATGATGTAGGCGTAGGGAAAATGTTTCATTACAACAGCACTTACAAACAACAATATAATATAGCCATCTCTAACCTGATCGTAACCTCTATTTTACCACAACCAAACATTAACCTAATCTTAACCAGATTCTAACTTCAACCTTGTAATTAATATCGTCCATAAATTTAATAAGGGTTGCGGGACTTTGAGTCTTCTTTTCTTGTCTCAGGAACAGTGGCGCTAATAGATAAAAACCTATAATTCTGGAGTTTGAAGTCAGAGACTTAATTACTTATGTTTATTGTCAGCCGTATTTAATACACTATTTGAATGAATAATTTCTGCTGATCCCAAGGCCAGGAAAAGAGGGAGGGTTGGGAATTTTACTTTTGTAAAACAACATACAGACACACAAAACTCACAGAGAAACACAACACATGTACACCAGCCAAGGAGCTCAGATCCCGTCAAGCTTTTCCGAGGCCGGACCCCAACATTAATTGCCTGGGTAGGAACCATGAATAAATCCAAGTTTGGAGATCTGGGTCGCCGGGTAGTACCAGAGCTAATCCCACTTAGCCAGTACAGGAGGCTGCCCTATCAATCGATAATGCCAGGTGGCGCCTGGATTAGCACCTTTCTCTAGTTTTCGGGGGGCTTCACCTGCGGCCGCAAGGTCTTCACACCGGGAACAAGCCTGACCATGGAATGCGAGATAAAAAGATGGAGAGAGAAGTGTTCTATAGCATCACACCATACACTAAGAATACAAAACCCCCACACCCACGCACACCATGGAAGGAAAGAGTGATAACGTGCCCAACAAAAATCTGAAGCTCCAGAAACATTCCAACTCCGAGGTCGCAGGCTCAAACAAGGCCGAGGGCGAGAAACTCCACCCGAAAGGTAGAGCAAAAGGCGAGGGGATGCAGTGAAGGTGGGGAGGCACATGTGTCACCTCTTTTGAGAGGCACAGTGCTACCCAAGTCAGCTACTCAGTCGGGAGAACAAATAGGAATTTCAACCACGGAAAACCAGATCATTTTGGGATCTAGGAAATGTGACGGTGCAAGCAGAACGCATCAGACCACCAGGCAACGAAATTACTCAGGACAATGAGAGACACTCCAGGGAGTTCCCAAGGTCTAGAGCTTCAGGAATTCAGGGTTGGTCGAACCTGGATGGTTCTTGGCCACGACAGAGGACGAACCATCCAGAATGTAGCTCATCGAAAAATGCTCTCGTTTGAACGAGGAAGGTATTACGCTCATCACCACTAGGACGGCGGAAGTCCCATGCCCAGAGAAGATCGGTTTCGGGTTGAGGACCCAGAGCGTTGGTAGGGAGAGAGTCATTGAAATGCTGGCACTCCAAAAATGCTCCCCCATCGTTCAAAATTGAAGACATGTAGAGACGATGCGACGGGAGCTCCTAGAGGGTGGCACCTATGATGAACCGAAACACCACCAAGCTAATGGAGGAGTCAAAGTTTACTCTCTACCTCGAGCTGGTCACACTTGCTGTACGCAGGCTGCCGACGTGGAGTGGAGCGGTGTGCCGAGGCACCTCTAAAGCAGCTGGAAAAGATTAAGCTGAGAGTAAGAAATGAATCCATTAACTCGGTTGGGAGGATGGGAAGTTGTAAATTAATAATCATTGGCGCAGACACCAACTCCCATCACTTAGTGTGGGAAAGCTCAGAGATCAATGATCGTGGCCAGGCCCTACTGGAGTTTTCAGGAGGAAGATAGTTGGCATAATAATTGCTTAACAAGGCTAAATAAACTATATACCAAATTGGAAGGTGAGTACGGATATGTCCAGGTTTGACCATAGAATGATCAGATTTGAGATGGGATCCGACGGAGAGCAACCCAAGCCACTGATAAACCCAAGAAACCACGGACTCCCTCAAAAAGGAAGACCGGGATTTGACAGCATCCAGCGAAGCATCAGTAAAACTGCTGCTGGAAACTCGTTTCCTCCGAGGGAATGCCGCACACACCGCCATTGGTTCACATGCCGACCAGGCGGTCCAGAAAATGGACTACCAGGTGGCAGAGGAATGTTTCTTCTGGAATGTTTTTTGTCCAATGCACCGGTTTTCCATTTTCTATTGTTTTGCCAAGTTTAAAAAATGTCAAAATCTTTTAAATTTTAATTGTGAATTTTATGTATAAAAAAGTTTTTAAATTTGTTTGTTAGATTGAGTTGTCAACGCTTATACTCACCGTTTTTTCACTCTATATTTTTACTTATATATTTTTTCGTCTGCGTATTAATCTTAGCTTTGAGGAAGGCGTAAAATAAATGCCGAAACGTCGGCTCTTTGAGTTGAAACGTCTTTCATTAATTTATCCCAAAATCCGAAAGAACCTTTCCTAATAAGAGCATTTGAGATGCAAAGGACCTGTTTTGAATGAGGAGCAAGGAAGACATCATCGTGAAATCATTTTTATCATTACTGCCCTCTTAGCCTTATATGTTTTTTATAATATAATCCATGAATGCCATAACATAGTGTCAGTATCTCAAATTCTCAGTACGCCGGAAGTAAAAAGGCCCCGAGCTCCGCCAGTGTCATTCGATAAAATTGTTTGGTTCGGTAGGTTGGAGCAAGAGGTAAAATATGTCCCCCATCAGTAGGTAACTGTAAAATATAGTGGTTTAGATTTATTGAAAAGTCCCACCGAGAGGGGTCCCAATAATGTTGACAGATGACGCTCGGTGAGCCGACCGCAGCTTCTACCGAAGAAAAAATGGATAAAAGTATACGTTGACATGCAGCAAATTGGCATAGACGTGCAAAGATCTAGACCACATGAAAGGACATAGTTTGGCATGACAAAAAGGTAAATTATTTTCAATAGCATGATTGAAATTTATACAGGGTAGGCCAATAGTGAGTGGACGGAAGATTGTGCGCTTACAAAAATCTGTTACCTGTACAGTGTACATGGTAGGAGGCCTTGAGGCCTATAACGTTAAAATATTTTCACTTACATCTTGACGCTTATACAGGGCGATTCATATCAAACTTACATTTTTTTAATAAAACCTATATATTATTGCATATTTGGATTCGTTGGTGAACCCTAGTCTGACTTTAGGCACAAATCACCATTTTTGGGATAAGTGGGTATCAGAAAAAATTGAATATCGACTAAGCATGAAATGAGCCATCTTAGGTCAGACTGTCAAACTTGAATTCTTTTTGTGCTTGGAGAAATCAGTAGACCAATTGAGGAAACTTCAATCACAGGTTACTTGATTTTTTCGAACAGGAATGCCCATTTTTCTTTATAGGATCAGATGTAAAATTTGATTACCTTTCTAACGATATAAGCTTTTTAATATCAATCTCTGTTAGTTTTCATTTTATTTCGAATTTTTTAAATTTCTTACGTATAAGTTAGCTAGTAGGACATGAAAAATAAAAAAAAAAACGCGTTCCGATGCAAGAAACAGACTGACTTGCAAACGAATATTATAAGGCGACTGCGACACTGCGTATCCATTAAAACCCGTAAGTATTAAAAAAAATCGTTTGGATAGGTGATAGAAGATGTTTTATTAGTTTAGATTATTATTATTTAAATTATGTAATTATAATGCTTTCTTATTTTTTAGGAGGTCTGTAGCACTGCAGCGCTTATGCACTAGCCACCACTGAACCTCAGCATTTTAATAATAATTATTATTATTATTGAAATCTAGTTTCCCCATCTACCTTCGTTTGCTGTCCTCCCTCGCACTCTCCATTGCCTTTATGTGTGCGAATGTGCAACCGACCCCGTAATCGTTGAGGTCAAAAGCCTCTCTTTTCCTCTCTCTCTCTCCCTCTCAACTTCTCCCAAATGCCCCCCTCCTATCAAGGGTAATTTGATAAAATCGGATGATTTATGTGGGATGCATTCGCTCCGCCAAATTCGGCTACCACGCTGCTGTTCTCTACTTGTACATCGTTGTTGGCTATTAGGCTGTTGCTCCACTCTGCTGGCCTCACTTTTCGCACCGCATTTTAGAGAAACCGTTTGGCACGAGGCCCTAAATGGTAGAAACGGGAGAAAGAAGGTGTTTATTATAAAGTCCTTCACATTTCATACAAATATTTTGGAAAGGAAATTGGAAGTTTTAAATTGGAGCTGTAACATTATATATTATTTAAATGTCAGGGAAGCAATTAAGTATTTTATTAGAATTTTATTATGAAATAGAACTACCTCAAATTGGTTTAAATTTATTAATTAGAATTAGGAAAGTGGTTATCATTGTATTAGTATTGTGGGTGGAAGTGTCATTGTTGCAATCAAATTTATCAGAAATCAGTGAAAAATAAATGGAGCTGAGATTACCGCTTTCAGTTTTCTTATTCATGTTAATATCGTATCGATAGATCTGTGCCGTTGTTATATGGTCAGCCTCCCGCAAAGGCTGTAGAAGCGCTGCGAGAGGATAGGTGTCTGTGCACGTTAGAGTTAAAACGCTGCAGGTTGTAACCATAGGGAAACAGCCACCCTTTCTCGATGCACCAGACTGTGAAGGTACTTTGTAAGGTTAGGCGTATCGATTAGTCCAATTGCTCTCTTCTGGATAGTGTCCAGAATCTTTTCGATAAGTAATTTTTTTGTGATATAAGTCTCACTTTCTAAGATTTTAACTGCTTCAAACTCCATAGAATGGCCAGTAGTGTTAATATGTGAGGCTAAAGCGCACCTGTAGGGGTACAGTCTAGTATCACTTTTATGTGACGCAATTCGTCTTTTCAAAGATCTATAAGTTTGGTCTATATATATGTATAGACAGAGCTACAATCTTTACAAGGAATACTATACACGACTTTGCCGTTGGCTAGACCAAGCATCGGAACCTTGTATTTTACGTTCGAAAATATATCACACGCAAAGGTGGGTCTGGAGATATACATGAAGAAGACAGATAACCTAGTAACATCGGAAGTGGACGTAAAAAACTTGGAAATAGAAGATAACGTGGAAATAAAGGGAACGAGGAAATTCAAATACTTGGGCTTCACCATAACAAAAGATGCAACAACTGAGGAAGAAATAAAAAATAGACTGGGACAAACAAGATCGTGCATAAGGCAACTCCACAGTGTAATATGGAATAAGAACATTAGCGGGAAAACAAAAAACATAATCTATCAAACAATAGTCAGAAGTATCATGACATATGCAGCAGAGATGTGGGTAATAAATAAGAAAAACCAAAGGAGCATCCTGGCAACCAAAATGGAGTACTGGAGAAGATGCTGTGGCCTTACCAGAAAAGACAGGGTAACAAGCAAAGGGATTAGGAGGAGAATGAAAGTGGAAAAAGACGCTCTACAATATATAGAAGAAAGAAGACTAATATGGTACGGGCACGTACGTAGAGCAGAAAACACGTGGATAAACAAGGTTGCTGAATGGAGCCCCAGAGGAACGAGAAGAAGAGGAAGACCTAGAAGATCGTGGAAGAATGAAGTTGACGAAGCCATGACAAAAAAAGGGCTGGAAGACGGAGACTGGGAAGATCGCAAAAAATGGAAGACCTGGCTGACGGAAGGGAGACGGCACTAGCTGTGGAAAACCCTTTATATACAAAAAAATATATCACTAATTGTGACTACAGACATAATTGTAAAGTTCAATTCACAAAAAATTTTAGTAAGTGTAGGAGTATGATCTGTTATAAAAGGCAACCTTGAAAATCTGGCCTAAACATCCAAATTCTCGGATCCAACAATGTCCTGATTTAAACTGACTGTACTGGGCGCGTTAATATTATTCATTTCAAACAAATTAATTTTGTTATTCACTGAAAAAGAAAATATTATGAAAATATTATTGGAATGAGAGTTTGACTATATAGGCAGAATATTCATTTCTGTACTAAAGGAAATCTGTTCACCAATTGTTGGCAATATCCACTATTAACAGACAAATTTGAAAGCGTATGAAGGGTTTTTCATGGAAAGAAATATCAGAGATCTTAGTAAAACTATTTTTCATCTACTCAATGAGATTCATCTTAATACTCATTCTGTGGTAGGACCTAAAGTTTAAAAACCTACAAGCATTGGTTGGATGCGGTACTAATCCACTAAAAGACAAATTATCGGGAGTAAGAATCAAACGGGTGTCCAAAGACTGGAGTCAAGTTGATTGGCTCAGTACTTCCCACACATTACGATGATACTAACAGCATGAAGGTATAGTCTGAGATCCCCTTACAACCGAATCATCGCCGCCCGCCTGCAAACAATCATCCAACACAAAAACTCTCGTAAATAGTTTCTTGCTGCTCTCTCCATAGACTTGAGGTTTTTATTTTTTTACTTGTTCTTTTTAGTATGAAACTAACAAGTATTCTACCACTTCACAATCCTGGTTTAATGCGCCAACTTTTAGTAGCACTTGACAAGGAACCTAAGTACATTTTTTTCAAAGGAGGGCCTTTCAAAGTCGACAAACTTTGGAAATTTCAAATTAATAGTTTAATAATAAATAGTCTAGTCATTCAAGAAAACTTGGGGCAATTGTGTCATTATTTTTGACTGTGCTTCTAGAAATGTTATTTAGAGTTACGGTTCCAAAGTTTAAATGAACAAAAATAATAAAAGTTAACCACAATAACCGAAAAATTGTTATAATTTGACCAAATTCTTAGGTTTTTTAAATGCCCATAATTTTCAAACTGTATGGGGTAGATTTTTTTTCTGATTTTTCTCATCATAGTTACAACCAATCCTGCCACCCCGTTGCGGCTTGAAGTTGACTTTTGGGACACCCTGTATAAGCTCAGAAGTATATTATGTCGTTCCTTTACAGAGCAATGAAGAGCCTGCTACGAATACAACAAATTTTTTAGTCGCACAACCCCCACCCCCAAACTACACCAATTTTAACCGCCTTAAAAGATGTGGAAAACAATCAGGAACCCTTAAATCGCCTAAAAATGAAGTTTCAACTGTTTTTATATTTTTTATTTTTTATTATTGCTGCGCCGCCACTGATACGATTTCTAAAAACCATACGCGTTTTCCACGCTCGGCATGGTAAATAATGTAGAGTATTCCAAATGTATGGCTTTGATTTTATTGATAGACCAATAAAGCACCATGCTACATAGAAACAACCGCAGAATGAGTTTCAGAAATTCCATCAACCAAAAGTAACTGTGCTACATCTGGCTTATCACTATACATATTACACAGTAAGTGCACAGTATTGGTGTTTCTTATTAGAGAAACTCTGCTTTTTCAACCTTTACATTTTGATGTCAGTAGTTAGTTACCTTGTGAAATAAGGTTATAACGCGCCTCTGGGTTAGTATTTATTGAAGCGATTGACTTGCTAAGGAAATTACACGTCCTTATATATCTTGTGTATTTATATTTTGTCATTTTAACTATCTAGTTCAAAAGTATACACAGTAGATTCGTATATTATATTCCAGCAGTGTACCTAATTTTGCAGTAATCACAGGAACCAAATAAATAATAAGGTAAGATAGGATTCGTATTTCTTACTAATATATAGAAAAAGGTTATCTGTACCTGCCAATTCTCAATTATTGAACATTTAACAACAGTTATTTAATCGATGTTTCCAATTCCAATACATACACATAAAACACATATCTCCAAATAATTATGATGAAGAGTTGCCTTGAAAGAGAAATGATTTTTTACAGCAATCTGTTGGAAGCTGCCACAATCATCCTAGTCCAAATAACATATCTCTACGCGTACTAGTCCCTTTATTGATTCAGCAAGTACATCTTTCAATTTATTGTTATTGTTACGGAGCAAAGAATGCAATTGATTTAACGTTTTACCACAGTATATCCAATACAGTAGCGCAACTCCCTAGAAATCATGCAGACAATTTGTCTCCGAAAAACAGGCCTCTCATATCCCCAGGCCGGCTCCTCAGCAGGAGCCGCGAGTATTGCCGTTTACGTCTTGAGCACAGGGTCGGCTTAGCAATTTATTGTCCATACGTGAAAATGTTTTGTACTGATTCTTCTAATTCATCATGGATTCTTTGCATATAAATGGGGTGTAAACATTTTTGTTTAGAAGCAAAACAAGAAATAGTCGGTGTATGAAAGAAAATTGTTAACTCCGAGAAAATAGGTGGCTTTATTGTTTGTAAGTAAATCAACAAAAATGCGAGACTTATTCAACTTTATTTTATCTTATCTTACTTAACCTTAAACATTTAAATAAATATAAAAACTTTATAATATCTTATATGATTCAAATATGGCTATAAGTAAATACGTAGCGTCCAAAATAACATTTATGTCTAGTTATCGCACAACCTTTAAATGTATCTTCATCAATCATCGTAGAGAAACGTTTAGGCACAAAAAAGTGGCAAACAGCAAAACCGATGAAGACCTGTTAGGTGTACATAAAAAAATAAAGATCAATAGGTTTATAACAACGATAAAATATACTAAACTGGTCGTTATTCATAAAAAAATTGCAAAACTGTTTTTTATCTAGTTTACCAAGACTACCCTTCCTTCTGTATTTGTATATTACGTATATGAATGGGCATATTGAAGAAAAGACTCCATGTTTATAGAGGAAAATGATACATTTTTGAAACTAACATGTTGATTCTTTTTATTGTGAACTCTCTATTTGAGCATCCATTAAAATGGACTTCACTTCCTGCTTAAAATTTCATAATGTCGGAATGCATAATCACATTAAAAATAATGGACTTCACTTCCTGCGTAAAATTTCATAATGTTGGAATGCATAATCACATTAATTTTGTTATTAATCGTGAAAGATCTTTTGAACGTTGTGGTGCTGTCAGGAAACAATGAGAAATTATTAGGAAAGCTAATAATAAGTGGCTGTATGTCACGCTTAAAATTTATCTTTGAGGTAAGAAGGGGACGTGATAGTAATTTTGTGTAAAAACTCAAAGACCTTAGAAAATAATGGGCGTGACCGCAAAAGAGAAAGAGGTTGAGGAGCAGAACATTTAAAGGATGGTAACCCGAGCGACACGTGTTTCTGCTAATTGGCTTCATCAGGCCCAAACGGATGTCATGTGCTCACATCTAGATGAGGTCACATAACATAACACTTGGTTTCGGGTGTAACCTGAGGAGCCAAGGATGGAAAAACCAAAGCCAGAAGGCACCGAGAAGAGCCAGCCAGCGCATTTGTGGCTTCGGCCGAAAGATCTTTTTGTGATCCGCATGACTCAAAGATT